>JAOTON010000761.1:0-172383 GCA_034440635.1 Lepas anatifera
GCCGGTCTGTAAACTAAGTATTATTGTCCCTGTTCTTGAACTTGTTAGCTCTTTAGATTTCAATAGATAAAAGAATGATATTATATTAGGAGTGTTATAGGTGTTTTGCGGGGTAGAAGGTAAAATTCTAATATTTTTGTTACACCGTTTTGGTTTTCTATAAAGGTGTTTGATTATCATTGTTTTTCTATAGGTGTCTTCCTCTGTGTTTACTCGTTTGACTTCTACGTTGGCTCTTCGTTTGTATTCAATTGGTTTTCATCGCAAGCTGCTAGCAGAAAATGGGTAAATAATTTGTATAACCACATATAGATAGAATTCTGAACATATTTTAGATACTTATTTTGTTTAGAATCATCAGTTGTTACGTGGAAGTAAACATATGAGCTAACCTCATGCACACCGCAAAAAAGATAACTTGTATACCTTTTTTGTTTATAGCTCTCCAGTGCAGGCCCCTAATTCTCTTCTCCAATCTGTATCCACTACCGTAATTTTTAATACTAGGAAGTTGGCTGCTCAGACATGTACCTACATGGTTAGCATTCGGTCATGAAACAAAATTTCGCGATTTTGCAAATCCACAATCAGAATATTGCCAATATTTCCGTTTGTCTCCAGACACAGGACACAAAATCTGCTTGATTTGTATCCTTTATAACTTCTTCTATCAACTTTGCTCATCCCAAAGTTTGTTTGTTTTTTTTGTTTAAATTGTTGAAATTTAGATATATAGAAGCAGACAACAAGGTAAGCCTTGGAAGAAAATTGTGGCCCTGCTTCAAAATTATCCTCAAAACTCATTGCTGTGGTGCATTTGCATCTCCTAACGGGAATGTGGCACTTTTAGGGTGATATTTGAACTGAGATATCCAGGTGATGCATTCCAAAGAGACCCCATGTTTAATATGTAATTCATCCCAAAGCTTCTGCGTGCGGCTGTTGGACTCGCATGGGTTAGAGGGTGGGAAAGGAGCCGAGGGAGCAAGTAGTTCCTACGCTGATGAAGCGCTGTCGCTCCGTAAAAGTCTAGTATGGAGGCAAGCAAAATATGTTACAATGGGTTTTTGGTATGCTCTTTGCATCTGATAGCTCAGTTCAAAACTTCCGAAGGTGCCATATTCCCCTAAAGCTCTAGTTTCAGTTCTTAATGTATAGTTACTTCAGAAAAGCGTTCATTGTCGAAGTACTTGGTCTTATCGTCACGTGTTGGTTTGTGTCAGTTTTGCATGTGTGTGTGCGTGCGTGTGCGTGCTTGCAGTTCGCATGCGTTCTTATTTTGTTGCATGTTATGTTTTAGAGAATTTTCACGTTGTTCTCCGTGCCCCTGGTAAGGCTTCGATTCCGATTGCTAGAATATTAAATATCTAAATACACTAAGAATATCGTATATATGCACCTATTAGAAATTTGGTTTCTAACAGAGGCAAGAAATGAGCTGCACGAGGTTGAATTAAAAACCAATAATGATTTTGTTTTCGAAGCAGCATTTTCTGTTTGATAAAAGAGCAAATGTTTACTTTTGTACGTTAAAAAGGATAGACGGGACCTGCCACGAAGAATTAAAATGCAAATTCGTCTAACTTATATCCTCATGTCGGGGATTTTGACGAAACCTGGTCTCTGGTGTTATCTGCAACCGGCCTGAGGACGCGCGCGACTATTTCAGTCTTCTTTGATCAGGGGTTTCGAAATTAAAGCTGCGTGATAATTTACAACATTAATATGCCTACAATCGCATTTTCTGGTATTTCATGGTAAATAAATCTTGCATATGTAGAAACATACACTTTTAAAGAAAATATTAATGCATTCTCCAAAGCAAAATTCCAGACCTAATTACCGTAATTTTCAAACCACTTATAAAATAGAACTGGACATGTTACAGGCATAGACACTAGTAATCTCGGAGACAAATATTGGTAGAGATTCCAGACATAGGATGTAACCGTCATAGAATCCTTGAGACGCAGTTTGACTCCTTCGGAATATTTTCGTTGGTTCCAATGCGACCCTTCTCACCCCAAATTATAGGGAAGATATTTCAATGAAGACATTCTATTTTCCTATGTTTTTTATGTGCTTCTTTTCGTGTTCTAAATTCTGATAAAAACATCAAAAGCTGTTTCCAAAAAGCCTCGAAATTTTACCTGCCACCTCAGATGCTCGGGAGGATTCAAACTGTACCGCTTAAACCATGGATTTTAACAGAGCCATGTCTAGGTACCTACTTTGTTGTTGTTCATAGTGCGTTTCACTAATAAAGCTATAGGTGCCTTATACTATTGTTAGTTTGGTAGTTCTTTATTTTCTGTTCTTATTGGCAAACTCTGCCTCCGAAATTCGCTTTGAATTTTCAGATAGCATTGTGTCTTTATAGGCATACGCTTTACATACCCACTGCAATATCACTTGAAACCCATTCGTTTAGCATGTTTCTTTCAGCCATGTCTGTCTGTGGAAAAAGCTTTTTTACCTGGTTTTGCAGCATTGGACTAATATATCTTCCCGAGCTTTTTGAGGAATTTGATATTATTTTCATGCTCCTTCAAACGCCTTTTTTACCCACTGGCATCCTTTTGAGGCTGACACCAGCTTGTTTTATCATTACCCCCGTTTTGTGGCGTTATTTTGGACCCAGGCTCGTGCCATGGCTTTGTGTGGCACCTCTAACAAGCGTTTCTCGCCACTAACGCCAACCACAGGCGGAGGACGAGCTCAGAGTGATCCAGCGCAAGCTGGGTACCCTGGAGAACGACTTCGACATGGCGCAGGAATCTCTGCTGGCAGCCCAGGCCAGCCTCGAGGAAAAAGACAAGTCTCTCGCAGCCGTGAGTACCAGCTGATAGCTCAGTAGGCGAATAGCTAGGCAGGAGGGTAGCCAGGATAGCTAGATTATAGTCTAGCCGTAGTGTAGAGCTGACGTATAGCTAATCTGTGTAGACGGAAGAGGAGCTGCGGGCCCTGCAGAAGAAACTCCAGCAGACCGACAACGACCTGGACACGGCCCAGGAGTCGCTGTCCAACGCTAACACCAAGCTGGACGAGAAGGACAAGGCGCTGGCGGTGGTGAGCGGTGTGCACGTGGGCTAACGCTTGGCTGTGCGTGACCTCTGACTGACCGCCACCTGTGCCTGACCTTGTGAAGGCCGAGGATGAGCTGCGCTCCATCCAGCGCAAGATGCAGTCTCTCGAGAATGACTTCGACGACGCATCGGAGAAGCTGCTAACCGCTAACAATGATCTCATCGAGAAAGACAAAGCGCTAACCAATGTGAGTGTGTGTAACTGATCTGTGACCGGGTTAGTAGCAGTAGTGCAACATTGTCCTCCAGGTATTCCCGTATATCAGATGTGTTGATTTTGCAGTCTGATTCACATGCATACCCGACCAAATATTTCAAGATTTCCATCTGACCCGGCTGCAGAGTTGCATGACTGTCCTTCAGGAGAATTTCCTCAGCAAGTAGCGATTGTGGGTACGCCCTTATGTCTCTGCTTCCCGAAGATTATTTTGGGCTTTTGTTCAAACAGTTCTTTATAGCGATTAATTCAGTGTGTGAAATTTACCAGCAACTGAAGAAGATTGGACATTATTGGACTGTTTTCCTGAGACTTTTGCCAAGATTAATTTTGTCCACTAAAGAGCTATTCATCTGCAGATCTGCGACAAATGTATCGCTCTTTCAGAATGCACGTGCAGTACACAGGCACAAATAAATTACACGTTCTGGTAGTCATAAAACATGAAGATAAATATATCTAAGTAGAAAAAGAAAGAGCAAGGATATTCCGATTTAGCTCCATCTCTTCATGCTTAAGGCTGAGAAGAAGAAGCTTTGGGGCCTTGCATTGACCAACTACAGAAGCCATACAGAAGTCACCGCTTTGAAGGGGTATATTGGGGATCAGGAAGTCCTTATTTAACATTTTCGCCCAGCTAAGCGACATGGAAGTCACATGCGCTTCCACTTAGCCACTGCATTCCACACGAGGTTGATACCGGGAAATATTAATCCTACTTGGCCTTACCGTTTCGAAGGGAAAGGTCTAATCTCTGATCCGGCGTTGTGGGTAGCGTTTGCTACGGGGTGCTGTTTCCGCTAAGACTGCTAATGCTTCTGTTTTGGCGCTGCACGACCCTAACCTGGCCTGAGTATTGTTCTCCGGTTGTTTCATCGGTTTCTGAACGTGGTGGAATGTTGACCTCAGCCGTATTAGTAGCCAGGAGGGCGGAGTTTACGTATGATCACTTCCTATCGTTGACAGTTCAGTTTCCCGCTTTCAGGTTGCGATGAACACTGCCAAGGTCGCACTGACATTCTAGATACCCACATAGGTATATAGATACACACCTGCATGCATACATACATATGGGTAAACATAGTCATCTGTCATATTGCTATGGTTCCCTCAGTAATTTTCTGCAATGGCCAATGATTGTGACGCTATCAATTACTATTTTTTCTTTCTGTTTTTTTTCAGCGTTTCCATCTTAAGGGCCCACTTATTTTCCCCAATATTTCTTATTTTCAACGCCACATGATGCACTCCAGCAAATTCCTCGCCGTGGTTCCTAATGAACTCCGTTCCAGATTGTATGCAACTCAAACAATTCCGAAGTTTCACATAATTCTAATACCGCTGCAGTGATGCGTTACCGTACAATCTCTTTTGTTGTTGTTAAGGATCGGTTTTCCTTGGCTACACGTTTCCCAGTCTCCCGCGGCTGGCCACTGTGCCGTCTGTGCCGGGGTGAGCCAGTCTGGTCCGGCAGCGTGGGGCGAGGCGGCGACCGACGTGCCCTCTACAACGTACGGCAGACAACAGGTCTCACTGATGACGGCCTATAGAAGGGCAAAAGCGAGCTGAATCAACGGCATGGGAGTCCTTATGCAGAAGTTTGATTTTTTATTCACCTCTCTCATTTCAAGGATTTCAGTTTAGACATGCATTCAGTATTAAGCCGTCTAGAAGTGCTTTTCTAAGAAATAAATGGCGATTGGAAAAAATTGTCTGCTACAGCAGTTAACGTTAATAGACCATTACATATCATTCAGCGTCTATGTTTTATACGATAGCTGGTGTCAGTCCTCTTGGTACTTGGCTAAGGTTAGGTTTGCTCGCAGTATAAACATGGACCGCATTTTCAATCCATTAATATTTCTGGTAATAAAGCGTCACCTGTGAAATACTAAATAGAAACTGAAAAGGGAGCTTGACTCTTGAAAAATTATCGAAGGCGCATGACCACGAAATAATTGTTTTTTTCTTTTAATCACCAAATGGCATTGCAAGCGCCGTTATCTGACACATTAGGCAAAAGTATCGAACAGCCTGTGACTTGTCGTACGGGAATGATCTAATGAAACTGCGAATAAAGAAGCAGGGCTAGACCTCACAATGTCTGTAAGCTCCCCGCCAAGCCAATCCCACAGCTAAAGCATCCCGGAGGGACTCGGAATTCCTAGAGAGCGGAGGATCGAAGGGGTTGCGGTGGGAGTGCCCCTCCTCCGGAATAGCAGGCTGGGTACTGAAACTGCGCCGGAGGCACAGCTTTTATCGGAATAGATCTCTAACGATGTGTATCTTTATATCCAAGCACTAGGCAATTTTTGGGAAAACCGCGCCCGTTTAAAGATTAGACAAGCAGCCTAGCATTTATTCGATCTAAAGAGAGGCATTGGTGAATGTGTCGAGATAGTCACCAAAAGCACGAGGGGATTCACTTAGAAGAAAATAGGCGCCCCCTTAGAACTATAACACCCTGTGTAGACCCTGAAAACTACACCCCTGAGACTGCTGTCATGCACGCAAAATCCTGAATCCGTCCGTATAGACGGGTAGGGGGGCGGGTATCAATCTCCCCTAAAACTGCCTACTGTGCCCCCATCCCCTTATCTAAAAAGACTGAAACACTTCGGATATGACCCTACACTATCTCTCAGGCTTGTGCTAAACTGATGGGAGTATTAAATTGGTGTAAACGATTGGCTCATAGGTACTAATCCTGGATTCGCTCCTGTCTTTGGCTACCACCGACCTGACCCCTTTCCACGAATTTGATGTTCGGTCGACATAGCAATTGATTAATTATTATTTATTCCTCTCGAACCATTCAATTCCATATACATGAGACAGGCAAGGGCGTCACGACAAATCGTATTTCGTGGGGGAGACAAGCGGACCCTGCGGTGGAAAATTGTGTTTTTTTGTGTCCTCAGCAGGCTATTTAAAGAAGCGTTACGTTAAATCCATTGGATGCAGCTGAAAGCACACAACACGCTAAAAAATTATTGTCCTTCTTTTGGTTGACATTTTGACCGATTTAACCCGCGCCCCACCGGGGGTCCGGCGCCACCTTCGCCCCACCGGAGGGGGCCATCGATGGCCCCCTCTAACTCCGAAAATATGGGCGTTAGCACAAATCTGCAAAGTGCAATAGAAAGCTCTCGTGAATTCAGTAAGAAATTACTTCGCATGTTTTAGTGCTCAGGTCAATGGTTTGACCTCCAGAGGTCAAATTAGGTCAAGATCGGCTATTTTCACTCAAATATGCAATGATTAAGCAAACTGGGCATAACTCTTATGTCATTAGAGCTATTGAGGCCTGGTAAAGTACATTTGATAGCAAATTGCCAGTACTTTTTCCGCTATGTGGAACGTAAAGACCTCCCGCCAGTGGTTTGACCGCCAGAGGTCACCTCGTGACCTAATATGACCTGAGGTCACGAAAGGTCAAAAAGTGACCTTGCCGTATATCAAATGAAAGCTAGTGACAAGACAAACACGATGGTGTTTGTTTCATCGCTCTAGCTTAATTAGGTCAAAAGTTATTGTCAAAATACTATTTTTGACCTCTGGTGACCTTGGATGACCTTGGAAAAGTCAAAGGGCAAATATGACCCCTGGGATCCGTGAAAGGGTGTCCAAAAACGTTGTTCTGAGCAGTCTGAGTATTTGCAATCATTTTTGTGGCTTTTATATCATGAAATAGCTTTTCCCCATGCTTTTCCAATGGGAGAGGTCGCCTCGTGACCTGACCTCAGGGCACGAAATCGAAAAATCCCGGATATACACCTTGTAGACCCTGGAGGGGTCATGAAGTGTAGGAAGTTTCAAATCGATCGACTTTGAAATGTAGCTCTTACAGAGCTCTAAAGGTGAAGTGAGGTGACCTTGGTTGACCTCGTCTGGTGACCTGACCTTGGGTGACCCGGGGTAAAAAATTTCAGGGATGATGGGAAAATGATGCAGTGAGAGGTAGAGCCCTCAACCGCGGTGCTGCGCCTCGTCGTTTTTCTGCTATCCCGGAAAAACCTTAGGGGGGGCCATCGATGGCCCCTCCCGGTGGGGCGAGGGTTAATGGGAAATCTTCATTTGATTTTCATTTTATTTGCAATGCAGCCAACATTGGGGGTAGGGGCCTCAGAATTTTTCGAACCCAGGGCTCCGGTGGCGGATCTAGCCGGTAGGTTTGGGGGCAAGTCAAAGTAGAAAAGCAAAACAAAACGTTGCCATAATTTAACTAAAGAGTAGGTTTTGGGGCTAAGCCCAAGAGTCGATGAGCAAAAAACGTCACGGGGTGAAAGATGCTGCCACATATGCTTGCTTTTGCTATCCATACCCTGAAGTTGGCTGGTAATGTTTGAAGTTGAGAGTTGAAGCAAGCCTTGCTTATAAATTGAAAATGAGTTTGGGGGAAAAAGGAGGTAAACTGTTTAGGGGCAAAAACATTGTTTTTCCCCGAACTTTTTCATTTGGGGGCAAATCCCTTTTTGCCCCCCTGGATCCGCCACTGTAGGGCTCAGACCGTTTAGGTCGCTTAGAGGTATTACCCGGGTCATCCGTTAGGCACTGAGGCCGGCATCCTAGTCGCCGGGTCGGAAAAGTGGCAGCACTAGCTTGGACTGTATGTGGAATGAGTTCCTACGGCAGGCGCAGCCTGAGCGAGACGATACACAGGGGATTTCGAATCAAGGGAGAACCATGCTTGCGAAATTGTGAGCACAGTTGAAACTAAAAAGTGAATAACGATCAAAGGCAGGAACTGTCACTGACGCGGTTACGCCGGGTGGAATATGTGGCTCCCAATCCAATGATAACATTAGCTGGCGAACTGGAAGCATCACATTTGAAAACCACTGAATGTGCATGACGTCATTCACTGTCAGACATGCGATTGTGTTGACTTTTAAGAGTTAAGGTAGCTGAATTTTTTTATGAAATAAACCTTTTTAGGAATTTTAGTTGTTTTGCTTCATGTTCTGTCGCCACTTTTGATTTCTGATCTGAGGTAGCTAAACACGCACCGTACTATATTTAGTGCGTATGCTTCATGGCCGTACTGCGCCCCTCCCGGCGGAAAGTGGCATCCATATTGGCTGGGTGGTGTCCGGGCGCTCCGTGTGGTGTGAGTGTGTGTTTTGTAAACGAAAGTGCAAAAGTACAATTTCAACATGTCTGGTGGGCAAGGGGCAACACTTCTCGAAGTGTTGAAGAAGAAAATGACACAAACCAGGGACGATCTTGAGAAGAAACGGGACGAATGTGATGAGCTACGTCACAGAGTCAACGAAGAAATCCGGCGCCGGGAAGAAGTAGGTCTAGCTATTTTCTCACACCGTTCGTGCACAGTGCCGTTATAATCAGCATTTTTTCATGAATTTATAATTCAGAAATCATATTTTAGAGCGATTAGAACCCGAACTTGTTCGAACACCGCCACTTTCAACGGTTTTACTAATTGCTGTGGGTGGAGGGTTCCCTGCTTGAACCTTGTTAGAATTAAAATGTTTTATCTTCCCACGCTTGGCTTGTTTTTAGCGTTAAATTAAAATTTTCTGCTACCTTTTGAATTGTTTATGGGGCTATATTATCTTATTAGGGGTAACTGGTATCGATAACTTGGCTATTCAAACACGTGATTTTTTTCAACCGCTCTTGACCGTTGGCTCTCTTCCGTTGGCGAGTGCGGGGCGTGAGTCAAAGTAGGTCTGCTGCGCTGCACCTTGTCTGTCGAAAGAGGGAGGCTAGAAGAGGGGCGTCGCTACGGTTTTTTTTTACGGTGAGGGGGTCAGACTCCGACCCGGCCACGATGAGCGGGTGGGGTAGGTGGCCAGGCCAAAATTTGATCACTGCCCAAGAGAACACTGATGCAGTTGTCAGGTAGCTGAGCTCAGATTTTTTTAAATTATCGAGGGAGCATTGAAACTTGAGGTGTTGCCCCACCCCTGATTTGCAAGTTGCGGATATCCCGTCCTCTTGCTCCCCTCCCCCTCCCCATCCACCCGTTTTCGACGTCCGGAGACTAAAGCATGGTTGAGGGAATACATGCTGCTGCCCACTTCCGTGAAAATTTTAAATGCAATTTTCTTAGGTACTAGAACACTTTCTCGAAATGTTTTACACCGCGAGCAGCCTTGCCGTATCCGTACCTATTTTACATGGTGTCCCTCAGCCGGGCTGGTCTTGAAGGAGGCTCTGTGGTCCGTATTTTTTTGGATCGGAGGCTTGGAATGGTGACGAGATTTCTGTCCCTGCGCGCTTCATAGTGGACTTGAAATAGCATTGCAGATGATAAGTCTGGTTTTGGGAAAAGTTGTCTGGCATAGATGTGTAACGATCCCATCGATAGGGGTGAAGAAGAGGAATCGCCCGGCCCATTATCTTCTGCGCGCGCGCGGGAAAGGAGCATCTATGGCCTGGTTTCTCTGCACAATTTCAATCGCTAACGCACGCTGTATCCGGATGCAATGACGATGCAGATAGAGCTTTTGGCAGCAGAATTAGGCATAAGCGTAGGAACGGGGTGGGCCAGGGGGGCCATGGTCCCCCCAATATTCATGATTCTTAACCATTAACCCTATGGCGTTGACTGGAAAGAAATGACTTCAAAATGCCCGCTGCCCCCCAATATTCTGGACATTCCTACGCCTATGGAATTAGGGTTTCAATCCGATTCTCGTAAATACGCATACAACAAGATCTAGCTGGATCTGGCAGCGTGATAGTAAATATTTTCCCTGCAATCCAGAGGTAAACGAGAGTGAACTGCAGAAGGGTCAGCTTTCTTTCTTAGTAAACAAAATGAAAGAAAACAATATTATATTAAACTTAACACAACATTATGTATTTAACAAAGTTCATTAAAAAGCATCATTCAATAAGCAAAATTATAAATTTGGGCTAGGGGAAAGTGAGGGAAGTGAATGGAAACGTCCATGGTGCGCCAGAAATGTAGACAAGATTTAGTCTGGTGACTTTTCTATCCGCTACAGCTCTGGACTCATTCGAGCTAAAGTGTCAGAAACCGCGATCGCTGGAGCTGATCCTCAGCTCTATCCTGATCACCTTTCCACGCCCATGGAAACTAAGCCAACGTGTTGGTCGGGAGTCATCTGTGGACATAGTGGATCAAGGGGACACTGGCCCCCATCGACCCTCATCGACCCTCAGCGCCCCCTGAAGTGATCACGGAGCCACCTTGAAAGGTCGATAGCGCCCCCTCCCCCCCACCTCCCAGGATGCAAGTACATTCGCCCCGTGCTAGGATTTGGCGCCCACCTGATAGGTTTTGCCGCCCAAAAGTGCCCCCCCTCTCGACTATGCCCCCGCGCCGACCGAAATTCCTTGATTCTCCTATGTTCGTGGGTAGTCGGTAGTTTGACTACCATTACTCTTGAAGTTGGCTAGCATATCGCCTGACCCATTACTGTGCGGGCGAGAAAGGAACATCTGTATGTGTTCGCCGCGAGCCATCGGCGGGTAGCCGGGGTTTGGGGAGGGGGCGCGGCAGCGGCAGCCGACGTTGGCAACAGACCCGGTGCTGCAGGGGGCGCCTCATGAGGGTGTGCCCTGTCGTGCGCCGGCGCTACCGTCGACTTCCGGTCTGCGTTACCACCCGGCCCAATATCGATGCCTGACTCAGGCGGCGGCGTCTGTGGGTGACGTCACGTGACTGTGGCCCGCTGGACGCCCATCTCTGCGGCGGCAGGTGTCGGCTTCCGACGCCGGGGGGGGATGGGGGAAGCGACAGCCGGACAGCGACGCGCGCGTGCTGCCGCCACACCAATGACATCAGCTGTTTGTTCGTCTGTCGCGCGCTATCCCAGCGCTTCAGTCTCGGCATGCGAGCAGCGTGACCGCGCCGGCGCCTGCAGCACGGATCGCCTGCGGCTGCAACCGAGTTTGCCTCGGGGAGGGGGGAACTGGCTCCGTCGGAAAAGGTTGAGTGTTGCAGTAAATCAAACGGTTTCTTTTGTAGGGACAACAACGCTTTTTTTGTTACTGACTGAACGTTTTTCCCGATTAATCAATTATCAAACAGGACTTGACTCCCTCTATTTCGCATTGCGAGGGTCATGATCCGGTTGGCCCTCCGGGATCCGCCTCTGCCCACACCACTTGTGCCTGCCCAGTAGAGGTCTGCATGGCAGGGAAGCGGGATGGGAGAACAAGTTTCGGGCCTCGCTTGGGGCTGGATGGGACGGGAAGCCTTCTTACGAAACTCAACAAAAAAAAGCGAAATGGAATGGAATCACTTTTAGAAGAAATTTGCGAGGCAAGATGGACGCTGAAATGTTATTCCATGCTGACCACTACTGCTCTGTGCAGGCCTTTGAATTATATACTGCTTCGAAGTCGACCAACATACCGCACGAAGGACGAATGCCTTTTCCCTGGAAAGTTTTATCTGGTTGTAGCTGTGTTTGAAACTAAAGTGTACTTCTGCCTTTTCCTTCTTAGAAAGTGGGAAGGTTTTCAATTATTGGCCCGGTTCCTCACACAGAATAAAGTGGGAACCTTGACTGCAGGAATAGTGAAAGGAACTGACATGCTGCATGGAGTGAAGTTTTTGGACAACTTCCAATTCTAAGATTCACTTTGTAGGACTCGTCGGTATATGCGCTTCACTCACCGTTGCATGGGTTAGCAGCAGACGAGATGAACTGTTCCTTCTCGCCCAGAAGCTTATCGGGCTCCCATGTAGACTTCCTGTCGAGCTCGGCCTTTATGCTGTTCACGGATGGTGCCATGTACGAGTGTTGGTCAGTTTTAGTGGTGCTGTCATTGTTGATACTCATTTGATTATTATGTCGCAGATTTATAAATGTACTGGCAGTCGTGGGAGGGAGGGGGGAGAGGGAGGATAGATTCAGAGCGTCCGCCCCAAATTACCTGATATTTTTCAAAATTTCGTCAGATCACGTTTTTCAAGATTCTGGGTGTTTGTGCCTTCCTCAAGACAGTTTCTGGAATAGCTTTTTGCCGCATAGACTGATGCTTGGAAACCCAAAGTAGGAATGCAGCTTGCCTCATACTGCTGAGCTTATCATGTAAAAATATATAGACAGAAATCCTGTTTTGCATTAGGTACGGTAGGACACCGGCTAAGTATCGGTGCAAATGCAGGCAGCACAATCTCGTCTCTGGTTGACAGTGTTTGGTGGGCCGTTTTGCATTAGAAGCCATCAGGTGTGGGAGTGCCCTGTGCGGTGTGTGCCGGGGACACGGCTGACTGCAGCCCGCGGGTGCCCCTGCCGCCAGGCCGAGGGTGAGGTGTCCGCTCTTGGACGGCGCATCCAGCTGCTGGAGGAGGACCTGGAGCGCTCCGAGGAGCGGCTCGCCACCGCCACCACCAAGCTGGCTGAGGCGTCCCACTCGGCCGACGAGTCGGAACGGTGCGTACAGCCCCCCGGCCCCGGCGCTGGACTCCCGGCTGAGACAGTGGGAGGGAGATATTGGGATACCAAGTACAAGCGGGCTGTTTTTCTGTTCTGCAGGGTGGTACAATTACGGGTAAATGTCGTAGCCCTAGGGTGATGAATATTATTGATAAGTTTATCCTTGTGTAAGTACGATGATTAATGAGTTCAGAAACATGATAGTTGATGATTTATCACGAACATCACGATGGCTTAACATATGAGAGGTCTGGTTTTGAGGAACCGGTACTACGAAGCGTTTGTGTCAGCGAAACGCTACGCATGGTTGGTTTTCGGCTTCCTAACACGTGGCATTCTTTCTTTTTGTTTGCTCCCCGCAAACGTTTTCGTTTTGTTTACCGTTGTGTTTGCCCTGCCTTCCCATCAGAACGGTATGACGGGAACGCTACTGTTCTGATACGCTGCGCCGGATTGTGTGCGATCAAAATTTAAAGTGACGCGCTCAATTCGTCTCCCCGTCATACTCTTCATTCTTCCGTGCTCTTTCTCACGGGAAAGTGACATCTGCTCTCAAATATATTTATATTGATAAATATTATTTAAAATCAAAGTTTTTTTATAAAGCTTCACTGGCCCTGCTGTAAAGCAGTGCATTTGTCTGCGTTTTGTATCTGCATCTTATAGGATTGCCTCGCGCAAGATATGATAAAGAGTGCTTAAATACTTATCGCTGATTTCATTTTTTGTTGGAACTGTCCCTAGTATACAAAAGTAAGAACGACACAAACAACGTGTTAAGTCCATAGTGGAAGCACTGAAAGTAGAATCTGCGAGCATCGTATTTCTAGATATATCCCTGTATTTTATATGCCTACAGCGATCCAGAATTTATCTTCGTTTGGCCTAGTATTTGAATTCCTCCCGGGACACCAAAGGAATATTCCCATTCCCAATAAATTTGGTCATCTGTTTTTTCATGGCTGTGCTCCAGGTTTGTTTACAACCAATATCCGCCAAGGTCATTTTCTTAATATTTGCCTTATATTTTGAAAATCTTAAATAGGTATAGTAGGCTCTGTTCCGGTGCTGTCTGTCTTTCGTATGCTGTCCTCACCCAGTGTATTTTTGCTCCCTTTTGGCCTTTTCAGCCCGCCTGCTGATTTTTGAAAGCTTCTGAATATTTGTGGTAACTCAGAACTACAACTGATTGCAACCCCATACAAGTGCGCTACCCACTACCTGACTTTCTCGCCCCTTTTGCGCAGCTTGCGCCGTGCTGTGCCCAAGTGCTTTTGATTGGTGCATGTGGCGTCGCCGGGGTCGGCTGACCCTGTACTAACGCTGGCGCCTGTCTGTAACCACTGTAGGCAGCGCAAGGCCCTAGAGAACCGGACTAACACCGAGGAGGACCGCGTGGCCATCCTGGAGGCCCAGCTGGCCCAGGCCAAGCTGATCGCCGAGGAAGCCGACAAAAAATACGAGGAGGTACGGCTGAACTGTGTTCTGTGGTGGGTGTGCGGCTGCAGGACTGTGCCATCCACAGGTGAGGTCAGCCGCGCCCGGAATACCGGAGCAGTCAATGAGGGTTACGATCGCAGCGGCTGGTCCTTTGGCGTCTGAGCTCGGTTCAGTCTCAGCTGTGACTATCCGAGGACTCCAGTCCACAGAAGCAGTCGGTGCGCTGGTGATCCGACTTTGCTGGCGTACCGGGCTGTGCCGGCCCGCTCCGGCGCCCCCCCTGTGTAGGGTGGGGTCCGCTCTGACCGTGTGTCTGTACCGCTCGGCGGCCGGGCAGGATGCGCAAGGTGCTGGAGAACCGCTCCCTCTCAGACGAGGAGCGCATGGACGCACTGGAGAACCAGCTGAAGGAGGCCCGCTTCCTGGCTGAGGAGGCTGACCGCAAATACGACGAGGTGCCCGATGTGTGCGCGTGCAGTGTCTTGTCCCTCCCCACTAACCACCTCTGAGCATGCCTCTTACACTTCTCTCCTCAGGAGCAGCGCTGCATATGTCGGCCGCGTTGGTGGCAGTTGTAACTCCCCTCCCCACTAACCAGGGTGACACTACTAACGCCTACTTGGGATTCTCCTCTCCGCAGCAGGCGCAGCAGCTCTCGAGGCCTCCGGACGTGGTGTGATATCCCGGATAGTGATGCTTGTTTCCGAGTATAGCGATGTGGAAATCCTTTAACGATAACGGCCTGGTTTCCTGGCAGTAGATGGGTTGTGCAGTACACGCGGGTCGGAGTTTAATCCGATTCCTCCCCGAGTCGATGATTTTATTGACTGCATGATTTTGTTGTTGTTTTGCGTGCTGTTGGAAGCAGCACGGGCCCTATTTGGAGCCGTGTGATAGACACACTAACACCCTGATGTGTACAGGTCTAGCAAATGCTTATTGTTACTATTCAACACAAAACAACGAATTATTGATGTACAGAACGAACAAATTGAGATGGCCTCTTGGCAATGAGTAAACTGTAAATCCCTTTGTCATCGCATTTGCAGGTTTTGTCTGCAAACAGAATTGTTATTGCAAGCTCTATCTGCGAGAAAAGTTGCACTCGCAAAGTTGCAAACTCTGTCTGGTCAATGGCGCAAAATTTCCCTGCTTCAGCAAGGATGTACAGATTATGTTGGGGGCCGTCACCACTCCCTGGACGCCCAGCTTTCCAGTAATCTCTCAGTCGCAAATACCTTCCGCCTGTGATAATTGTAATATATAGCCTCTAGTTGGGATAGCTGCCGATCCTCACTGGCTGTCCAAGCAGCGGAGCCGGGAGTGGGCGGCCCCTCCCCGGGAGTGTGAGTCGTGCAATAGTGTTCCCACTCTGACTCGGCGGCCGCCGCCGGCCACCCCAGGTGGCCCGCAAGCTGGCTATGGTGGAGGCCGACCTGGAGCGTGCTGAGGAGCGTGCCGAGACCGGCGAGTCGTAAGTGTAGCGTGTAGCATGCCGCTGGCTGGTCCCACAGTTTACGGAGGCGGCGACCCCCGGCGCCCCGCCCGCGGCTGTCGGTGTGTGTGTGTGTGTGCTGTATGCATGATTTTTCAGAGGCCGATACATGCTGATCCACTTTTGTTTGCTTTGTGTGAGCGTGTTTTTATGGACGGCATGTATGTTTTTGCGTCAGGAAGTTTTTGATCTGCTGTTGCCCGTGCGTTTTTCCTCGGTTGGCATGTCGTTCCAGCGCGACTGGCTTAACGGTCAAATGAAGGCGAATGATAACGGAAAAATAAGTAAATTTAATGGCATAACCAAACATTTCATGTTTTCCCATGTTATATTTGTTTTATTCAGCGTCTTCAGTTCACTGGCAGACGCTGAAGCTGGTCAAAAGAAAAATAAAAGTATCTAAACTCGTCGCCTCGGCAAGTTAATATAATATAATATATAATATATAGTATATAATAATATAATATAAACATCGAAACATTGTTTACGTTTCAAATAGACGACTGCATTTTCTTGACGTCTAGCATGGTAACTGTGCTTGACATTTAAAAGCTGAATCGTCCGAAAACTTTTATGAATCGCCTGCCGGTGCACATCACCATGATTTGATTCTAATGGAAAGTCGATTATTTTTATTTAACACGGCGAATTTCTTCCTCCCCGTTTCTTTTGATCTGTGAGTGCGAGTAAAGTTTACAGTACTGGTCACTAGCGAAACCGGTGATTCGCAATGGCTGGTCGATGTGACCACCGCCCTTCCTCTGACCCCTGCCTGTGTGTGACCTCTACCACTGCTCTGGCATGTGTGTGCCGAGTCGTGTGCCTGCCCCGCCGGCCCGCTTGTGACCCCCGACTGAGGGATGACCCTGCACGGCACCCTCACCAGGTGGCGCGGAAGGTGGTGATGTTGGAGAACGACCTGGAGCGGGCTGAGGAGCGTGCCGAGGGCGGCGAGACGTGAGTACCGCCCCTCACCAAACTGTCGCAGCAGTGACGATAGCAGCCTTCCACCACCCCCGTACCCGCCAGGGTACCGTCACAGCAGTGACCCTCACCCCACAGCATATTTAATATTTGTAGCCGTGTCTTCTCTCACTCCATTCCGATCTACTGTATCTCCCAGTTTTGCAAATCCCAGGGTGTTGGATGCAGACGGACAGTCGGGGAATCTCAAATTTCCTCCCATTTTCGG
Organism: Lepas anatifera; assembly: GCA_034440635.1. Taxonomy (NCBI): domain Eukaryota; kingdom Metazoa; phylum Arthropoda; class Thecostraca; family Lepadidae; genus Lepas; species Lepas anatifera. Next base: position 16,814 of record JAOTON010000761.1, read on the forward strand.
GATGTTTTTTCTCAATTTTCCTATCGCTTCAAGTGGAGCCTTTTATCTAAATTCAATCATCCCGGTTTATATGAACTCATAAGCATGGCAGAGAGGAAAATGTTGAAGTGATAGTTTTAATTGGCTCATAAAGTTGTAGCTTGAATGTTCCACTTGCTTCTGTATTTTCCTGTATGAATTTTGTACTCCGCATCCTAGCGCAAACCCAGTGTTTGGACACTGATCTCTCCTCCTTCCCTCCATCGTATTTTACCCACCCTTAACGGTGCCTCTTTCACCCGCCCCTCACAAATAACATCACTTCCCTGGAAATGCCGGGCCGTCGTCGCCGTCGCCCCGTGCAGAGGCCTGTTCGCCCTCTGGAGATGATTGGGATGCGGTGAGGCACGATTTCCACACCCACCTGTGTTTGCCACGCTGACGGTGTGGCAGCGCGCCCCAGGGTGTGGCAACAGCTGCCGGCCGCCGCGGCGGCGGGCTTGCATGTGGCCGGCTCCGGTCAGACGGCCCCGGTTTCCCGCCGTCACGCACCCCTGCTGCCGTGAAATATTCCCGCTGAGCATGTCTCTCGGTGTTCTTTCCCATGGAGGTTTGCCACACCAGCACGTGTTTTGTTGATCGTGTTATACTAGGTTAGATTTATTGCGGTATGCCGATAGTTGTTGTATTTTTTTCGTCTCAGGCATTTGAATGCGTCCCGTGGCTTATCTCAGAAGACAGTCGGTTGTTATTTTAGAGACGTCGGCGATTTGACGGGCCGGGAAGCCTCGCCTGTTATGTAAACACCGGCCCCACGCCGCCGACTGCACAACGGCTGCCCTGTAGGCCTCTACAGCGGGGCTTTCTTTAGGTCGAGACCAAAACAATATAGGATTGTCTGACCGGGAAAAGAAATGCAGTGAAAAGTGAGCTAAAACTAGCGTCAGGCAGGAAAACGTTAGCATTCAAGACGCGGTGCAATAGGGATGACAAATTATTCAACGTGATTTCATCCGATCGGACACAAATCAGGTGGAATTGTTCAATTTTCATTCATCATGCATTCATTCATTTCGTTTCCGCCTCTGAACTGATTCATTCCTGATCGTGTTGAATCAGTCGGCATGCATTCATTTCGTTTCCGCTTTCTGAACGGATTCATTCCGAATCGTATGGAGTCGCTTTGAATCGCCTCACCTCGATGGCATACAGTCGGGACGAATCGCTTGGGTCGGCGCCCGAAGTCGCTAGTTTCGATTTTAAGTAAGCTATTTTCCACAATGACGAATATCAAAGGTTTGGCGCTGATGCCCGCGGCTGGGGGTACCCGTGTGACCTGTATGACCCCTGTGACCCTGCAGTAAGATCGTGGAGCTGGAGGAGGAGCTGCGCGTGGTCGGCAACAACCTCAAGTCGCTGGAGGTCTCGGAGGAGAAGGTAAGCGCGCCCCCAACCCCGCCGTACGGGTCCGACATGTACCCTCACTGGTGTAATGTGGGATGGGTGGACGGGCCTTTGATATGTTCTCGGGTGGTAGAGTCTCCCAAATGCTTTGTCTCTTATTTGCTCTCTGTCTGTGCGATTCATCCGTGTTGGTCCGTGCTCTGTGTTCTGGAATAATGCACTATCTTTACTCAGGTTCACTTTACAGAAAGTGTATGTGATTTGTGGTTATTTTTACGTTCCTCCGATAAAGTTTGAGAGTTCAGGACTGTTGCAAGCTCTGCTTAAAGTCAGTCTTGTTTGGCACGTGTTATATAAAAGCTTTGTTCGGAAGAAGCGACAGGAACAGCTCGCTCCTAACGGGAAAGTAAGCCGTACGGCTGTCCTTGTCTTCTTTGGATTAACAGTGCATCGCACCGTCTTAAAAACAGACTTTCAGATGTCTTTGTATTTATTCAGTTCAAATGAGCAACAGGGTAACCTCACTTATAGCTCAAGTCATTGGAAAAAAACAGTGCATGAGTATTTACAAGATAGTATAAATATCATTAAAGTTAAACCAGAACGTGATTAACGGACCATAAGAATGTTAAAAAAGGTGATGTGGACTCAAATATAATTATCAGTAGGCTCATTCAAGATACATTTCCGTCACTGATTGATATGGTAGAAATAGGATGAATAAGTCTGGATAAATAGGATCGGGTCGGTCACAGTCTTATGAGTCGACGTGCCCTAAAACTTCAATCATCATCGGTCTGATGGAAAAGGCTCGGACTGATTTGAATCATATTCCAAAATGGGACAGGCGCAGTCAGAAAATCCTACTCGTCGCAGCTGTGAGGATGAATGTAACCCTTAATCACGTGGTAACGGTCCGCACGTTGTGCTCGATCATTAATCTTGCAAAGGAGAAGTGTTTGTGCCGAATGAAAAATAAACCTTTGCGACGAGTTGTTGATGTGATCGGGTCCATTTTGTATCGGTTCCTCCAGTGCGCTGGAATGGTGCGAAAATCACGCCCGAAACTGTGTCATGAACCCCTTTCACCGATGCTTTTCGTTTTCAGCCGAATTATTCAAGTGTGGCTTTTCCCAGATGTGATTTCTGTGACACGTAATATCCATGCTACAAAAAAGATGTGATGTCTGGGTTTGGACCAAATCGGCCGCACCTCGTGAGTTGTAGCACTTTTGGAGCTGTTGAGAGATATTGAGCAGCTTGTTTGGAGGGTTTTTCCGGGACGTTACATTGTTACCACCGCGCCTTTTTCAGACTGCCGGCTGGCGGTTTCTGTGAGGATGTGTGCGGAAGGGTTGGTGCCTGTGCGCTTCTGTGCGTGTCTCTGTACCTGTACCAGCAGCAGCGCCGGGGAGGCGTCATGAGCGGCTGCACACGTGGCGCGGTGTGGCGCCGCCGGTGTTATCGCGCCCCGCTATCGCCCCCGGCCTGCGCGCCACTCGGCTATCCTGGGCGCCGCCCTCGCCAGTGGCGCTGCCCCTGTGAACTGGCCGGCCGCCGCTGCCGGAGCGCCTCCCTGGCATGCTTCGTGCGGGGCCTCACTGGGTTTAAATGTCACGCCCTCTACCAATGACTGTGCAGTAAAACGTATCGCTGGAGTCGCGGAGCTCCCTGCTGCTCCGGAGACAGCGTTGTGACCGGCGGAGGCCGCTTGTAAAGGCCGACCGGGGCCTGGGTAGCGAGGTTGGGGAAGAAGCTGCCGAGCTGGAGCAGTGAGGGTTTGGGGGCGCCCCAGCTCCCTATACTATGTCTGCCGCTCTGCTGTTTATTCATTCCCGCTGCCTGCCTGCTCTGCCGACGCGCTGACCGCTTCACTGTTCTTATAGGCCAACCAGCGCGAGGAATCGTATAAGGAACAGATCAAACAGCTGACAAACCGAATGAAGCAGGTAACGAGGGCGGCCTGAGCGCACGTGTGGCGTGTGACCGTCCCGCGGCGGCCCCGGTGTCCCAGTCGTCCCTGTAGCCAGTCCCTGTGCCCCACTAACGGCCCCTGGTCCGAGTCTGTGGTGGAGCGTTGGAGAGTCACTGGTGCCGGTCGCGACAGGCCCGGGAGAGGGAGGATGAGTACACCCGACAGATCTCCATGTACAACACCCGGCTGAAGCAGGTACCGCCGGCTCTCTGACCGCCCTCTGGCCGGCGCGTGTGCCGCTAACGCCCCCGCCCCCTCCCCTCCTCGACTCCGGCACTAATGTTCGTAAGGTCACACTATCTCTCTCTCTCTCTCTCTCTCTCTCTCTCTCTCTCTCTCTCTCTCTCTCTCTCTCTCTCTCTCTCTCTCTCTCTCTCTCTCTCTCTCTCTCTCTCTCTCTCTCTCTCTCTCTCTCTCTCTCTCTCTCTCTCTCTCTCTCTCTCTCTCTCTCTCTCTCTCTCTCTCTCTCTCTCTCTCTCTCTCTCTCTCTCTCTCTCTCTCTCTCTCTCTCTCTCTCTCTCTCTCTCTCTCTCTCTCTCTCTCTCTCTCTCTCTCTCTCTCTCTCTCTCTCTCTCTCTCTCTCTCTCTCTCTCTCTCTCTCTCTCTCTCTCTCTCTCTCTCTCTCTCTCTCTCTCTCTCTCTCTCTCTCTCTCTCTCTCTCTCTCTCTCTCTCTCTCTCTCTCTCTCTCTCTCTCTCTCTCTCTCTCTCTCTCTCTCTCCCCCGGTATTTGGGTTGGCTGATGTTTATGGATGCTGGCCATGATACCGCTCGCTACAGTAAAAAGTATGGCAAACAGGCATTGGCTTTACAGTTGTCAGTGGCGGGAATTAGAACCACACAAATGTATACTTACGAACATTTGTCCGGACTTTCGCCTTTCTCCGGTAGCCAGTGGAGTTCGGTTGAACCTGCTGCGCTAACCGGAGGTCGGCTAGCGCGTCCCGCTAACCGGAGAAGTCGGGGGCAGCCTTTCCCCGCTAACCGGAGGAGTCCGGGTAGCCTTTCCCCGCTAACCAGCAGCAGTTGGTGCAGCTGCTCTCCGCTAACCGGCAGCAGCTGCGATAACCCGCGTGTGGCGTGCCGTGGTGTGTCGCTAACAGGCCGCCGTGCGGCCGGCGTGGCTCCACTAACACCCTCTCTCTGTAGGCCTCCCACCGCGAGGAGATGTTCGAGACGCAGCTGAGGGACAGTGAGGCGCGGTGGAGAGAGGTTAGTCACGTCACTCTTATCCGCGGAACCCGGCCGCAACGGACAGGCTGCCGATTTAAACGCAGTCATAAGCCGGGCACGTCAGGCTGAGTCATTGAAGACGACTCGCCAGTGGTTAACTGTAAAGTAACTTTTCAACACTGGGTTTCATCACTGGCAGCATGTGCTGTTAATTCGTCAGTATTGAAACATTGTTGATCCGTCAGTATTAGATGAGATTCATATTAAGATAATATATTCATATAAGATAGTATTTTACGAAAGTCGAATTCAGGATCGTCGCTGATCACTTAGAAAGGAAAGCCTCCGACCTTGGCATTACCCAGATCCCGCGCTTCGGTAAGTATCCTCACTCTGCTTTATTCGTTCACTTGGCTTCTATTTAATGGCTGTTACAAACGCGTGATATAAATACTGCATAAACACGATCCAAACTGTCACGCTGCTTTCAAAAATTACAAATGCATAACTCCGCCTGTTTCATTTCGAACACTGCGTGCATTTTTATACTGGATTTGTAATGTGTATAATATGAAATGCTTCAATAACCAGTGGACTCGTTATTCGTTATATCTGGCCATTTTAAATCGATTGACGCGCCTGAAATTGATTCAGTTTTGTTATTAAAAAGGTATAAGTGATCGCCAATGAAGCATCTGCGATCCATACATATATTCATCGCGTAAAAACCAGCCGGCGCCGAGCCGCAGTGTGCGGCGTGCGGTTGTATGTGCAGTGTGCCGGCCGGGCGGCGGCGGTGTTGGCTGACGCGCGCGCCCCGGCAGGCCGAGGCCCGCGCCGAGTTCGCCGAGCGGTCCGTCCAGAAGCTGCAGAAGGAGGTCGACAGGCTGGAAGGTACGGCTCCGCCCCACATCGCCGGCTATTTCTGACCTGGCCAGCCGCCCGCCGGGGCACATCAGACGCCCCCACTGACAAACCCGGGAGGGAGGGGCCACAGGCAGACGCTGCTGGGCGCCAAACATGACGTTAACTCATACCTGCTTACAGAAGCCCCCGCCCCGCCCTCCCTGCTATCATAGGCGCCGCGGCGTTTATACGTGTGGCACATTCCAGCCCACCTCTGAGTCATTGCCTAAACTAGATGGTGTAACTCGGGGGGGGGGGGTCGTGTCGTTTTTTAGTCTGGAGTCCCTCTCCTCTCAACGCAAGGAAGCGTCATCACTGCACCTAAGGAGTGCCGGGGTTCTCATTATTCCCCCACCCTTTTTTCTTTTCTTTTTTTGAAGAGTACAAATTACAGCCTGCTTCCTGTTCGTTGCAAGCAGCTAGTGTTGAGCAGCTGCGCGCTGCCGCCAAGGTGGCCTATTGACGCAGGTAACAGTGCTGAACCCAGCGTAGCATGTGGACAGGGCGGCTCCTCTCCTTCTTCCCCTCAGCCTCGGCCGTGTGCACTACTCACGCATGCCATGTGTGGCGTTTGTGGGGAGCTAAAGGAGTGGCCGACCCGGGGCCGCACTCTCCGCCAAGAGCAAGGCTCACTGACCACTCCCTGGCCAGAAATATGGCCAATCACAAACAGGGTTACAGATGCGCCTTGTTTGGAAACCAGTCAGCGTCGACGGCGCTGACTGGCGCGTTCAAGTGGCGCGTGTTTGGCCCTGTGTGTGATTGGCGATAAGTCAGATTAGACAGTGAGCAGTTACCGCTGCATCCACTCCCCCCAAAGACTGTCCGTGGACACGTCAACTCCTTTATCTCCCTGCAGTAGGGACTGAGCCAGTTTCAGGACGAACAGGGCCGCTGGAGTCGACCAGGCCCGCGCCTGTCTTGCCTGAGGGTGTTTGCGTGATGTGCTAATATCCGAGGACATTTTTCTTTAGACTAGCGAGTTCTTTTTGGCGGCCAGGCTGCACGCTCTCGCCAGGCGCCGTGTGTGTGTGTGTGTGCTGCCGTGCCGTCGTTTCTGTTGTTTTCCACCTTCCGTTTGGTTGGTTCGGCTCAGTGGAGGTGTTTGTCTGCTTCTAACGGCATGCTCGGCTGCACGCGGCGGCCTCGTGCAGACAAACTGATGGAGAGTCGCCAGGCGCAGAAGATGCTGGAGGATGAGATGGACACAACACTGAAGGATATTCAGAATTTGTGAGCGCGCGCCGCGCTCTCTTAGTGTGCGTGTTGCGCGGCGGTCGCCTGCCAGGTAAGAGGAGCCCCGCCCGGTCATCCTCCCGGTGTTCTGGTCCAGCCGCCCCACCTTATTTCCTACATCGCCACTGTGCCTGGTGGTCAGCCGGCTCTGTTCGTCGTCACCAACACAACGTCCTCCCCCGCACTGCCGACACCAGTCCACTCCCCGGCACGGCATCCAGCTTCTGCTGCGCCATCCTCTCGTGCGACGCAGTTTACCTCCCCACGTCTGACCTGACCTTCCGTTGTATCGAGTCCCACTGCGGTAGTCGCCTCCATTACTGTCACGCCCTTCAGAGCATTCCCCGTGGTTCATCGATCCTTATCCCGAGCACAGCCCCCTCTTCATCTTTCCAACCACTTCCCTCCTCCACGCCTCGCTGGTGGTATCCTGTGGATTTCATGACACAGTGCGGTTCCTTGGGGCTTCCTGAGCTATTTTCCCCCGCCTCCAAACTGGTATGTACTCCGTTAGGCGTAGGTCCCGCCGACCTAAATTCATCTCCCACGATTCGTCGGAGGCATGGTCTGGCCCGAACAGGTCTCCAGCTCTAGTTGATCCGAATTCGTTTGGGCCAGCAGCTGTATTACCGAGCAGGCGCGTAATGGCCGCGAGGTCTCCACATACGGATAAGTTTTACATGTGAGCAACCCAGGCTGGTCCGTCCGGAGCCAACCTGACCGCTATGCTTAACTGAACATTCAATGTTTTAGAAAGTCCAAAAGGAAAACTCAATTATTATGGAATTATTATCTTGTTTTGTATGGTTCGCCGTAAATTTATTTTGAGTGACATTCATGTATCGCGACCGGACTAACTGTGCGATTTCGTCGCCTTTACATTAGAGAATAAGGATGAACCATCCAACAAAGTATAATCCAACCTTCACTTGCCTTCCTGGAAACATGGCATCGGCTCGGTTCTCGTCAATCAAGGCGCTGTACTGGTAACGTTAAGCCTACCGTTGGTCCTTGGACGGTCCTGCGCCGGAGGCGGCGTTGAAGGTATCCTGAGCTCTAACCCGGATTGCAGTGATTACTAACCGGTAATTGAACTCAACCCTGATCTACCCTTCCGAACCTCCATCCATTGACCACTGTTAAATCTCAGTTGTGGGCGCCGCGTTCTGACTGGTTACCGTTACGTGTCCCGAACCGTTTCAGGTACTGACCGTTGCTTGTCCGCGATGTATTGCCTCATTGACGCTCACGCTATGTCCGCCGTACTAAACTGTCCCATGCCGGTTCTCAAAACTTCCCGCTGTTGATTGTCATTTGTCATACTTATCGCATCAACATATGTACTTGTTAACATCATCTGTCTCTTTTAACTGTTTGCTCTTAACATCTCTTGGTAATTTTTTCCGCCGTGCTTTTTTCACTACTCAGCTCTACCACGGACGTGTAATGCCTCCACTGCGTTTCCGTGCGTGACACACGTGCCTCGCTAACACGGGCGCCTCTGCCTGCTGCGGCCGCTGCACTAACCGACGGCCGCTATTGCAGACGACTTGGTGCACGAGAAGGAGAGGTTTAAGGCCGTCTCCGACGAGCTGGACACCACCTTCTCGGAGATGTCCGCCTACTAAACTGCCGCTGCCGGCCGTCGTCTCCGCTGCGTGACTAACTGCACCGGTCTCGGCGGCCCCGTCTGTCTGCTTTCCTCTCTCTCTGTCTCTCTCTCCGCTTGTCCCGTCTGTCCCCGCGGACTGTGCTCTAACCGCTTGCTGGCGTGCCTGGAGTGTGACTGGGACTGTTGGTGTGACGGCCGTGGACGCCAGAAGCCGGTGCTGTGACGCCGCGCGCGCCCGCAGACGAACTGGTCAACGAGAAGGAGAAATACAAGGGCATCGCCGACGAGATGGACACTGCGTTCGCCGAGCTGTCCGGCTACTAGAGCGGCGGTCCTCTCCATCGCATCTGCGGCGACGCGAGCCGCCTCTCTTCACCGTCGCGCCCTGTCGGCGGACAACCAAATTCGCCTCAGCCCTCCCGTCTGTTGTACCTAGCCTGTTCTCTTTTGTAATTTTTACTATTGTATTTGTTAGCTCGTCAGAAGATTATGGCTATATTATTATGTATGGGTTCGAATGATGGACGCCGTGTCTTGAGTCAATGATTTTTGTTTGGATCACGCGGTGACAAAATGGCAATTGTGATTATATCGCAGGTTGTACACAGCTGTACGAAGTGACTTAAAAAATACCTAACAATTTTTACGCTGTGTTTCACTGGGCCAGAGGTCGTTGGCGAGGAGTGGCGAAGCAGAACGGATTCCACGGCGGCCCCGCGATGGCGCGATGGGAGTCCCAATATTTACAGGCTCACTAATCACTGATCCAGCCAATAATCGCAACCCCTCCCCCGATACACTAGCAACGATAGATAGATCTTACTGGCGCTGGGTCTGCGCATCCGAAAAGTCGAAAAACTGAATACCTTCCATCGCGTGCCGTTCCAGGTGGAAGTGTTGTATTGCAATGAACGCTAATTGATGTAAAGCGTCGGTCACGGAATCCTCGCGCACAACATAGCTCGGTTTTGTATTATAGCATCATCGACTCACAAACCACTTACATTCTCAATGAAATGCTCTGGACCAGATCCATCAGGTACTTCACACTGTTTAGACGAGCATGCGGTACAAAAAGAAAAACGCGGCATGCGTAAACGCACTTCTGTGCACTGGAGGCATGGCTAAAACAATGACAACATGCCATGACCAACAATAACACCCCACAAAAGCCACAACGGACTCGGAAGCAGGTACCCTGTAGAAAGACTGGCCGGCGCAGCGGCTGAGCAGCCGTGACGGCCGCGCTAGTCGTCGAACATGTTCATGCTGAATCGGGAGAAGGAGCTGGGAGTGGTGGCGGGCGGCGGCCGGGCTGGAGTGTAAGTACCCGGACTGGGCGCCGGCGGCGTTACCGAGCCCACGGAGCGCGCCTGCCGTGGGGCCGGGGAGGCGGGCGTCGTGGGGCGCTCCGGCGTGGTGGCCCGCGAGGAGGGTGCGGCGGGCTCGGAGGAGGAGCGGTAGCGGGGGCGTCGACCCCAGCGCCGCAGCCGGGCCCGTCTCCGCGAGCCGGCGATGTCGTACAGCGCCTGCTCCATCTCCTCCGCCACGCTGAGGCGGCCCCCGTCCGACTCTGTGTTGGCGCCCGTGTCCGTCTCCCTGCGGCCACACCGAGCGTCACAGGCGGCAGGCGCTACTTACCCTAACGACGGCGGGAGGCGCTACATGACTGGCTGTGCCGGACAACACGCACATCAGCCAGTGCGTGAGTGCGGAACATTTGCTCTCACTGGCGTCACTGCAGTGGCGAACTGCGCTGGTGAGGACACGTAGCTCACATAAGCAATCTCTCACAAACTGACGGGCCCCTGCTCACTGGGGCTCACCGACACACCACCGGCCATGACGTCACAGGGGGAGGGGTCAGCTAGACCTGGGCTGTGGCAGGACACCCAGCCCTGTCCCTGAAAGGCGCGCCCTTAACACTGGCAGTTGGCGCGTCGATAGCCCAGAAAGTATTATTCGAACGCGTCCGCTGATAGGCAGCACTACCCAGACCCCAGCAGGTGACCCGACCCGAACAGCAGTCGGCGGACCGGTGTGTGACGTCACACCAGGGAGGGAGTGACGTCACACCAGGGCTTGGAGGGCGGGCGAAGGCCTCGGCATCAGAAAGACGCAGCATCAGTAAACGAGCGGCACAACATTGACGGCACAAACGACAACCGTTCGCTCTCTCTCCCGGCGTGGAGGCGTTAGAAACATGCCAGTCGCATTACTCCCTACACAGCCTTAAACTACGACAGGAGGTGCGAGGCCGGCCTATTCAGGGTGCCACTCGGCTCTCTTCCGTCGGTGCTGGGCGGCTCACCAGTCGGAGAGCAGCGACTCGATGTCGGAGGGGTCGGAGCTGAGGTCGGAGCCGGTGCCGACGGCCCGTCCCGTCCACCAGAGCCGCCAGGGCGCCACGTCGCCCACCGGCGGAGGCCGAGTCGGCTCCGGGGCCGCCGCCAGCAGCTCTGCCGGACAGAGCGCAGCGCTAGTGCGGCGGGCGCGTTCCGACGGAGGCGTGGCTTACACTGGCTATTCCATGGAATTTGCCCGCTCGGCAGACCGAAAAATTCAACCTGTAGCAAGACATTACAATGAACGGTTCAGGAGACAGCCCGTTACAAGTGATTATAATGCATCGGGTGGTGTATCTGCGTAAGTTGGCCGTGCCAGCCGCCGCTGTGGTCGTCTCACCGGTCAGAGGCGGGCTCCAGGCTCGGACGTTCGCACACGGCAGCGGCCTGCTGCCGTCCCAGAGCCGCCGCTGCCGCTCCACCGCCCGGCTCCACTTCCCCACCGCCCGCCGCACCTTGGTCCGCCTCTGCCGCGCCTCCTCCCGCGCCAGCGCCGCCGGCTGCGAGGTCAGCGGGTGCACCGCCACGTCTCCCCAGCTGTTGGCCGTGTACACCTGTACAGTCTCGTCATCGAGCACCTGCGCGGTCAGACCGGCCAGAGACAGCGCCAGCCTGCGCTCGACCTCCAGCCCGGCCCTGCGGCGACGCTCCAGGGGTGGCCGACTGCACCCCAGCAGGCGGCCACCTCCCAGCTCCGCCCCCGCCTCCCAGTCGTAGACCATACACTGCGGGTGCCGGTCGGCCGGTGCCGCCACACACACTAGTTCGGCGCCCGGCCGCCAGGCGGCGGAGGCCAGGAACAGCGGCGCCGGCGGCACCATGAGCCGAGACCGCAGGTACGGCGTGGAGGGGAACCGGTCGTCCAGCACGGTCAGGTGCCGGCTGCTGGCCAGCAGGCAGAGGTGGCGGCGGCTGGCGCTGCGGCGCATTGCGTGCAGGCGGTCGCCCGGGGTGAACAGGCGACGGTTCTCGGAGAGCCGGAACACCACCGTCGGCGACGGAGCCTGCCGAGCAGGCGGTGGCGATGAGGCAGCCACACAGACTAACAGACCGCCTGCCGAGCACGGCGAAGGCGATGAGGCGACCACACAGACCAACGGGCCGCCTGCCGAGCACGGCGAAGGCGATGAGGCGGCCACACAGACTAACGGTTGACAGAAGAAATCAACCGTCACTCCATGTGGCACGATACATAATGATAGAATTATCCTTACCGAGCTGTCCAACTTTAGACCGTAGCGGGCACTTCACATCCTCCGGCCGAAATAACGTAAATGTTCTATCTCTATACACAGGACGAGGAAAACCACAGACAGGCTGAAGCTTTACTTCACCTAGTCACGCCGGCGGCGATTCACGCGATAAAACATCACACGAATAAATATCGCAGTGAAGGAGCATCGAAAGAGCAATATTGCTGAAGCCTAAACTAGAAGAACCTACTTTCAACGCTTTCTGCGGTATTTATCGCCTGGCACATTATAAAAGCTTTACGAATGAAAGGCTTTGCCGGAATAGTTGAAACGTTGCATGCCAAGTCCAAACGTATAGTGCCGGAAGTCGGCTCGCCGCGAGGCCAGCAGTGAGGGGTGTGCGCGCCGGACGAGAGGTTTACCCTGGTGTCAACGGTGTAGAGCCGCTCCCAGGAGGCGGCCTGGTAGAGGCCGGGCCCGGGCCCGGCGTCCAGGCCGAACCAGCCGACTGGTCTCAGCACGTCCGGCAGCTGCAGCTCAGTCACCGCCGCCCTGGGACAGAGCGTCAGGTCTCACCGCCGCCCTGGGACAGAGCGTCAGGTCTCACCGCCGCCCTGGGACAGAGCGTCAGGTCTCACCGCTGCCCTGGGGCAGAGCATCAGGTCTCACCGCCGCCCTGGGACAGAGCGCCGGGTCTCACCGCCGCCCTGGGACAGAGCGTCAGGTCTCACCGCTGCCCTGGGACAGAGCATCAGGTCTCACCGCCGCCCTGGGACAGAGCGTCAGGTCTCACCGCTGCCCTGGGACAGAGCATCAGGTCTCACCGCCGCCCTGGGACAGAGCGCCGGGTCTCACCGCCGCCCTGGGACAGAGCGTCAGGTCTCACCGCTGCCCTGGGACAGAGCATCAGGTCTCACCGCTGCCCTGGGACAGAGCATCAGGTCTCACCGCCGCCCTGGGACAGAGCGTCAGGTCTCACCGCTGCCCTGGGACAGAGCATCAGGTCTCACCGCCGCCCTGGGACAGAGCGCCGGGTCTCACCGCCGCCCTGGGACAGAGCGTCAGGTCTCACCGCCGCCCTGGGACAGAGCACCGCCCGTCTCACCGCCCGGCGCAGCCGGTGCCGATTCGGACAAAACAGACTTTACAATTCTTTGGCAATTTTTATATTGTTAAAAGTGGAATATTCCCTTTAATGATAACAAATCGACAGGGAACCCAAGCTACCGGCTACCACCACCCAGGCAACAGAGTGGCTGCTAGGGAGGCACCCACAGTGACGACACATTTCAGCTATCTGCTTAGCTAGTTGCACCGCTCATAAAACTTCACAAACCTGTCAGAGGACTGACTTACCCCGCCCGTGCGTCTCGCACCACCAGACGGCCGGCCGAGGACTGACTTACCCCGCCCGTGCGTCTCGCACCACCAGGCGGGTGGACTGACTTGCCCCGCCCGTGCGTCTCGCACCACCAGACGGCCGGCCGAGGACTGACTTACCCCGCCCGTGCGTCTCGCACCACCAGGCGGCCGGCCGGTGGACTGACTTACCCCGCCCGTGCGTCTCGCACCACCAGACGGCCGGCCGAGGACTGACTTACCCCGCCCGTGCGTCTCGCACCACCAGGCGGGTGGACTGACTTGCCCCGCCCGTGCGTCTCGCACCACCAGACGGCCGGCCGAGGACTGACTTACCCCGCCCGTGCGTCTCGCACCACCAGGCGGCCGGCCGGTGGACTGACTTACCCCGCCCGTGCGTCTCGCACCACCAGGCGGCCGGCCGAGGACTGCCTTACCCCGCCCGTGCGTCTCGCACCACCAGGCGGCCGGCCGGTGGACTGACTTGCCCCGCCCGTGCGTCTCGCACCACCAGACGGCCGGCCGAGGACTGACTTACCCCGCCCGTGCGTCTCGCACCACCAGGCGGCCGGCCGGTGGACTGACTTGCCCCGCCCGTGCGTCTCGCACCACCAGGCGGCCGGCCGAGGACTGACTTACCCCGCCCGTGCGTCTCGCACCACCAGGCGGCCGGCCGAGGACTGACTTACCCCGCCCGTGCGTCTCGCACCACCAGGCGGCCGGCCGGTGGACTGACTTGCCCCGCCCGTGCGTCTCGCACCACCAGGCGGCCGGCCGAGGACTGACTTACCCCGCCCGTGCGTCTCGCACCACCAGGCGGCCGGCCGAGGACTGACTTACCCCGCCCGTGCGTCTCGCACCACCAGGCGGCCGGCCGGTGGACTGACTTACCCCGCCCGTGCGTCTCGCACCACCAGACGGCCGGCCGGTGGACTGACTTACCCCGCCCGTGCGTCTCGCACCACCAGGCGGCCGGCCGAGGACTGACTTACCCCGCCCGTGCGTCTCGCACCACCAGGCGGCCGGCCGAGGACTGACTTACCCCGCCCGTGCGTCTCGCACCACCAGGCGGCCGGCCGAGGACTGACTTACCCCGCCCGTGCGTCTCGCACCACCAGGCGGCCGGCCGGTGGACTGACTTGCCCCGCCCGTGCGTCTCGCACCACCAGGCGGCCGGCCGAGGACTGACTTACCCCGCCCGTGCGTCTCGCACCACCAGACGGCCGGCCGAGGACTGACTTACCCCGCCCGTGCGTCTCGCACCACCAGGCGGCCGGCCGGTGGACTGACTTGCCCCGCCCGTGCGTCTCGCACCACCAGGCGGCCGGCCGAGGACTGACTTACCCCGCCCGTGCGTCTCGCACCACCAGACGGCCGGCCGGTGGACTGACTTACCCCGCCCGTGCGTCTCGCACCACCAGGCGGCCGGCCGAGGACTGACTTACCCCGCCCGTGCGTCTCGCACCACCAGGCGGCCGGCCGGTGGACTGACTTACCCCGCCCGTGCGTCTCGCACCACCAGACGGCCGGCCGAGGACTGACTTACCCCGCCCGTGCGTCTCGCACCACCAGGCGGCCGGCCGGTGGACTGACTTGCCCCGCCCGTGCGTCTCGCACCACCAGGCGGCCGGCCGAGGACTGACTTACCCCGCCCGTGCGTCTCGCACCACCAGGCGGCCGGCCGGTGGACTGACTTACCCCGCCCGTGCGTCTCGCACCACCAGACGGCCGGCCGAGGACTGACTTACCCCGCCCGTGCGTCTCGCACCACCAGGCGGCCGGCCGGTGGACTGACTTGCCCCGCCCGTGCGTCTCGCACCACCAGGCGGCCGGCCGAAGACTGACTTACCCCGCCCGTGCGTCTCGCACCACCAGACGGCCGGCCGAGGACTGACTTACCCCACCCGTGCGTCTCGCACCACCAGACGGCCGGCCGAGGACTGACTTACCCCACCCGTGCGTCTCGCACCACCAGGCGGCCGGCCGGTGGACTGACTTACCCCCGCCCGTGCGTCTCGCACCACCAGGCGGGTGGACTGACTTGCCCCGCCCGTGCGTCTCGCACCACCAGACGGCCGGCCGAGGACTGACTTACCCCGCCCGTGCGTCTCGCACCACCAGGCGGCCGGCCGGTGGACTGACTTGCCCCGCCCGTGCGTCTCGCACCACCAGACGGCCGGCCGAGGACTGACTTACCCCACCCGTGCGTCTCGCACCACCAGGCGGCCGGCCGGTGGACTGACTTACCCCACCCGTGCGTCTCGCACCACCAGACGGCCGGCCGAGGACTGACTTACCCCACCCGTGCGTCTCGCACCACCAGACGGCCGGCCGAGGACTGACTTACCCCGCCCGTGCGTCTCGCACCACCAGGCGGCCGGCCGGTGGACTGACTTACCCCGCCCGTGCGTCTCGCACCACCAGGCGGCCGGCCGGTGGACTGACTTACCCCGC
Organism: Lepas anatifera; assembly: GCA_034440635.1. NCBI lineage: Eukaryota > Metazoa > Arthropoda > Thecostraca > Lepadidae > Lepas > Lepas anatifera. The sequence goes on from JAOTON010000761.1 coordinate 32,448, forward strand.
CCGTGCGTCTCGCACCACCAGACGGCCGGCCGAGGACTGACTTACCCCGCCCGTGCGTCTCGCACCACCAGACGGCCGGCCGAGGACTGACTTACCCCGCCCGTGCGTCTCGCACCACCAGACGGGTGGACTGACTTACCCCACCCGTGCGTCTCGCACCACCAGACGGCGGGCCGGTGGACTGACTTACCCCGCCCGTGCGTCTCGCACCACCAGGCGGGTGGACTGACTTGCCCCGCCCGTGCGTCTCGCACCACCAGACGGCCGGCCGAGGACTGACTTACCCCACCCGTGCGTCTCGCACCACCAGGCGGCCGGCCGGTGGACTGACTTACCCCGCCCGTGCGTCTCGCACCACCAGGCGGGTGGACTGACTTGCCCCGCCCGTGCGTCTCGCACCACCAGACGGCCGGCCGGTGGACTGACTTACCCCGCCCGTGCGTCTCGCACCACCAGACGGGTGGACTGACTTGCCCCGCCCGTGCGTCTCGCACCACCAGGCGGGTGGACTGACTTGCCCCGCCCGTGCGTCTCGCACCACCAGACGGCCGGCCGGTGGACTGACTTACCCCGCCCGTGCGTCTCGCACCACCAGGCGGCCGGCCGGTGGACTGACTTACCCCGCCCGTGCGTCTCGCACCACCAGACGGCCGGCCGGTGGACTGACTTACCCCGCCCGTGCGTCTCGCACCACCAGGCGGCCGGCCGGTGGACTGACTTACACCGCCCGTGCGTCTCCGCACCACCAGACGGGTGGACTGACTTGCCCCGCCCGTGCGTCTCGCACCACCAGGCGGGTGGACTGACTTGCCCCGCCCGTGCGTCTCGCACCACCAGACGGCCGGCCGGTGGACTGACTTACCCCGCCCGTGCGTCTCGCACCACCAGGCGGCCGGCCGGTGGACTGACTTACCCCGCCCGTGCGTCTCGCACCACCAGGCGGCCGGCCGGTGGACTGACTTACCCCGCCCGTGCGTCTCGCACCACCAGGCGGCCGGCCGAGGACTGACTTACCCCGCCCGTGCGTCTCGCACCACCAGGCGGGTGGACTGACTGCCCCGCCCGTGCGTCTCGCACCACCAGACGGCCGGCCGGTGGACTGACTTACCCCGCCCGTGCGTCTCGCACCACCAGGCGGCCGGCCGGTGGACTGACTTACCCCGCCCGTGCGTCTCGCACCACCAGACGGGTGGACTGACTTGCCCCGCCCGTGCGTCTCGCACCACCAGGCGGGTGGACTGACTTGCCCCGCCCGTGCGTCTCGCACCACCAGACGGCCGGCCGGTGGACTGACTTACCCCGCCCGTGCGTCTCGCACCACCAGACGGCCGGCCGAGGACTGACTTACCCCACCCGTGCGTCTCGCACCACCAGACGGGTGGACTGACTTGCCCCGCCCGTGCGTCTCGCACCACCAGGCGGGTGGACTGACTTGCCCCGCCCGTGCGTCTCGCACCACCAGACGGCCGGCCGAGGACTGACTTACCCCACCCGTGCGTCTCGCACCACCAGACGGGTGGACTGACTTGCCCCGCCCGTGCGTCTCGCACCACCAGGCGGGTGGACTGACTTGCCCCGCCCGTGCGTCTCGCACCACCAGACGGCCGGCCGGTGGACTGACTTACCCCGCCCGTGCGTCTCGCACCACCAGGCGGCCGGCCGGTGGACTGACTTACCCCGCCCGTGCGTCTCGCACCACCAGACGGGTGGACTGACTTGCCCCGCCCGTGCGTCTCGCACCACCAGACGGCCGGCCGGTGGACTGACTTACCCCGCCCGTGCGTCTCGCACCACCAGGCGGCCGGCCGGTGGACTGACTTACCCCGCCCGTGCGTCTCGCACCACCAGACGGGTGGACTGACTTACCCCGCCCGTGCGTCTCGCACCACCAGACGGCCGGCCGCGTTGACGCAGGCCCAGGCGACTCCAGCGGCCGCAGCCACCGCCGTCAGCGGGACACCAGCAGCTGCGGCAGCGGCGGCGTCTGCCTCCGTCAGACGGCCGGCGGCGTCCGGCAGGTACAGACGGGCATCAACTCCGGTCCGCGCCGCCAGGGTCGCTGTTGGCAGAGGGCAGTGTCGGCGATAAACCACAGGGCCGTTGTTGGCAGAAGGTGAGTGTCAGTGACAAACCACAGATCCACTGTTGGTAACGGGTAGTGCCAGTAACAAACCACAGGACCAATATTGGCAGAGGGCAGTGTCAGAAACAAACCATAGGGCCGATATTGGCAATTGGCAGGGACAGTCAGTAACAAACCACAAGCCAATATTGGTAGAGGGCAGTGTCATAACAAACCACAGGGCCGCTATTGGCGGAGGACAGTGTGAGTAACAAACCAAAGAGCTGCAGATATAGGCAGAGGGCAGTGTCAGTAACAAACCACAGGGCCGCTATTGACAGAGGACAGTGTTAATGACAAACCACAGGGCCGCTATTGACAGAGGACAGTGTTAATGACAAACCTCAGGGCCGCTATTGACAGAGGACAGTGTTAATGACAAACCACAGGGCCGCTATTGACAGAAGACAGTGTTAATGACAAACCACAGGGCCGCTATTGACAGAGGACAGTGTTAATGACAAACCACAGGGCCGCTATTGACAGAGGACAGTGTTAATGACAAACCACAGGGCCGCTATTGACAGAGGACAGTGTTAATGACAAACCACAGGGCCGCTATTGACAGAAGACAGTGTTAATGACAAACCACAGGGCCGCTATTGACAGAGGACAGTGTTAATGACAAACCACAGGGCCGCTATTGACAGAAGACAGTGTTAATGACAAACCACAGGGCCGCTATTGACAGAGGACAGTGTTAATGACAAACCACAGGGCCGCTATTGACAGATGACAGTGTCAGTAACAAACCACAGGGCCGCTATTGGTAGAGAGCAGTGACATAACAAACCACGGGGCCGCTATTGGCAGAGGGCAGTGTCATAACAAGCCACGGGGCCGCTATTGGCAGAGGGCAGTGTCATAACAAGCCACGGGGCCGCTATTGGCAGAGGGCAGTGTCATAACAAGCCACGGGGCCGCTATTGGCAGAGGGCAATGTCATAACAAACCACGGGGCCGCTATTGGCAGAGGGCAGTGACATAACAAACCAAGGGGCCGCTATTGGCAGAGGGCAGTGTCATAACAAGCCACGGGGCCGCTATTGGCAGAGGGCAGTGTCATAACAAGCCACGGGGCCGCTATTGACAGAGGACAGTGTCATAACAAGCCACGGGGCCGCTATTGGCAGAGGGCAGTGTCATAACAAGCCGCGGGGCCGCTATTGGCAGAGGGCAGTGTCATAACAAGCCACGGGGCCGCTATTGACAGAGGGCAATGTCATAACAAGCCACGGGGCCGCTATTGGCAGAGGGCAGTGTCATAACAAGCCACGGGGCCGCTATTGGCAGAGGGCAGTGTCATAACAAACCACAGGGCCACTATTGGCAGAGGGCAGTGTCATAACAAGCCACGGGGCCGCTATTGGCAGAGGGCAGTGTCATAACAAGCCACGGGGCCGCTATTGGCAGAGGGCAGTGTCATAACAAGCCACGGGGCCGCTATTGGCAGAGGGCAGTGTCATAACAAGCCACGGGGCCGCTATTGACAGAGGACAGTGTCATAACAAGCCACGGGGCCGCTATTGGCAGAGGGCAGTGTCATAACAAGCCGCGGGGCCGCTATTGGCAGAGGGCAGTGTCATAACAAGCCACGGGGCCGCTATTGACAGAGGGCAATGTCATAACAAGCCACGGGGCCGCTATTGGCAGAGGGCAGTGTCATAACAAGCCACGGGGCCGCTATTGGCAGAGGGCAGTGTCATAACAAACCACAGGGCCACTATTGGCAGAGGGCAGTGACATAGCAAGCCGTGGGGCCGCTATTGGCAGAGGGCAGCGTAACGAGGAGAGGCGGCGGTAAAGCGCGACACGCTCTCACCAGTCATTACGAGCCAAGTATAGCCCATGATGACCAATTGACCAAACACGGGCAGGTAAAAACCAGACAGCTTAGCCACGCACAAAGATGTCATTTATCATGATTACTCCCGGTCCACAATTCAAAACTGCTCCCGGTCCATTGCAGCGGGCAGAGGTGGCATATTGCCTACGAATTTCTAGCGCTTTCTTTTTACCCGAAATGCAATATGGTGATTGGGTTAGAAGATCCTTCGAAAACGTTCAATGCTTTCGAATGCGTTCACTCAGCCAACAGAGAGTCGGAGGGACTGCATGTGTCTCGGCAACTGATGCTTGAGAGAACCAACAACGTACAGCAGGGAGTCAACCGGAGGAGGCTGACTCTGCCGCGGGGCGGCGACCTATGAAGAGTGCAGCTGTGGCACGGCTCCTCCACCGGGCGCAGACAGTCTCTGACAGGGTTCAGGGTGCACTGCAAGCGGACGGCGGCGACCTACCTCCTGAAGAGTGCAGCTGTAGCACGGCTCCTCCACCGGGCGCGCACAGCCTCTGACAGGGTTCAGGGTGCACAGCAAGCGGGCAGCTGCCACTCGACTCGCACGGCTTCAGTTCAGCCACCGCTGCAACACAGAATACACGTGTTGGCTCCAACATCGTCGTTACACAGGTTACACGTGTTGGCTCCGATATCGTCGTTACACAGGTAACACGGGTTGGCTCCAACATCGTCGTTACACAGGCTACACGTGTTGGCTCCGATATCGTCGTTGCACAGAATACATGTGTTAGCTACGACGCTAGCACAGAGATCACACGTGTTACTGGGGCTTCACCTATGTGGTCGCTCCGCGCCTCGCGGGGCTGGGGTCTCACCTGTGCGCTCCCTCCCCCCCACATGCGAGTGGGGTCTCACCTATGTGGTCGCCGGTGACGTGAACAATGCGCCCAGGGTCGTCCAGCACGGCCAGACACCCGCCGCCGTACAGCCAGTTATGTTTCTGCGAGAAGAAGGGAGAGCAAGTGGGAGTGGGTGCTGGCGTCTGTGGCAGCCCGGCCGCCGGAGTCGCCGGAGCCAAGTCACTGGACGCCGGCACTGAACGTGTGGGCACCCGAGGACCAGCGGCTCCGCTGCCAGATTCAGCACTGGGAGAGCATGGATGAACGTGGCCCCAATCCCCCAGCGGCGAGGAAACTACCTTCCGTGTCCGACCTGGCCCGGCGAGGAGACCCCTCACCTGCACCAGCACTCCCTGTAATTGAGCAGGTTTGATTGTTGCGAGAAGCCGTGACCAGATAAAAAACAGGCACTAGTTTAAATGCGATTCGAAAATGAATAGCTACGGTCATCAGCAGGGAATTATCATAACATTTCTGGGGAAAGCCTCCTCCCCCTTCTACAATGAACGCGGGTTTTGAAGGCTTTCAACAAGATACGACAGCATACGATAGCATCGTAGACATTTTTACCAGAACTGCCGAAGATCTCTCCGTGACAACAGAAAATTAAAGTGCACTTGTCTCCAAACCCAGCAGAGGTGTGACTGCGGGGCGGTGGTTACCGTGTCCCAGCCGCGGAGGAAGGGCCGCTCCGACAGCAGCCGGGTCAGGGTCAGCACGTGCCCCAGCTGCAGGCCCATCGACGGCAGCCGCTTCACGCCGGTGTCGCGCACCAGTTCCAACAGCTCCTGCTGCTGCATGGGGGCTTCCTGTCTGCAGGGACACACAGAGCTGCCACTCCACTGGGGGCCTGGTCACAACAGGGACACACAGCTGCCACTCCATTGGGGGCCTGGTCACAACAGGGACACACAGAGCTGCCACCCCACTGGGGGCCTGGTCACAACAGGGACACACAGATCTGCCACTCCACTGGGGGCCTGGTCACAACAGGGACATACGGAGCTGCCACTCCACTGGGGGGCCTGGTCACAACAGGGACACACAGAGCTGCCACTTCACTGGGGGCCTGGTCACAACAGGGACGTACAGAGCTGCCACTCCACTGGTCACAACAGGGACGTACAGAGCTGCCACACCACTGGGGGCCTGGTCACAACAGGAACATACAGAGCTGCCACACCACTGGGGGCCTGGTCACAACAGGGACATACAGATCTGCCACTCCACTGGGGGTCTGGTCACAACAGGGACATACAGAGCAGCCACTTCACTGGGGGCCTGGTCACACCAGGGACACACAGAGCTGCCACTTCACTGGTCACAACAGGGACATACAGAGCTGCCACTCCATTGGGGGCCTGGTCACAACAGGGACACACAGAGCTGCCACTCCACTGGGGGCCTGGTCACAACAGGGACATACAGAGCTGCCACTCCACTGGGGGGCCTGGTCACAACAGGGACATACAGAGCCACCACTCCACTGGGGGCCTGATCACAACAGGGACATCCAGAGGAGCCACTTCACTGGGGGCCTGGTCACAACAGGTATATACAGAGCTGCCACTTCACTGAGGGCCTGGTCACAACAGGGACATACAGAGCTGCCACACCACTGGTCACAATAGGGACATACAGAGCCACCACACCACTGGGGGGCCTGGTCACAACAGGGACATACAGAGCCACCACCCCACTGGGGGCCTGGTCACAACAGGGACATACAGAGCCACCACCCCACTGGGGGCCTGGTCACAACAGGGACATACAGAGCCGCCACTCCACTGGGAGCCTGGTCACAACAGGGACATACAGAGCCACCACCCCACTGGGGGCCTGGTCACAACAGGGACATACAGAGCCACCACCCCACTGGGGGCCTGGTCACAACAGGGACATACAGAGCCGCCACTCCACTTGGAGCCTGGTCACAACAGGGACATACAGAGCCACCACTCCACTGGGGGCCTGGTCACAACAGGGACATACAGAGCCACCACCCCACTGGGAGCCTGGTCACAACAGGGACATACAGAGCTGCCACTCCACTGGGGGCCTGGTCACAACAGGGACATACGGAGCTGCCACTTCACTGGTCACAACAGGGACGTACAGAGCCACCACTCCACTGGGAGCCTGGTCACAACAGGGACATACAGAACTGCCACTCCACTGGGGGGCCTGGTCACAACAGGGACATACAGAGCTGCCACTCCACTGGGGGGCCTGGTCACAACAGGGACATACGGAGCTGCCACTCCACTGGGAGCCTGGTCACAACAGGGACATACAGAGCTGCCACTCCACTGGGGGCCTGGTCACAACAGGGACATACAGAGCTGCCAGTCCACTGGGGGCCTGGTCACAACAGGGACGTACAGAGCTGCCACTCCACTGGGGGCCTGGTCACAACAGGGACGTACAGAGCTGCCACACCACTGGGGGCCTGGTCACAACAGGGACGTACAGAGCTGCCACTCCACTGGGGGCCTGGTCACAACAGGGACATACAGAGCTGCCACTCCACTGGGGGCCTGGTCACAACAGGGACATACAAAGCTGCCACTCCACTGGGGGCCTGGTCACAACAGGGACGTACAGAGCCGCCACTCCACTGGGGGCCTGGTCACAACAGGGACATACAGAGCTGCCACTCCACTGGGGGCCTGGTCACAACAGGGACGTACAGAGCCGCCACTCCACTGGGGGCCTGGTCACAACAGGGACATACAGAGCTGCCACTCCACTGGGGGCCTGGTCACAACAGGGACATACAAAGCTGCCACCCCACTGGGAGCCTGGTCACAACAGGGACATACAAAGCTGCCACTCCACTGGGGGCCTGGTCACAACAGGGACGTACAGAGCCGCCACTCCACTGGGGGGCCTGGTCACAACAGGGACATACAGAGCTGCCACTCCACTGGGGGCCTGGTCACAACAGGGACATACAAAGCTGCCACTCCACTGGGGGCCTGGTCACAACAGGGACATACAGAGCTGCCACCCCACTGGGGGCCTGGTCACAACAGGGACGTACAGAGCTGCCACTCCACTGGGGACCTGGTCACAACAGGGACACACAGAGCTGCCTCTTCACTGGGGGGCCTGGTCACAACAGGGACATACAGAGCTGCCACTCCACTGGGGGCCTGGTCACAACAGGGACATACAGAGCTGCCACTCCACTGGGAGCCTGGTCACAACAGGGACATACAGAGCTGCCACTCCACTGGGGGCCTGGTCACAACAGGGACATACAGAGCTGCCACTCCACTGGGGGCCTGGTGGCCAGGTCTGGTAGCCAGAGGTCGGAAACTCTGCCAACTCGCCAACAATGCTGGTGACAAAAATGAATCAAGCCGGTGACAAAACAGGCAAGATTGTGCTCACCTCAGCGTGAGAAGTTTACGTTCAGTCTGTCAAAACGTTCTTTGCGATTTGGGAGGTGGACCTCCTAAACGTCAATACGATCTGGCGCACGAATTTCAAAGCTGGAGCATAACACAACACAACAATAGGGTTCGGAAAAACAATCCGCCTTTAGTGCCAAACCTACAAATTTTTAGTCGCACCAGTTTGGCTTCCGATGCCGTTGATGACCCTTTGCCACTTTGTCCGACCTCTGCAGGTAACCACCACACACGATACTCGGCAGACGTCTCCGATATACATGCCACACACAGACAAAGGGTAACTAACAGACATGCAGGTGCACACATTTTTCTTATGGAAAAGCAATTCATAGATCATACATCACCAGATACACTGCTTCATAACCGACGCATTATTAATCGATTATTTGGGTCCAGGAGCGCGCCAACCTGCGTGGCCATATCGCATCCACATCACTCCTATTCAACTAAGGCCTTTAATAAACTCTTCCCGAAGAAACATGCTTAATTTTCTCTCAGAATCCCGCCTGTTGTAAAATAAGCTTTCCATTAAAAAGATAATCACTCGCAGTTTGGTCATCATGACCATCACTGGGAGGATGAACAGTCAAATATATCTCACAACCACACGTCAGTACATACCAGTGAGTGGCACTGGCAGGTGGCACCCATCCCGCACCCGCCCAGGGGTCTGGGAGAAAACCAGAAATCGTACAGGATTTTGGGGCGTATGCTAACGTTCATGCACATGGCTGACACATCGATCAGAGTTAGGTCACACCACCACACCTTTATAGTAGTTGCTCTGTCTACGACAACGCTGGGCGAACCTCAGGGACGACTCTGCGGATTTGCGCAAATGCCAGTATTCTTCAACTTCTGACGTCATGGGATCGGTGCCATCTGAAAACAAGCCAAAACCTTGGTCGCCTTGAGATACCTTGAAGGGAATGAACCGCTTTGTCGAAATTCGAAAAAGAATAATTTAGGAACAAGAGAGGTCAGAAAATCAGGAAATAATATTATCCCACTCTCATAGCTAAAAACAGAAATATATCCTCTTTAATAATAATATGAGACGTAATCAAAATAACGGAATGCTCTATAACATGGCTATCTCGGTTAAAATTCCATTATGAAGGTGCCACATTCCTTCTACGAGTTTCACACAGCCCAAATGGACATCGACTTACAGGGAACCCTTTAAATAATCATAACTCTTTAAATAGATATGTCCTTCAAGGATTTACCCATGGACATTAGACATGAACTGTCAATGGATGACGTCATGAACCTTTGGTCTTTATCTATTTCATCTGGTATAATGTTTGCTTACCGCGGGGACGTGAAGCGTCCGCGAGGTCCAACTCTAAGAAGATAAATGGCACTGACCCAGCCAGCCCCTACTACCGTCTATGGCGAGCTCATAACTCTGCGATTAAGTGTCGTAAGAAGACGAAATTGACACAATCAAACAGCCGTATCATTCAACTCAATGCATGACATTTTCCAACACAACAATAGCCGTACATGCCAATGGTATGCGTTTCCCTAAGAGCATGCAACAGTCTCCGAATAAATGTTTGGAAAAGCTTGAAACACTGGAAAACAGAATATTTGCAGTCGCGATGAAAATGAGCTGTGGGGAAAAATGTATGTATCACTGAAGTTTATTTTAACTGCCGTTGAGGACCATTCTTCCGGAAAATCGGATTATTGAGAAAGTCCAAAAGGAAAATATAACTTCGTTCGTAACATATTATTTCCTGTAGAATATTTCTATTATATAAGTTTTTCACTGTTTTCGGGCCAACACTGAGGCTAGAAATAAAAAAGATGATAAAAATAACTATATATTTCGGAGTTTTGCTACCCCTTGAACACAGCTAAGATGTTCACTGGTAAAATTCTAAGATAATCATGCCAGTGTTCAAGGGGTAAAAAATAATCTGAAATAAATGGCTATATTTCTCATTAAATTTCTGGCCTCAGTGCTGGTCCAAAAAATTGAAAAACACTAATATATTATAACTTGAAGAAAAATTAAGAAACACAAGGGAAAAACCGTTATCAAACTACCTATTTCTTTCATGCTCCACGTAAATTAGCTGTTAGAGAAACATTCACTTATCGCGGCTGGATTCACTGACTAATTCTACCCTGTTACTGTGTTAGTATAACGACGAGCACCCCAACAACATTAAAGCCACACTTCGCACGCCATATTGGAACATGACTGTGCGGTGTGGCCTTGGATGGTCTTATACATTGTCATTGTCACCCGTTAGTCGGGACCAAGCACGTATGCACGTTAAGCTTGCTAGCATGTATCTGTGTTTTCGCCAGTTATCGTGTGTCGGTCGCCTACTTTGATCCCCATCACAGCGCTCTTCTTTTAGACCGTTATCACATCATTTCCTCATTTCCACTAAAAAAACTTTGCCAGCAAGTTATTCGTTGTCTAACCCAGAACAATTTCCAAAAGAACCGTCCGCTCGCACATCTCCACTAAGGGGGTCCTACTGGTTTAAAATGTCGAGGTATTTCATTGCAATAGACAATACGTCGAGTACTATTCATCAGAAGTAAGACCAAATTTAAACAGTAACTAAGAGGATCTTCTCCAGAAAACACAGCTAAAGAAGTAATAATGGATGGGTTAAAGGGAATGTGGCAACTTTATAAGGTGATTTTAACTGAGATAGCCAAGTTGTAAAGCATGCCGGAAAACCCGTACTATGTATATCATTTGTCTTGAAACTCAAAATTTCCGTAGAGAAAGCTAAAAACTACCTGAAATGTACCCTTAGCAGTAGACCAAAGTTATCATGGCTGTTGGTGTGACGACATAATTGCTGACGTCACGGTGAGTATCAGCCAATCCAAGCCCTTGAAGCCTATTGAATATGGTAGTGGTTGCCAGATCATGACATCATCTACAGGCAGATATTTATTTCTTTTCCTAGAGGAGCATTTCTAAAATCAAAATATTGAGCTTATTGTAAATTTTTCAGAGAAATCATGGACGCTACTATGATTTTCGGCTAAAAGTACTCCTAATTACACTAAATTCCAGGCTTCGTCCAAGGTGCCACATCCCCTTTAATATCACCTATACAAGAAAATTCCAAACAGCTTCTAAAAGCTTAGCAAACATCAAAGAGAAGTGATTGGAGGTAGAAAAAAACATAACAACAACAACCAAGCAATAAGGCCTAAAAACTGTTCCATACTTTTAATAAGAAAACAATCAATTCGGCATGGCCTCAAACTTACAAGATAAGAAACACCAAAACGCTGTTACTTACCTCCCCGTAACTGCCCGGTCAGAAATGGCAGGGAAAAGCCTTGAGGGCTGCCGGTGGTCGGCTCTTCCAGGCGTGAGACAACCTCTGGGGCCAGCACCGACCTCAGCGGAAACGGCTCAAACTGGCGATGGGACGCCTTCAGAGTGCCTTCTCTCAGAGCGCTGATGTACGGTCCTTTACCTTCCACATTCAGTCCCAAATTGTAGCGGTCCTCCACATCGTAAAAGTGTCGGGCACAGCGTCCCACAATAATGGAAAAGTGGGCAAGTCTTCACTGGCATCATTCTCGGCAGCCTCCATTAGTGATTCAGTGCCGTTCATAGAGGGCAGATCTTTCTGGAAAACAAGAATAACTGTTTCAATTCATTGTTCCACTACATGCATGCAATGATAGCAGAAGATAAGATTCCACGCTCATGAATAATGTTTTGCTGAGAATCTAATGCCCAAACATCACATCAAATTATCTGTAGGAAAATGATTATGGCAAAAATTTGAGGAAATTTTATTTTCATTTATTTATTTATTTATTCATCTCATTTGAGCGACAGGGGCTAGCCCCCAGTAAAAGCTCAAGTCAGGGATAACATCATTAGATTCCCTAAAATTACATACAAGACATATGTTAAAAAAACAAGTCAAGACAAACAGAAAGTACAAGATAATAAAAATATATTAAATAAAAGTAAATAAAAACTCTAATAACATTAAAAATACATATTTAAAGGGCAACAATAAAATACAATGAAATAAAATAAATGATAGATTCCTACTGCCTAACATATTTCCGAACTTGAGTCTTGAGCCGACCTGATGATAATCTAAATGGATCAGCAAATGGGCAAGCGAGCATGCATAATTAACTATTTCTTTCAATAAAAGATGTCACATGCTGGCTACCTATGCACAATAACACCATAAAATTCTAGATTGCTTCATAAAATGTTAATGCTTTCTTTTGCACTACTCACTTCCATGGCAGAGGCTGAAATGAACCCAAAAGCAGCTTTGGGCTTTAAGGCACAACATCCGCTGAAACCATATGGGGTTGCCAGCTCTCACCCTGCTGGATGAGCATCATGGGGGTCAAAAAGGAATTATGCAGAATGCCATATCTTACCCGGGTAAAATGCTCTGCTCAGCTCTGGTTGATGCCTGATATTCCTGCTGATGCCTACTGCTCTGGTTCTGCCATGGTAAACGGATTAGCATATAAAAAACTATCTTAGAAAATGCCAAGTGCCACAATTTTGTTTATTCAATGATTATTTCGGAAAATTTGGTCCCTAAGCTACATGCTGCCTCTGTAAAACAGTAGCTGCTAATTTTGGCTGAGAACCTGGCTGGGGGGAGGGAGGGCTGCGATCGGTTGCCGCCGCCATGTAAGCTTGCTGCCAGAGTACGGGTCTATTCACTGCCACTGATGTTCTACGGTTCGAACAGTACTGCCTGGGGTGAATGAGACGAGGCTTGGGGTGTGTGTAGGCTGCTGACTCTATAAAAAATGGCAAACAGGAACAACTTACATTGATCATTGCTATGATCGTCTATCTGATGCATGGTCAATAACCCTCGCCCCGGTGGGGGTGTTTGAACACCCTCCCGGATTTTTCCGGCTGCGGTACTTAGCACACATTACCCTTAATCAATTCCGAAACTTTCCCCACAATTTCAAGATTGGGTTATCTCAGGTCATGCCACCAGTGCAAATCAGGTGACCTCACCTCCAAAAATGGTTAAGGTGGTATAAGTACGAAATTGGTGAATCTATCTGATTGAAACTTATACCACATAATGGGTCCACAGAGTACTACAAAATATATTCCGGGATTTGCATAACGATGACCTAGGGTCAGATACGGACCATGACCTCTCCAGTGGAACTGCATGGTGTGCATTGCGTTCGCATTGTATCATTTGGCTTGTTCTGTGAATACATGTATGGACGTAAAACAGGAATTGGCCTGTATTTGTGTGGATACAGCTGTGAATACCTTCATATTCTCCAAATCGTAGTATCCTGGGCCCCTCCCCAGGTTCATGTTACAATTTTTTACCCGTGGCCTTTGAGAGGTCATCTGGGGCTACATGAAAACAAATAAAAACTGAAATTAAAACCATCGACCTAAAAAATACCACTGCCAAAAGGCTTAGTTGCTACCCAGCACAGACGATGGGATAAAAAGAGATACTCACGACTAGAATTGCTCTCCATGAAAAGTAAAAGAAGGCATGATAGGCCTAAAAGACGAACGAGCACGGCCGACAAGCCTTACAACTTTGCCACAAATTTTATTACACGGTTCTTGTATGTGGCTAAGCATTTGCACAAATTTCTGCTTTCAACATCGCGGCTGAAAAAAGACATGTTTGAGAGCCTGGGGAGGCGACAAACCATGCCAAGTTATATAGTGTTGACGCAACCTCGGGGAATATGAAACAATGCCAGGTTGCGGGTCGATCGGGCAGGCAACTGAAAGGGAAAACAGCTGAACAGAGCTTTTGCATCGAGATTTGCACGGATTATATTTCTGGTAAAAGTAAATCGTGCTGTACTCTCCGAGCAGTGAGAGAAGTAATTTTGAAATGCTTTAGAAGATTTTCATAGGAAAGAAAGGGTGTTTGTCCAGATAGAATGTGTTGGATAAGCCACAGAAGCAATATGTGTTGAACCCGATCGACCCGGTCCTTGTGGGGGTTAGCTACCCCGCCCACACAATGCTGTGATATTCTAAAATCAAACTCATGCTGCAGTAGTATGCAGCCAGTACAGCTTTACTGTTGAATCTTGACGTTGCAGGACCAGTCAGAAAAGATTTAATGAACATTCCGAGAGATTTATTGGCCTGGTTAACTACCTACATCATCTACATGATTGGCAAAGATGAATTTAAAATCAACTGTGATGCCAAGATCGCGGTGTGTCAACACGCTCCAGCACCGAGGTGCCTATAAAGTAGCTGGTCCGGACGGGTGCGAGTCTGAGGGTCATCGTCAAGGATCTGCACTTTGATGGATTTAGAGCCATAACATGTATTCACGCATGCATTCATACACAAAGAGAAAATATATGCCACAACAATAGGAGAGAATTGAGATGTAGAGGAGCATGGCACAGGGGTTAAGGAGCGATGAGTGCGGAGGGGGGACGCTAACGAATGAGCACGGACGCGCTGCGCAAGTGGTATAAAGTCAACTGAGTGGACCGGCGTCGGTGCTGTGACGGAGGGTATTAAATGCGGACGGTACCGCTACTATCAGGGGTCATACGCGCGTGACAGGCGAATGTGGCGCTGACGGGAACGATTTATTTAGTGTTAGTTCCCACCTGATAGACCATGCTGTGAGGCAATCAAGGTCCACCTGCAGCAGCCATCCATCAGATGATGACTTAATTTACCTGAAAATTTTGACATCGTTAGAGTACATGAGGCAGCTGCCCTGAATCAGTTTGCCACAATCACAAACTTATTCCTTGTATATCACAAATATATCAATATGTATGGATCTAAAAATGAAGTCCAAAAGGTCATTAATGTACAGAGAAAAGATCAAAGGGGCCAGAAGGGTGCCTTCAGACACACCAGAAGTTGCAGGTCTCTGATCAGAAATTTTGCTGATAGTGACTCTCTGACACCTATCAGATGTCATTATTTAAGTTAGGCCATCAAGATTAGAAAGATGTGGAAAAGCAGTTGTACCTCACACATTCAGGTATTCAATTTTATAGGGATACTTAAACAATATGGATGCTAGATTATCTTGTACTGCAGTATCACTTAGGATATCAGCATCTATTTGTGGTCTATGCATATAACTGTTATGGTTGCCAGGATGAGAGATGTATTGTGTTGTGTTGGAGGCGATTTTGGGAAAATTTTTTTACTGAGTAAATTTCTCTACAAGCAGATGGAGATGGCTGAATGCTAAACTCTGTTGGATATTTGTCATTGTCAAAAGTAACATAATTAATTTTTCTGGTCAACTCGGTTCATTCTCTTTTCCTTTATTTTATAATAAATATACATATATCTATGTACATATATATATATATATATATATATATATATATATATATATATATATATATACATTGACATGATGCCAATGCCACTTTCTGAATTGTGTCTAGATTTATCTGACTTGGATAATGTATTGCTGTCATTGTGTGATGAATGAGCATTATTTCATCAACTTTTTATCATTTCCCATATGAGACAAGAAAAACACAATAAAACAGATGGGAATACAATATTAAAAACGCTAAAACATATTGACATTTTATCAAAGAAAATAGCACAGTCGCCTGGGTGCAAACCCCAAATACGCTCTAAGCCGAATCGATGGTTTCTCTTGACATGAGTTATTGATAATAGAAACCATGATGAATCAAATTAAAATCGATCAACTTCTTGCAAAGATCCTTACCGGATTGATGATGGATGGTGCAGCCATGACGATGAGTCGCTGAAAAACGCGTTTTTTAGATAGTAAGAAATAAAAAATATATTACGAGAAAGGGGATCAAATAGTCCGGATCACAAGAGCGGCATATCTGTCATCAAAAGCAAAGGAAAATGTGAAGAAAAATATGCCAGATAAAGAAATTAGTGTCTGAAGTAAAACAATTTTACTATAGAATAATCTGTTTTTGGGTCCATAGCTTGAATCTTCATGCCCAAAATGTTTATTACATAAAATTTGGAATACAAAATCACAGACGCATCCAAGGGGGCGAAGAGGACGGCCGATCCCGTGAAGAATTAACACGCGCATTGAAATCAAGCATTGAAAGGGGCAGAGGCGGATCCAGAAATTCCGACCAGGGGGACGCCTTCATGGGGGCGCCATCCGAACCAGGGGGCGCCACTTTTGACCGGTGAAAACTCAGGTGAGCGCAAAATCCTATCGATGGGCACCGATTTTCGCATCCCGGAGGGAGGAGGGTGGGAAGCGGCATTTCAGGGGGAGCCATGACCTTTGGGGTGCCGTGACCATTTCAGGGAGCGCCAAGGGTCGAGCGGGGGGGCACGTGCTCCCCTTTGCCCCCTGGATCCGCTTATGGACGAGGGTGGGGGCGAGTACGCCCTCTGATTTTTGGAGATGGAATAAAACGGCAGCTGGTAGCAGCGCCGTACTTCGCACACCTTTTCTCTGTACCATCATTTTTAAAACTTAAACCAAAACTTCAAGGTTGGGTCATCTCAGGTCAGGTCACTAGTGCAGGTCAAGTGACTTCACCTCACAACAAATTTTAACACGCACCCCGCTGGGGTCCCTGGCATGACGCGAGGGACGTATTTCGCCCCTCCCCCTCTGTATCTTATTTCCCAGGAAATCAAAAGAAAAATTACGGACGGCGTTCGAAAGCTCTTGACAAGACGAAGAGAAATCATTAGACGCATTTTTATGTCAGGTCAATATTGAGGTCAGCATAGGTCAAAGAAGGTTCTATAGGCTTACAACAGGGCAGTGTAGGTACGTTTCCACCTCTAGATATTTACTCAGTGGAGCTAGAGCAAATGTGTATGCATCATTCGTGGTAATCGTGGTAAATCGAATGATGTATAATATGACCTTGCTAGTTCAAATTGTGAAAATGACTTGACCTCGAGCTAGGTCAGGGTCACAGGGTAACCTGGTATGGTCATGTTGCATATCAATAGACTCCCCGTGAAAATATAAGCACAATGCAAGCAAAATACGAGTTTTATCTCAATTCATTCAGAAGTTATTGGCAAAACAATTAACGTATGCTCCTGTGAGGTCACCTGACATGACCTCTGAGAGGTCAGATGTTCAAAACTCAACTTAATGGTCATGATCGTTGTAAGAATACACGGTGTGAGGATGTCCAGCCTTACTTATCCAGTATTTACTTAAATCGAGCCCTTTCAATTTTTCACCATAAACATAATGGGGTGACCAAAAATTGACCCCACCTTAGGTCAACAATACCAAAATTCCGAGTTAGCAGATTTGTAGACCCTAATAACTTTATCATATCGTGAAAGTTTCAAACTGATGGGTTGGCAGATGTTCCTTAGGCGCCGCTTCAAATTCGTGATTTTAGGTTTTGAGGTCGGGTCGCTTGACCTTGGAGAGCTCCTTGGCCTGACATGACCTGACCTAAAAATTTGGTCAGATGCGCAAAATTGATCAGGGATAAGGTACTGTAAGTATCGTTGCTCTGCGTTTCTTCGTTTTTGCGTTATCTGGGGAAAACCAGGGGGGCGAATTTTGCCCCCCCAGCGGGACACGTGTCAACATAAGTCAAAACAGGGTGAGCCTCTTGGGTGAGCCCATCCAATTGACATTCATATCATTCAATGGGCCCAATGAGTTATACAAAATATATTCCGGTATTATTTATAACGATGAACATAGGTCAGATACGAGCCATGACCTCGCCCATTGGAAATACACGGCAAAAACGCAGTGGCGGATCCAATACTTCACTTCTGGGGAGGCTAGCGGGCTCGAGGCTCCCCCTACATTGCCTCGGATCAGCCTCTGCTGATGTATTAACTACAGACATTTCGGGGGCTTGAGCCTCCCTGAGCCCCCGCTCTTGTATCCGCCACTGGAAAAATGGCCTTAGCTGAATAACATAGTAATGGAGAGTGGTGGAACGTTTATTTTACCGGCACTAGGTTCGCCTCGCCCATGCGGTTGTAATGATATGCAGTTTGGCCTGATTTGAACTTGACCGGACCTAGGGTCAGGTCAAGCTGTAGATTTGACCTGATTTGACCCATATGCATCATTTGATTCCAGCTCGCTGCCAGCATTCCAATGGTCTAGATTGTTTTGCTCTATCTGCACCTACTAGTTCAGATGTAGTGACTGAAAACCTTTACTTACATGTTATCCCTATAGGACATGCCTCCATATATGGAGACATGCCTCGACCTAGCCTTAAATGTGATCTGACAAAAAATGGTTGATATGTTTTCTAGAAATTTAAATAGGCTATCCAACGGTAGAGCGATGGGCTACAAAGTCAGATTGCGGGTCTGATTCCCGGTCGGCCCGTTTTTCCGTTTTACGTCCGCGTCGTTTTGCAGTGTTTGTGGCAGCCTTTACCCAGGTGGCAGAATTACGCATATGTGTAATGTTCTGTGATCCTAATCGCGAATTGAGGGATGCTATTGCCTGGTTGTTTTGTGTCAATGCAGGTCCTATTTGTCGCATTATATGTGCTTTAATAATTGCCTATCTTAAAAAGCTAGAAGCAACAGCTTTCAGTGTTAGACATTAGGTTGGCGACAGCTGAGGTTTTATTTTCTCCCATGCCTAAAGATGATGACAGTTCATGTAACAGTCGGATGCCACAAGGACCGAAAATGGGCGGCCAATCATGGAATATGGACGGTGAACCAGAAAACAGAGGGCGGCCCGAAGAAGAACGTTTGTCTCCTCCGTTACAGACACTATGATCAGTTTATAATTTTTGATTCGCGCAGAAGGGTAAAGCGCCGTTTTAAAAGGGGATTTAAGGGGGCACCTCAAAGATGGTGCCCCTGGTCCGCCCAAGGGGGAGGCGCAGTGTCCCCCTCCCCGTTCCGCCACCTATGCTCACACATCCTAGACAGTCTCACGGTTTGGGGAGGAACGACAAGGAAGCAGCTGAAGCATGTGCAAAATGTTCAAGTAGTCACTTGGTGACGGATACCGCATCAAGTACGAGAACAGGACCTTATGATTTGCAACAATTAATGCAGTAGTTCCACATTCAAGACGTGTTTGTGGACTGATCCGAGGTTTGCCCTGCGGCAATGGTGGGACCCAGAGTGCTCCATTGCCACCTTCCACTACCGGCGCACGACATTTCGGATACCACACTATCAAATCCTGGAACGACATTTCTTACACAGCACTAAACAAGCATTCTCCTACTCGCTTTGGAGGACAGACGAAGGTCCACAGAAGCAGGTAGCATCAAACGAGTACCTTATGCGATAAAAGATTACTGTTTTAGTACATCTGAAAGTTCTTGCCTTCTTTTATTTACATAAGCGTCAGTCTGATTCAAAGCCAAATGTCCAAACCTAAAACATGAAACTGGAGAGTGACCTACGATTCTAGGGTCTTGAGGATATGAAGCTAGCTCAGCCGTCTCTACAGAAAGAGCCATTTTTCGGCAAACCCTCGTTTGCCACCATGCATTTCCAATTGAATAGAGAACGTGTTTCAATTTAATCAAGTCACTGGAATAGGCACAGAAACGTTTTCCAAGTGGGGGGGGGTGGGAAGTTTTCACCGCTATCGGGGTCAATTATGACCCTGCCCAATCACTTAATTTGTTCCCGGAAAATATCCAGAATCGGCCCAATGTTGGGGGAGGCACTTGGGGCCCCCCAGTCCCAAAAGTTGAGGGGGCAGCCGCCCCCTGTTTCTGGTATGGTCAGTAGTTTATGAGATATCGAAGAGCGAGTGCACCTGCGCATGCGGAGTAGGACCCGAAACGTAACCAATGCTATAGTGTGCTAAGTTCAGCCAAAGATACGTCGGAAGTTTCAGCGTGACTGGATTCCCATCTTCTGAATCGCGGCGTTGAGGTGAAATATGCTCACCGCTTTCCCGTACACCTACGCACGGGCGGATCCACCTGGGATATAATTTACATTCACCACTGACTCACTACATTGATGCTCCGTACACATCACGTTCGAGTTTATTCAGATGTCCTGTAACCAATTTATGACGTAATATGTGACAACAATTTCTATTTTACATGACCTTGCTTACGTCCACCCCGTAATTGGATTGGTCAGGTTATAAGATGGTGAGATCCTCGTTAAGGCAAGATGTATACTTCTGGAGATAAAAGTTTTTCATTGACTTGATGGTCGAAATGGGTTGAACCGGGTGGCTCATATGTGAGATTTTATCCATACGTAGGAAGAAAACCCGAGGGATATAGGTAGATGAGTCGAAAATGAAGCATTATAAAATGTATAATATTATAAGTGAGGTTTGGGATTTCGAAACTAGTTTGCCTTTGTGTTTGATTCGACGTAAGATCTTGAACTTTCAGGAGGTTGTGTGGGAAGTTCATGATTACACAACAAAAACACATTTCCTAATGGATGGATAAGCAAGACATCAATTCTGAGACCAGCTGACATCACTTCTGAGGGTATGCGAAGAGTCCGTAAGTTTAAGACCTTAACAGATCGAATATAAGAAAGTACTGACAGGTAAGACAACTCCAATGCATCTATCAGCCCTTTAACCCCTGTCAAATAAATAGGCAATCAATATCCTAACCACAAACACCCAACTTCATTTGCATCCGGCAGGCCATAAAACAATATGACTACGCAGAAGAGACACAACATGATTGTTGTAGGCATGCTCTAGTTTCAGTTTGAACGGCATTTGAATCACACGATCGATAGAGCTTAATTGAAATATTACACTTTTTTAACTTGCAAGACATTTCGGGTACAAAGTCCTTCGTCAGTTTGCACTAAAATAGCTGCTTAGTCAGTTTACACCTTACATAACCAATATTCAACTGACGAAGGAGCTTTGAACCTGAAACTTCTTGCACGATACACGGATTTAATGTATCGAATAAGCCTTAATCGCCATGTGATAAAAAGTCTGCCCCAGCAGATGCAACGTTCACGAACACATAATTTACCTGTTTCGGCCGCAAAGCCCGCAAACGGAATCGAACGTAAGTTTCATAGCTAGAATAAATTCAATAGCTAATTTGAAACAAATATACACAGCTAAAGCATAGAAAACTTGAGATCTGGGGATAGACATTACAATAATCACACGACTAGATAAACACGAAATGTTAAAAATATTTAAATAAGACATCGTTAGAAATACAGGAAGCAGGCATACTGGAGTAGCTAAGGCCCATTCACACTTGGCAGAATCCGCCAACCGAATCTGTCAATATTTGTTGTCCAAAATCTCCCCACGTGCTTTTGTAAAGTTGGCCGGCAGAAATATTGGCGGGTTCTGTCCGGTGCGAATGGGCCATTACAACCGTAACAACACTGTTTCTCCATATCAACAAGCCATTGAAGGTTCCTTCCACACACGAAAGCAATAGAGACACTGTCAAATGCCACACATGGCCGGAGAACGCCGGCCTACTTGACTGTGTGAGTGCAGATTCACGTCGCCTTCTTGCCCGCTTTGGGTGTGGTCAGTCCGTGCACAGTGCGGTTGTGCACCTTCAGTGCGCTGGTGGTGAGGAAGCCGCGTCCGCAGGGCACGCAGTTGTGCGGACGCTGGTCAGTGTGCACCCACTCGTGCGTCTTCAGGTTGCTCTTGTCGCCGAACTGTTTGCCGCACACCTGCCGGCACGGCACAGTGTATCGCATCTGGGATGTAGGTCATGGGTTGGATGAGAGTCCGACCACGACAGGTCACGCAGTCAGCTCTGTTGACATTTCGAAGCCGAGCAAATTACTGGACTAAACAATGCATCAGCCTACCAAAATACTTTCTTAGATGCAACAAAACACAGAGGATTACATGACAATTGATATTTTACGCTATCGTACAGGTTGGTACGAAATCCTCAGCCAGCACAGCTCGAAGGAGACGGGGCCTGAACCCCTGGTCTTTACGGAAATGTGGCACGTTTATATAACGCGGTTTGTGATGAGTAGTCCGGTGATAGAGCAGGCCGAAAAACGTCAGATATCGTATTTGTCCCATAACTCATAGTTTGCGGGGGAACAGCGCGTATTTAGAGCAGGTATCTATCCCATCGAAATTAAACTCCCCCGCCCGGAAGCACACGTCAAAACCCCTAGGCCCACAGCGAGGCGGTATCAGTGCGCTCACAAAGCAATACGTTTATGAAGCGCCGTTTTTTCGTACAAGGTGAGCCAGGGAAAAACGGAATACTAAACCAGGGATTTTCAGCAAAACCCTACGCGACGCGACCGTTCAAACTCCATGTGGGTGCCGTGTTCCCTTTTCAGACACCTGGTTCAAAGCTGAGAATCCACTGGGCACGGGGCGTGATCCCACGCTGAACTGTAGCCTTATCCAGACGACTGCTAACAACTGCCCTTATCCCGAGGACGGCTACAAACAACCGCCCCTATCCCGACGACGACTACAACCGCAACTAACACTACTACTAACAACCGCCTTTGGGTGGGGAATAGGATCACAGCCATTGATCCCTAGAATTTCTCCGCTGAGTGCAGGGATTTGGGCCAAACGTTCGCAAAAGCCCCCGACGTTCGCAAAAGCCAGAGGCAGAAAAATATAAAAAGCTAAGGTCCCAGGGAACTTTCTAGCTTCACATTAATGTTCAATCTTCAAGCTGATTTCGCGTCTCACTTACATTTCTTTCACTCTCGTACTTGTGATAGCCATTTATAGACTTCGGAATCACCCTAAATGCTGTCAAACTGAAAAATTGCATTAATCTATAAAAAAACTCGAAAAAGAAAACAGAAAAATGTTACACTTTACCCCACTATATACCGGGCTGACTGAACTTACCACGCACATGAAGGGCTTCTCGTCAGTGTGGGTGCGCATGTGACTTTTGTGCACGCTACCAGAGACGAACGCCTTGCCGCAGATGTTGCAGACGTAGGGCCGCTCGTTGTTGTGTCGGCGCAGGTGGCTGGTCAGGTGGGAGCTCCAGCGAAACGTCTTTCCACATATGTGACAGTTAAGCGGCCGCTCGCCCGTGTGCGTCTGCTTGTGCTTGGTCAGGTGTCCCGGAAAGGCGAACGTCTTCCCGCAAACGTCACAGCTGTGACACGGTTCGTAGATGTATTTGGTGCGTGTGCGTGAGGGGTCGCTCTGTACCGGAACTACCACCTTGCGCTTTGCCTTCATGGCCGGTTTCCCTCTTTTACTGGTAGCCCTTCGTACACTTCCCGGCTTGGTAACAGATCTCGAGCTCCCCAATGGCGTCCTCCGCCACGGATACAGTACCGTCCTCCGCCACCGAAAACGTCAACGTCGCCATTGCCACCGGTGCCTCTGCCAAATCAGGCTCGCTCGGATCATCGACATCGTCGGCATCGTCCTCCGGCGCCCAGTCGGAGTCCTCGGTAGGACTGAGCTGGCAGGTGTCCGACCAGGCGTCGGGCTCCTCCTTGACCGGCGCCGCGGCATGCCGTGTGGGCTTCACCTCGGTGTCCGAGTCCGGCTCGTCGGCCACCTCCCAGCCCGGGTAGGAGCGGAGCCGGCGGCGACGCACCGTGCGCGTGAACCGCTGACGCAGCTTGCTGGAGAGCTCGGCAAGCTGCTCCTGCAGCGCCATCAGGCGCACTTCAGCATGGTCAGCGTCCTCCAGTAGCTGCACGCAGGAGGTACACACAGTATCGCTGTGCACGCGCTCAGCCTGAAGCGGTGTATCCAACAGCACCTCCAGCTTGACGCACAGAGGCGTCTTCGACGCTGCCAGGATGTTGCTCTCGCCGAACATGTCCACCAGACCCTTGCCGTTGGTACTTTCGCCCTGCCCCCGCGTGGCAGCGCCGTCACACAGGAAACAGGTCAGCTGCTCGGAGGCAGACCGTGACCTCACCTCCATTAGGCTCGGCGGCGGCCGTGGCTCACTCAGCTGTTGCACGTACTGTGTCACGGCGTCCACCAACTCCGCCGATGGCGACATCTGTGCGCCATCACCGAAAGCAGTAGTGCCACACGCCGCCGGCGGTGTCTCCTCGTGTCCGCTTGTGAAAGCATCCAGCGCCTCGACAGCCACTAAAGTTGGGCGGTCCTGCTTCAGGGCATTACAGGCGGCATCCAGAAGGCCTCCGGGATCGGCCAGCAGGGTCGGGGTGATGAGTGAGGGACTGGCCGTGGCTGACGGTCCACCGTTGAGCGCGACACCCAGGTTCCCCGCAATAGGTGAGGCCCCATTGGTGGAAATGGTGAGATTGGTGGATATATCAGCCGACTCGTTGGTGGAGATGATCAGGTGGTGGTCACCACGGCTGGGGTTGGCTGAGATGCTGCCACCTCCAGTGGTAATGGTGTAGACCAGTTGACGACCACCGCTGGAGCTGTAGGAAATCGGCACCTGCAGCAGCTCTGTGCTGCCACACGAGCTGAAGGGAAACTCATTTGGAGTGTGACCAGACTGCATCACTGATACTGAAATCACACACAGAAATGAGTGTTAGATAATATGTTGATAGCGTCTGAGTGACCTCCTCGTTGCTAAACACAAACATACATAGAAACTGGTATCTTAGCTCAGTTGTAATATATATATATATATATATATATATATATATATATATATATATATATATATTCGAATATGCTGGCAGAATATTTTCTTTTAGGCATGTTTTGTTATGTATGACGGCATATTTTCCTTTAATCAGCTTTTTTGCGTCTTTTCGATCTTCCGGATTACTTTTCTTGCGTCGATTTCAGTTCTAAAGAGAAGGTCTCATAATGTCATTTATATTATTGCGATGCGACGTTTCCATGCTATCACAGCATCATCCTCAGGCTATTTATATCAAATACATTATAGGCATAAAAATTAAAACACTTCTTATAGTCAGTAAAATTCTAAATTAATATTTTCACCTATTCATTTTTATAAGTGCGGTTGATTCGATGACTGAACATTATTGGAAAGGAAAATATAAGACACGTTTGAATAAAACTAGCGTGATATTAATCCTATCTAACCTCCAAGTTGCAGCTTCAGATGCAAACAAATTATCGTTTAATTACAACGACAAAATGCCCTAAGCCCCACAACCCAGAAGCATACAAGATCGCACTTAAGTATTATACATCGTAATAATCCCTTGTGGTCCATCTGGTCGTTAAGGCTCGGCATCTTCTGGTGGATGTATGCGGCTTCCAGAATTCTGAGGCGTCGATAGTTGTTTTCTCGTGAGGATGGTCGTGTTTTTATATATATATATATATATATATATAATGGCTTTGGCTGTCCCCCACAAAGTCTTGACTGACCTTCCCCGGTGGGAGTGTTTGAGAATCCTTCTACGGTTTGTCTGGCGGTGCTAAAAAAACGGTGGTAACGATAAACTGCGTAACTTTTCCAAAATTAGTTAGTCATTTAGGTTTTAAGGTGCAGCAGTCTCGCTAAGGTTATATAACAGCCATAACGATATCATGATTGATTTCTGTCATCAATGAAACACAATTTCCATTAAAACGTGAATCACTCACATTCTGGTCATCGTCAACATCACTGGGTGGGTAGCCAAACAGAGTAACACCAAAATGTCACTCACTACTCATTAACTTGCTGCGATGGCCCTACTAGCTTTTTGGTTTTGGTTCATCTCAGGTCAGTGCACCCAGCAAGGTTAAGTGACCTCACCTAAAATAGTTGTTCAAGTGGCACCCGTAAGAACAGGCTTAATATATTGATCTAAAAATATTATCACATAAAAGGTCCACTGAGTACCATTGGTTGTGGTAACATGATTTTTATATCAATGATCTGGGATCAGGCAGAGATAATGGAACTGCCCAGTTGGAAGTTTGGAAATGTATGGAAAGAGGGAACTGACCCAAGAATGGCTCTATTGCTGTGGATGCCGGTTAGCTCAGTTTCCAATTCTCAAACTGATAGTATTTACGTCCATACATGGTATATTTCACTAGGCAAGACAAAAGGCATACACGCATCAGCACGCGCAACCATGATACCCCCGGCGCGGGGCCCCTAGATAACGCCGGGGGCATCGGCGCGGCACAGTTCGGCGTTAAAAGCCAACGGCAGAATTAAAAGCGTCACGACATACCGCAAAAAAAGCGGAATCAAACAGTGCTAAAAGGATGCACGAGCCATCATCATGCGCACCACCACCGCCAGACCGGCAACACGGCCGCGCCCGACACGAGCGCCACACCAGCACAGCCGCGCCCGACACCAGTGTCAAATCGGGACAGCCGACCGCGACTATTTTGCAACGGGTAGGCATTTTACTTTGTGTCGTCGGCTCCGAACGGACAATAAATTGTTGAGAGAACGGAATAAGTTCCATATGTTTTTGTGCCTTATTCAACATAAGGCCTTGAAATCATTAACCCCCTCCCCAGTGGGCCTCCGAACCACCTTCGCTCTGGTGGGGGTTTCAAACAGCCCCTCCCTAAAAGTCGGCTCCTAGGCGGAATAGCGAAAAAACGCGAACGCTGGTGGATAACTCATACAAATTCAATAAGAAACTAGATCGGCCACTTTTTGGATCAGGTCAATATTGAGGTCATGACAGGTAAAAAAGGTTGCTTGTTAGGGTAGTGTTTTGGCTCTAGCGTCTGACAGAGTTGAGTTATAACCATGTTTTGGCAGCATTCTCTTCCTGTAGTAACAGCAAATCAAATGATGTATAATATGACTATGCTAGGTCAAAACACAAAAATGACCTGACCTCAAGTCAGGTCAAGATCACTTTTCAACCTAGCATAGCCAATATGCATATCAATTGACTCGCAATAGCAATCAAAATATAATGGTATCACAATTTACGCTGTATAATCAGTTCCTTCAAGGTTTTTGAACCAAGTCTGAAAACTGCCTAAATATAAGATGACCTCTCAGAGGTCACAGGTCAAAATTTGCTACATGAACCAGGAAAGGGGCGCGAAGGTACTACAATTTGGAGAATACGAAGGTATTCCGAGCTGTATTTACACTAATGTAGCCCATTTCTTGTTTTCCCATGTATTTCCAATGGATCTGTACCTGACCCTAGGTCATCAATAGGAAAAATCCCGGTATATATGTTGTAGCACTATGTGAGCTTATATGTGGTATAAGTTTCCATTCGATAGATTCACCCACTTCTTGCTTATGCCAACTTAAATATTTTCGGAGGTGAGGTCACTTCAAGTCACTCAAAGTGGACTGGACAGTCCTGCCGTGACTGTCCAGTCCACTTCGGTTAACATCTGAGACATCTTATTGTAGTCACCTTGATGAAGTGCCAATTTGGGGACGTCTTGCCAGCCCTGCAGGTGGTGAAAAGTTAGGACTACATGGTCACTTTTCCCTGGGTTGCACCCTACATTAAATATAAGGTTTTCCTTGTTTGTGAATATCAGGTCCAGTAAACTTGGAATTTGCCCCTCCCTAAATATGTGTGCAAAACTGATGTGCTGGCGCAGAAAAGCATCTCTTGTAGATTCCAAGAAAGCATGGGATGGCTGGGAGGCACCTGCTGTAAACATGCCTGCATCCCACTCAATTTGGAGCCAGTTAAAATCACCACAAATATGCAAATGATGGGGTCTAGCTTCTGATATATTTTGATCAACCTTTTCACTGTGAGTACCTATGTAAATCTCTAAGAAAACCTACACATCAATGAATATTAAAGTGATAGGCGACAGGAGCGTCCCCCGGCGACAGGAGCGCCCCCGGCGACAGGAACGCCCCCATCGGCGATACGAGCGCCCCCAGCAGCGGCGGCAGCGGAATCGCCCCAGCAGCGACGATGTGAGCGCCCCCACAACGCGGTACCAAAAGTGCCCCTGGTGGATGTGAGGACAAGGAGGACTCAAACAATGAGGGCGTGCAGGTGGCGAATTGCATGCCGGTCTGGAAATGAGACACTGTTGCCTATCTGGAGTATTCCCCTAATGTGACAACGGTACCAGATACATGGCAACATGACAAAATTTAGGTCCTGCTTCCAGCACAGGTAAGTGTGACACACGTTTTTCTTCTTGAAAATATTTGGGTGCCTTCTTACATATCGAGCCAAGGAAACATAGGTACATTACAGAAGAAAATTTAAAGGGAATGTGGCACCTTCAAAACGTGATTTTATCTGAGATAGCCAAGTTGTAAAGCAAGTCGGAAAACCCGGTACTCCATATGTCATTTGTCTTGGAACTCGATATTTCCGTAGAAAAAAAGCTAAAACCTACCTGACACCAGCCCCCTATCAGCCCCATCGCCAGGCGGCCACTGTTGTGAGCTGCTGGTGTGACGGCATAGGCTGACGTCACGATGAGCATCAGCCAATCGAAGCCCTTGAAACGTTTCAAGTATGGTAGTGGTTGCCAGATCATGACATCATCCACAGGCAGATATTTATTTATTTTCCTAGAGGAGTATTTTTTAAAGCAAAATCTTCACCTTATTAAAAAATTTTCAGAAAAATCATGAGTGGTTTCATTATTTTTGGCTAAAAGTACGCCTAATTTCACTAGATTCCAGGATTCGACCAAGGTGCCACATTCCCTTTAAGCAACATGCGTCGAGTGGAAGATGTGTAGCGATATTGTAGACCAGCCCTTTGTGTAACTTCAGGACCCTGGCACAATCAGTAACCAACATTCTACGTTATACATCAGTGGGGGAAACTGTGGTCAGCGTTCCCAAGAATGGCTACGTTCCCAACAATGGGAACAACTTGATTGGCCTCCTGCCACACTTTGAACAATGAGGGATACGGTGAGCAGATGCTATGCATATTCATGTCCATTGTTTTTCACGATGAAATAAAATTGAGGATGGGAACAATGATCCATATTTGGAAACGCTTGTTCCATAATTGGAAACGCATTTTCCATCGTAGATTCAAACTGGAATTTCAGACAGCTTGAAAAGAATAAAGGCGTATATTCACTGAATTATTTTATTATGTCAGTTTCCCTGACTAAATATGAATTGTAGCCATAGGCAGATCTGGGGGGGCAAAGGGGGCACGTGCCCCCCTTCCGATCGATCCTCAACCTCGGCGCCCCCTGAAATGTCGCTTCCTACCCCCCTCCCCCTCCCAGGATGCGAAAATCGGCGCCCACCGATAGGATTTTGCGCCCACCTGATAGGTTTCTCCGGTCAAAAATAGCGCTCCCCCGGTATGGCTGGCACCCCCGCGGGAAGGTGCCCCCCCATCGGCAATCCTGGATCCGCCTATGATGGCGGCTCAAGGGAAAAGGCCTGCCCCTGCAAGAAGCAGGCTCAAAGGAGTGAAATGGGGCATATGCGGATCCAAGTTTTCCCAAGGGAGGTGAACGTCGAAAGGGGCGTCATCCGGGCAGAGGGTGCCAAATTCTATCGCAGAGTCGCCAATTCTCACATCAAAGGGCAGTGGTGAATCCAGGGCTTAATTGAGGGGGGGGCTAGGGTCTCTAGTCTCTTCCGTCATTGCCTTCGATCATTCTCCGCGTATGGTTTTACTACATCTTGAGGGGGGAGGCTTGAGGCCCCAGGCAACGCCTATCAGGTGGGCGCAAAATCCTATCGATGGGCGCCGATTTTCGAATCCTGGGGGGGGACGGTGGGAAGCGACATTTCAGGGGGGCGCCATCGACCTTTCAGGGGGTTGCTGTGACCATTTCAGGGGGCGTCAAGAGTCAATGGGGGGGCGGCAAGGGTCGATGGGGGGGGGCGCCGAAGGTCGATGGGGGAGGGGCGCCGAGGGCCGATCGGGGGAACGTGCCCCCTTTGATTGCCTGGATCTGCCTATGAAGCACCCTCGTAAATATCGAGTTGATGCAGCAGTGGCGCACCATAAATTATCAAAACACTACGGAATAATTCAAACAATCTTGGGGACAAAAACTACAGGATCTAAAAACTTTCTGATACAAATCAATATAAAAAGCTTAGAAAATGCGAAAATACCACTTTTAAGCACTACTCACTTCCTAAACAGACGAAAGGCACGGTTTTTTCTCTATTTCCTCACCTGTCGGGCACATGGTGGGCAACAACTGTGTGATGCCAATAAAAATATTTTTGCAGTCTACAATTTTGAAATTTTGTTTTACCCTATTCTTTTTCATTAACTTTCCCCGAAAATTATCCAAAAAAATAATATCTGTCTGGTTGTACAGTTTCAGAGCAATCTTCAAAATTTTCTTTACCGTTGGGAATGGATCACACAGTTTAGACAAATATTTGAAGGAGCGTTCAAAGACAGATTTTCTAATTAAAAGTAGAACCCTCCCTCAAATTTTAAGAAGAGTTGAAAGTGACCAGGCAGAAAGACTCCCCTTATCTTTTCTAAGCTCCTGATGTGTTTTCTGAAAACATCGTTCTGGGCGTTCCCATCCTTGGGAACGGGCGTTTCCATTTATGGAACAAGGTGTTTCCAAATATGGATCAATGTTCCCATTGTTGGGAACATAGCGATTCTTGGGAACGCTGACCACAGTTTCCCCCACTGACATGTTGTACAGAATTTAACCTCATAAAAACATTGAGACGCAAATTATAGGTGACATACACACACAGAGACATAATCAGACCAACAGCTCAACAGCCATCAAACAACACAAACCAGCGCATAGTCCGGGGGGCCGGCCAGCACACCACACAGCACAGCCTGCGCTCCACACCGCCGCCGGCCACTGACGCCCACCACGAGTCAGTCAGCCACCCCTCGACACGATGGTCTCCATGACAACGACGGGACACATGTTGATGCATCTGGGCAGTCTGGGTGCAGGTCACATGGTTTCCCGTAGATTCATCGCAAGCAATGCCATCCAGCAGGCAGAACTCAACTCACCATGGTTCGCAGGTGTGGCCTGCAGAACACTTGACTATAAAGCAGCTCAGTGACACAACCAGAATACAACCAGAAAATGGGGGGTACTGGGGTAAAAAAACTTTGAATTGAAACAAAAATACTTTTTACATACAGGTAATCTATGTGGGCTTCTTGGTATTCGAGAACCATATATCTCCCCCAGGAACTCATTAGGCCCACACACACCCTAGGAACACTTCTTGGCAGGTCACTCGGTCAACGAGGGCCTCCGCTTCTCTCAGACGCTTCGATCTGAGAAAGACTGGACAGAAGACTCAGCCTGGAAAGTGGAAAGAGTGCATCAAAGACCAGAGCCAACAGGCTGATAAGGCCTTGCAAAATCTTAATATTTAGGTATGCAGTGTCCCAAAACCTGGGGTGCTGGGTGCAGAACGACACCCAGTCAAGCAAAATTTTCCACTCACTTTTATTTATTTTTTGCTGAATTTTCCCCTCACCTCCAACAGTAACAATACTTACTACAATTGAATTTTACTCAACAATACTTACTACAAAGGCCAGTTCCATTGCCTCCTCTACCAACGTCCACTGGAAAAAGAGAGCAGGAGAATCAACTAGAAGATCGCCAAATTAACTCGGCTCTTATGCACTTCTTTCGCTTTTCTGAAAGAAAATCTGGCGATTTCTATTTTTCTGGCCAATTATACCTGGCATCCTTATCTCCACCGCTTTCAGTAGAACAACTGAATCGAAATTCTGGAGCGGGCAAGACGCTCAGTCCCCCTGCCCCACCGGAGAAAGTTCCAATGGGTGAACACCGAAACTAAATTCCACCACTCACAAAATTGGTGAGTGGAAAATTAGACACCCTAGCCTTGTGTAGCCAAAAAATGAGCTAACCGTTTTGAAAGATACATTTTTGGAAAGCAGTTTATCTGTGCACATGATTTCTAGGCTTACGTCCTTGAAACATTGTTTTTGTATTTCTGGTACCGAGAATAGTGAAAAACCATTTTTGGTCATCTTGTTGTTCAAAGCAATTATCTTGAAATTTGTATTTTAAGCAGCATATTTTTTTGACATTGTATCGTAGAAAATTGACCATTTATTGGGAAGAAAATAATTTTTATCCATATCAGCCCTTCATTGCTGCGTCCACGCCGTGTGACACCCAAATTCACTCACGACTCCCTACGACACCCTAGACATAAATACTCTGATATTTAAGTTGAACTGAAAGTGTCCGGCACTTGAATACATTGAAACTCTACATTTTCATTAAATGATTTTTTTGGGCAACAAGAATGCATCCAGTTACCCTTCAAACATCGGTACTTCTTTGTATGGCTGGTCTACGGCGTGGACTTACCAAAACGCCGTCTTTACATCTGCTAAATAAAAGCTCATGCGACCGGCAAGCGGCAACCGATCAGAAAGTTAAAGTAGTAGTCGCTCTGACGCTGTCGCAACCCGCCGCGCCTGGCTGATTGTAGACGAAAGGAAGAAACAACAACAGCAGCAGAAAGAAAAAGGCTGTAGCTTTGATTAGATTCATAGAAAGCAGCATATTCATATGAAGGTGAGTATATATGTGAAGAGGAGCAGGGGAATTGACAGGTAAAGAAAAGAACCTTTTAGCAAGAGTCTGGAAGAGTTTATTGCCATAATAGAAAGTTTGTAGTTTCGTCTGGTTAGTTAAGTGTAAACCAAGGCTCTACTGGGCCCTAGCATAGGTGTATGCGAGGTGCAGTGATTGAGGTCAGGAGTGGTCTCCAAAATTCCGATAACTATAGGTATAGGTATAAGAGGGGCGTTGTCCCGGACAAAAAAACTACACAGTGTATGCATAGATAATTAATTTTGGCACTAGGTATTGCATGAAAAAATCCCCTTTCATTTTTCATTATCTGCCGGTCTCAGAGGCCCTCTCTGCAGAGTTGGTCTAAGGGGGGCCCCGATATTTCGCCTCAGGGGCCCTTTAGAGCTGGTCGTGTGGGAGAGGAGAGGAGGGGCACAAGAGTTGGTCTAGGCAAGCCCCCTCCCCAAGAGTTGATCGTCATCCACAAATGGTAGTCTTGGTGGCTCCCAGGGTTCTTTCCCCCAAAGGTTGGTCTCAGAGACCCCCAAAGTTTTTTTTATTTGTGGCAATTCACCAATTCCTTAAAAAATAATTGGAAACTGCATCAAGAGGTTTCAGTTGGTAAAGATTTACTTGCTTAACCCAAATTTTTGACATGGTAATGGTCAAACAATTCTGCTTGGGATGATTAAAAATATTTACTTTGAGAAAATTAAAGGAAATATCCATCCCTCAGTTCAAACAAGGGCTTTAAGAGTTTCCCACCTGAGTACCCAAATTCGGAAATTTTTACTCCGCCATACATTTTGAGGGGAATTTTCCACTCACTCGCCATACATTCCGAGCTGAATTTTCCACTCGACACCCTAGCGCAAAACCTATTTTGGGTCACTGTAGGTATGGGTATAGGTAGGCATAGGTACTGGAAGGCATTGAAAAAAATTTGATTGAAAAGAAAATTCTGGAATTGGTGATTGGAAATGGCTGCCCCTACCAACCCCACTGTTTCAATTGCCTTCCCTCTCAAAAAAATACTCAACAATATTCTAAATAACGTTTGCGCGGTAACAGTGGGGTAAACTGTGGTCAGCATTCCCAAGAATAGCTACGCTCCCAATAATGGGAATATTGACCCATATTTGGGAACGGTTGTTCCATAAATGGAAACGCACGTTACCAAGTATGGGAACGCCCGGAACTATGTTTTCAGAAAACACAACAGGAGCTTAGAAAAGATAAGGGGAATCTTTCTACCTGGTCAATTTTAACTCTTCTTAAAATTTGAGGGGGAGTTCTACTTTGAATTAGAAAATCTGTCTTTGAACGCTCCCTCAAATATTCGTCTAAACTGCACGACCCAGCCCCAACGGTAAAGAACGATGAAAAGATTGCTCTTAAACTGTGAATCCAGACAGGTATTATTTTTTAGATAATTTTCTGGGAAAGTCAATGAAAAATAGTAGTATAAAAACAAAATTCCAGAATTGTAGACTGCAAAAATATTTTTCTTGGGGTCACACAGTTGCTGCTCACCATGTGCTGACGAATGAAGAAATAGAGGAAAACCGTGTCTTTCGTCTGTTTAGAAAAAAGTAGTGCTTAAAAGTGGTATTTTCGCATTTTCTTAGCTTTTTTATATTCATTTGAATCAGAAAGATTTTAGATCCTGTAGTTTCTGCCCCAAGATTGTCTGAATTATTCCGTAGTGTTTTGACGAATTACGGTGCGCCGATGCATTAACTCGATATTTTCTACTGGGGTGCTTCATTCATAGGCAGTTCCATCAGGCGGGAAAGAGGGGCACGTTCTCCCGCTCAACCCTCGGCGCCCCCCATCAAACCTTGGCGCCCCCCATCGACCCTCGGCGACCCCCCTGATCGACCCTTGGCACAACCCCCCATTAACCCCTGGCACATCCCCCCCATTGACCCTTGGCGCCACTTGAAATGGTCACGGCGCCCCCTGATATGTCGCTTCCCACCGCCCACCCCCCCAATGCGAAAATCCGATAAGATTTTGCGCCCACCTAATATTTGTTGCCTAGGGTTTCTAGCTCTTCCCTCAAAATATCAGAGTGCATGCAGTAAAAACATACGCGGAGACTGTTCAAGGCGATGGCGGCGAGATGCTTGAGCCCCTAGCCCCCCCCCAATAAGTCCTGGATGTGAGAATTGGCCACTCTGTGATAGACTTTGGCACCCCCTGCTCGGATGACGCCCCCTCCCCTTTCGAATATAAACTTGGATCCGCCTATGCATCCTTCTACTCCTTTGAGCCTGCTTCTTGCAGGGGTAGGCCTTTATCCTTGAAACGCTATCATAGGCGGATCCAGGATTGCCGATCAGGGGGACACCTTCCCGGAGGGGTCATTCTTTACCGGAGAACCCTATCGGATGGGCGCAAAATCTTATAGGTGGGAGCCAATTTTCGCATCCTGGGGGGGTGGGAAGCAAAATATCAGGGGGGCGCCGTGACCATTTCAGGGGGCGCCGAGGGTCAATGGGGGGGCACGAACTCCCTTTGCCCCCTGGATCCGCCTATGGGGCACGTGCCCACTTCGCCGCCCCTGGATCCGCCTATGACCGCCATTCATATTTTGCCTGGAAACTAACATATTGAAATAATTTGGTAAATATGCCTTTTTTCGTTTCAAGCTGTCTGAAATTCCAGTTTGAATATACGATGGAAAATGTGTTTCCAAATATGGGTCATTGCTCCCATTGTTGGGAACGTAGCCATTCTTGAGAAAGTTGACCACAGTTTCCCCCACTAGTAAGTTGTGAATAAAACGTGAATGGCTTCAATTTTTTCAAACACATTCAACAACTACCGAACTGCGCTTCTTTGTTGTCATCGTAGCCAGCCAACAACAACAACAAGAAAATAATAAAGATAAAAAACAAGGGTGCACCATTGCTGTCTTTGAAGAAAATTCAACAATTCAACTGAGTTGAAGCTGAAGCTTTAGTAGCCTAAAAGGCAAAGAAAGATTTAAGTCATGTGATAATTCATTAAATATTATCTTCATTCTCTAAATAAATGTGAGTGAACTATTTGTCTTTAGTGCGCCGTTTGCGGCTGCTGTTATATTTTTGCCTATTACTAGAGGTGGGACTTTTTGGAAAAAGCTGGTCCCGGTCCCGATCCCGGCCAACATTTCTTGGTCCCGGCGAGAAAGATGTAGTCCCAGCCTGGTCCTGGCAGCCTTTTTCCCACTTATTGGCTTTTAAACATACTAATTCTTGTGGATTAAGGGCCAAACATATTAAGCAAATTTATAGCATCATTACATAAACAAATCAACATAAAGTATGAACTATAGCTTCAGGAAATCCTTACCTACTATCATGAAAAATGGCCACAATTATCTGACAATGCTCTCTGAGGAAATGTTTGCATGTTAAATCCTTAAAAGGTACCTAAGAAATTATACATCAATCCAAATTCAAGCTGTATCACACTTCCCTTCAGTCCATCCATAAACATTCAATCAATAAGCTTACCTAAGTTTTATCAGGGAAGGTCAGGACACAAATACCTTCAAGAGCCTTAAGATCAAATCACCAAACCACAGGAGCAATTTGACATATCACTTTTGCAGTTGCCATGTGACTACAGGAGTGTTTTTGGCTGCTTATGAAGAATTATGCGAGTTGATACATTGGATGAAGGAACTGACAATTAATGTTTTACATACCTAGGTAGTTCTCCAGAAACAATTAGGTAAGCACCCCCTTCCTTCCTTCTTCTTTCCTTCCTTCCCAACAACCAACACACACACATAAACTAATGTCCATGTATGGATTTCCAAATATGGAGGCCAAGCATAGGTCTGTTGAAAAGCAAAGCTAATAGCAAAAACTGTCTTCTTTGATTCGTGTTAAAACGGCTTTCAATTATTTTAAACAAATTAAATTTTGTAATTATTACTACCAATAACAATATTTGCTTGTAATAGACAAAAAATCAACAGCAGCCGTAGACTGCGCACTAAAGACAAATACTTCATTATCACGTTTAGTAAGAAAATAAAGAAAGAAATTTTCTGAATTATCACATGGTTTTTACTATTTTTTAGCCTTGAGGCTACTAAAGCTTGTGCTTCTGCTCGGTTAAATTTTCCTTCAAAGACAATAGTGGCGCACACTTGTTTTTTATCTTTATTATTCTTCTTCAAGGCCCTAAAAGCATCGAAGCGTGGTGCGGTAGTTGAATGTTGTTGAAGAAATTGAAGCGATTTACGTTTTATTCACGACATAACGCACAGACGTAGGTAATTTGAAAAACTGTTGAGTATTTTTAGAGAGAGAAGGCAATTGATACAGTGGGGTTGGTAGGGACGGCCATTTCCAACCTCCAATTCCAGAATTCTCTTTTCAATCAAGCTTTTATTTTATGCCTTCCAATATCTATATGCAAAAAACGTCTTTTTCTTCAATTCAAAGTGATTTTGACCCCAGTATCCACCATTTTTGGGTTGTATTTTGGTTGTGTCACTGAGTTGCTTTATAATTAAGTGAAGGAATGGGAACTTCATCTGAAAATGTTGTTTCCAAAGAATGAAACTTAGTGAGAGCTGTGTTCTGTGCTGTGTGTGTGCAATATTATTTTTTCTCCTTCATCTATTTGAATTGATAATTTTCTCATCTTATAAAGTTGGAATATTGCATCACGAAGGCAATGATGTGCTGGAAAGTCACAGTTATATTTTATCTCTTATCATAGTTTTAGATGAAATGTGGAAACCATTATCATGAATTTTTCTTTATCCAGACTGGCTCTGGTGCCGGCACAGTTCCAGCGTCTAGCCTTTGGTCCCAGCTTTAGTCCCGCGGGACCAAACCTGGTCCTGGCGCCGGAAGCCCAGGACCAAAAAGTCCCACCTCTACCTATTACAAGAAAATATTGTTATTGGCATTGGTAATTTTCAGGTTTGATTTGCCTAGAATAATAGCAAGCTGTATTGACACGAATCAAGGAAGACAAGTTTTGCTACTATCTTTGCTTTCTCACAGACCCATGCTTGGCTCCCATAGTTGGAAATCCATAGCTGTGTTGTTCTGCTGTGCAGAATGCATACTAGTATGCCACATGCATCGCAATACTGTATCTTGTGGTCCAAGATACAGTACTGTGCATGTGTGTGTCACACTATTATGTGTTCTGTATGGCACATAATTGTGTTCACTATTATGGCAGAATAACATGGCTCATGCATGGACAATAGCCCTATTGTGTGTGTGTGTGTTCGGCATTGTGGTGTGTTCGGAAGGAAGAAGGAGAAGGGAGAGGTGGGGGCTTACCTAATTGTTTTTGGAGAATTACCTAGGTATGTAAAACATTAATCGTCAGTTCCTTCATCCAGCGGATCAACTCCGATAATTCTTCATAAACAGCCAAAAACAGTCCTTTTGTCACATGCGTACTGCAAAGGTGATGTGTCAAATTGCTCTTGTGATTTGGTGATTTGGTCTTAAAGCTCTTGAAGGTATTTGTGTCCTGGCCTTCCCTGATAAAACATAGTTATGCTTATCGATTGAATGTTCCAGTGTGCAAAGTATGACACTTTATCATCATCATCAACTTTTTTATTTCATTTCTTATATACAGACAGGGGATAGAAGTAAATAAAGAGACCAGCAAAAGAAGACATGAACAAGGCAAAGCAAAGCAATAAGGAGCAACAGAATAGAACTGTACAGGCACACAGTATAAAACAAGAGGAAGTAAGCAAACAGAATCAGATTAGAGCAAATGTTTAACATAGAAGGAACAAGACATAAGTTCCTGGCATGAAGCAGTAATCATGGAGCGGGAATGAACAGAAAAGTAACACAAAACAGAGACTGACATGTCATAACAAAACGAGAAGAGCATTAAAGAACGAACTGGACAGAAAAATAACGCCAAAAACATACTTGAAGAGGCAAAATAAAACAAAGCAGCAAAACAACAAGCAAACAAAAACAGGGGACGCAAAAAAATAAGCAATGTTAAGTAATAAGTAGTTATAAGTATAGGGCGAGATCTCGTCTGTGTGAGTGCTCTTCGAGATGGTGCGAATTTTACCACTCTGGTGCGAATTTGTGAGTCTGGTGTGAGCAAGGCGACACTGAAAATCATCAAAATCATGCAGAAGTGAAAAACTGACTTTGTGAATTGTGTGTTTTTCTCCCTGGTATATTGTGGACTGGTGCGAATTTTTGGTGACTGGCAGTGCAAATTGGTGCCAGAATTTTAGGCAGCTGGTGTGACTCGTCCAGCCTGCTGCCATACTTTGCAGACTGGTGAATGTTTATGGATGGACAGAATGGAGGTGTGATGCTGCTTGAATTTGGATTGACATATAGTTTCTTACCTTTTGGGGGTTTAACATGCAAATTAGTGGGGGAAACTGGTCAGCTTTCCCAAGAATAGCTACGTTCCCAATAATGGGAATATTGACCCATATTTGGGAATGCTTGTTCCATAAATGGCAATGCACGTTCCCAAGGATGGGAATGCCCGGAACTATGTTTTCAGAAACCACAACAGGAGCTTAGAAAAGATAAGGGGGAATCTTTGTACCTGGTCAATTTTAACTCTTCTTAAAATTTGAGGGGGAGTTCTACTTTGAATTAGAAAATCTGTCTTTGAACTTTCCTTCAAATATTCGTCTAAATTGCGTGATCCAGCCCCAACGGTAAAGAACGATGAAAAGATAGCTCTGAAACTTTGCATCCAGACAGGTATTATTTTTTTAAAGATAATTTTCGGGGAAAGTCAATGAAAAATAGTAGAATAAAAACAAAATTCCAAAATCGTAGACTACAAAAATATTTTTCTTGGTGTCACACAGTTGCTGCCCACCATGTGCTGACGAATGAAGAAATAGAGGAACACCGTACCTTTCGTCTGTTTAGGAAGTGAGTAGTGCTTAAAAGTGGTATTTTCGCATTTTCTAAGCTTTTTATATTGATTTGTATCAGAAAGTTTTTAGATCCTGTAGTTTTTGTCCCCAAGATTGTTTGAATTATTCCGTAGTGTTTTAATGAATTATGGTGCGCCGATGCATCAACTCGATATTTTCTACTCGGGTGCTTCATTCATAGGTAGATCCAGGCGGGGAAAGAGGGGCACGTTCCCCCGATCGACCCTCGGCGCCCCCTCATCGACCCTCGGCGCCTTCCCCATCGACCCCCCTGATCGACCCTCGGCTCACCCCCCGATTAACCCTTGGCGCCCTTGAAATGGTCACGGTGCCCCCCTGAAATGTCGATGGCGCCCCCCCTTGATATGTCGCTTCCCACAGCCCCCCGCAGGATGAGGAAATCCGATAGGATTTTGCGCCCACCTAATAGGTGTTGCCTAGGGTCTCAAGCTCCCCCCTCAAGATATCAGAGTGCATGTAGTAAAAACATAGGTGGAGAGTGATCGAAGGCAATGGTGGGAGATGCTTGAGCCCCTAGCCCCCCCCTCAAAGAAGTCCTGAATATGAGAATTGACCACTCTGTGACAGAATTTGGCACCCCCTGCTCGGATGACGCCCCCTTTCGAAAAACTTGGATCCGCCTATGCCTCCTTCTACTCCTTTGAGCCGGCTTCTTGCAGGGGTAGGCCGCTATCATAGGCGGATCCAGGATTGCTGATCGGGGGACCATTCTTTACCGGAAAAGCCTATCGGATGGGCGCAAAATCCTATCGTTGGGAGCCGATTTTCCCCTCCCTGGGGGAAGCGACATTTCAGGGGGCGCCGAGTGTCGATCAGGGGGGCACGAACTCCCTTTGCCCTCTGGATCCGCCTATGGGGCACGTGCCCACTTTGCCCCCCTGAATCTGCCTATGGCCGCCATTCATATTTAGTCCGGGAAGCTGACATTGAAATAATTCGGTAGATATACGCCTTTGTTCGTTTCAAGCTGTCTGAAATTTCAGTTTGAATCTACGATGGAAAATGTGTTTCCAAATATGGGTCATTGCTCCCATTGTTGGGAACGTAGCCATTCTTGGAAACGCTGACCACAGTTTTCCCCACCGAAATGTTTCCTCAGAGAGCATTGTCAGATAATTGTGGCCATTTTTCATGATAGTAGGTAAGGATTTCCTGAAGCTATGGTTCATACTTTATGTTGATTTGTTTATGGACTGATGATATGAATTTGCTTGATATATTTGGCTCTTAATCCACAAGAAATTAGTATGTTTTTAAGCCAATAAGTGGGAAAAAGGCTGCCGAGTCCAAGCCGGGACCACATCATTCCTCGCCTGGACTAGGCTGGGACCAAGAAATGCTGGTCGGGACCGGGACCGGGACCAGCTTTTTCCAACAATCTATTGTCGTCCAACAACAACAAGAATAATAAACAATGAAAACATGTGTGCACCATTGCTGTCTTTTAAGAAAAAATTAAACTGAGTAGAAGCTCGAGCTTTAGCAAAAAGTGCACAAAACCATGTGATAAGTCATATAATTTTTTCACTTAGAACCTTGATTTCCTCTAAAAACACGTGATAATGTTTATTTTTTGTCTTTAATGCGCTGTTTGCAGCTGCTTTTATATGTTTTGGCTATTACAAGCAAATATCGTTATTAGCATAGCTAGTTTTGATCTTTGATTTACTTAAAATGAAAGAAAGCCATTTTAGCACCAATCAAAGAAGACATTTCTTGCTACAAGCTTCGCCTGCTCACAGATCTTTGCTTGGCCTCCATATTTGGAAATCCATGCATTAGCGCTATCGATTGTGTTGGAAAGGTTGGGATTGGTTGTTTTTGGAGAACTAGGTACCCAGGTATGTAAATCATTAATTTATATGTTGCAGGGCTGGGTTTCAAGCCAACATATAATACGAAACCGCTAAAGATTTATTGGAATGTTAAGTGTTACTTGCAATTTCAATAGCCTTGTTAAGTTTCTGATTAAGTCTATGACTGAATACAGATGACTTAAAGGGAGATACGCGAAAAAATTATTATTGTGGTTTCTTGCTATTTGAAAAATCCTGATTACGAAACTATCAATTATTTTTGTATCTTCGGCAAAATTTTGGGAGGCCACTCACTTATTATCGAAATAGGTTAACAGTTTCGATAAAATGCTGAAACCTTCACCCATCACTTACTTTTCGAAAACTATTTAAAGTTGAAAAGCAATGTTTTTTGTAATACAAATGTCTGTTCTCCTGTATTTGTATTTGAATTAATTTTAAAAAGTACAAAATTAATTAGTTTGTCTTAGAAACGGAAAAAACATAATTATTCAAGTCTTCAGCGGTTTCGTACCTCGGGTCTTGAGTCATTTTCTGCTTCAGCACCAGGATGACAAAACTTTTGCGTCAGATAGGTCACGTGACCCCGGTTTGAGAATTCCTAGGCTTCTGATTGGTTAATTGTGATTTTTTTAAGCCCTATATTTCTGGTTTAAAAGAGTTTCGGAATTTTGTTTTTCTAAAGTAATTTTTTTTGTAGTAGTCCAAAGTTCTAGATCACTGTTTAGGATAGATATGACCTAATTCTTAGATAAATTGATAGCCTTAGCCGTGTGTACGTCATATACACCGATATGAGGTGTACCGGTAAAGTCTAGAAATGTTGACTTTGAAAGCAATTTTAAGGCATTTGCAGGCCGAATTCGCAAAAATGAGAATAGGACTTCTGAAACAACTTTTTGTGACCTTTTGATCTAGCCAATAATTTTTTTCGCGTATTTCCCTTTAAGAGAGGCTCTAACTTCAAAAACCGAATTTACAGCAATTTGGACAAAATTAATTTTAAAAATATTTCCAAATTGCTGTTGATTGTTCTCTCGGTGTCATTTTTCCTAAATGAATTGTCAAACGAGTCAAGCACAATTAAAATAGCATTATGAAAAATGAAATTGTCCTTTGACCCTTGTTTGATTCTGCAAGAACAATTTATACACATGTACCCACTTCACCTCTTATTATCTAACCTGTTTTCTGTGCAGGGTGCCACCATGGAGCTCAATATTTGCCTCAGCGACGATGATCTAGAAATAAACAAACCTGCTCGTCCCACCAGCGCAATTACCGACTACTCTCCGAAGCAGGAGAACGCCCGCTGGTACATGGACCAGAAGGAGCAGTCGAACCTGCAGGAGCGCTCGCCCGCCGAGCTCCAGTTCACAGCGCAAAAGCTCTTCTTAGAAGGCAAGTGGGAACAGGCCCTGACCATGTATAAACATATTCTGACTTTGTGCGGCAGAAACGCCTCCAGTCAGCGCGAGTACCTGGACAGCTGCGTGCGATGTTTGCTGCAGTTGAAACGGCCAGCTGAGGCTGAGCAGCTGCTGGCCCGCAGCCGGCAGCTGGCGGTCAGCCGCGACCACGTGCTGGTCTGGCGCCAGCTGGCCTCGGACGTTTACCACCAGCTGGGTGCGTCCGATCGGGCGCTGCCACTGCGTCAGGCCGTGGTGGCAGCAGATGATCAGAATCCCCTGGCCTGGCTGTCACTGGCAGAGGCGTACGGAGCTCTTGCAAAGAAGGGTGAATGTCCACAGCGCAGCAGAACTCTGCAGCTGTGGGCGCTGCTCTGGGCGCGAGTGAACTTGACGGAGGTGAGGCGGGCGGCGCGTGGGTGTGTGGCTGAGGCGCTGGAGCGGCGCCTGGAACTGGTTAATAGCCAGCTGGAGGGGGCGCCGTTTGTGACTGATGAGCTGTGCTACCGTCTCAGGCACGCGATTACGGGACTATCCGGCTCTGTCGCTGAAACGGACGAGGAGTTTGTGGATCGTGCCAGCTCCAAGTTCCGTGAACAACAAGACACTCCTTGCGCCGAATCGGACGATGCGTTATGTGAACAGTTCGAGTACAAATGGTTTGATCGGTTCATGTAACTGACACGGTTGGCGTGGCCCCAGGATGCACCATTTGTGGATAGGTTTCAGCAGTGTTGGTGGCTAGTCAAAAACATTTCCGATTTGTTAAATTGAATGCGTTCAGCTTTTGTTCGCTGACTATTGAATTAACTGGGGTGTTCAACGGTCATGGGGAGAGGTCTTCATAATGGTTATTATTTTTCCCGGAAAAGAAAACTTGTTTGTTGATGACTATCAATGAGCTTCTCGTCTGTGTTTGCATTCGTTTACCCAATTCGACCATCAGCGTAGCCGAAACCGAAATGGGCGCTATATGATGGCACTGGTTGGCGCGCATAAACCCAAATCACAACTCACAAACGTTGGGAGCGTTATTTTGATTGTGTTACATTGCCTGCTTTGTCGGCCGTGTTCGATGTAGCTTCGTAGGAACAGTGCGCTTGCCTTCCCTGGCAGCAAAGCATATGTACCATGTCTTGATACTGATAATTTCAGGCACAGTGCATAGATTAGGCAGGGACTTCCTGTGTTGGTATTATTGCCTCTGGAGGTCATTTTTGTGTGCCCCACGAATGCCGGCGGCGCCAGTCAATTCTCGTGCCGCGGCTGATATCGACTCTTCGCACCCGACTGGATGTTGTGTTGGCGAGGAATCTCTGAGCAGACGCTAGAATTGCCCTTGTAAGACACTTTTTGTGCTTCAAGGTGTCGTGTAATATCACTTTTTCCTTTCATCCCGATAGTGTTCGAAGTTTGCTCTTGCCGCGACTACGCCACCAGATCTCAGGTTATTCCAAGTCGTGCAGAGTAGCTGTGGTGTCACCAATGCACCGCAAGCAAACACTCGGTGCAAGTAAGTAGATCAAACCTCCAGCAAGCATGCCGAAAATGCAAGAGCGTCTCCGACACTGGTTGGCATATCACCGCTTTTGATCGAGGCGTGGTTTCAAGCGGGTTATTCGGGGCATGAAGTGCCCCATCACTGGGCTAATTATGATCGCTGCAGCGGATGAGCATCTGTGGCCCGTTTGTAAAATGGCGGGGCACTGTTGACTTCCATTATGGTGAGCGGCCGTAGATGGTCGTTGCGACAGGCCACTTTCTGAAGAGAAGACTCGGGGGATACCAATCTGCGAAAAAAGTAAACCAAATGTTAACATTTTAAGTTTTCCGTTCCCGCACATCGGCATTGCCCAACCTCGTCTAAGAGGGAATTTGGGCGCAGGGCCTCCCCGCACCAGCGTGGTAATGGACAGTAGCTGCAAGGGGATGGGCTGGAAGCCCTCGTCCCATGCTGGTCTCCAGGTAAGAGGAGCATCTTAATCGCACTCTTGAATACTGATGTGGGGCAGTGCGCTATTTCCACCGTACAGGATGGAAGCTGCCCGTGGGCCGCCACGTGCTAAATCACGTTCTTGCTTCTGTGAGTCTGACCGGGCTTGCGGGGTGTGTTTGAATACCATTATACCCGTCGTGGCT
Source organism: Lepas anatifera (assembly GCA_034440635.1). Taxonomy (NCBI): domain Eukaryota; kingdom Metazoa; phylum Arthropoda; class Thecostraca; family Lepadidae; genus Lepas; species Lepas anatifera. The sequence goes on from JAOTON010000761.1 coordinate 77,305, forward strand.
TCCGATGGGCGTACTTAATTACTCATCATGTCGGCGCTCCACCATATTCACTGGTTTGTACCGTATTGATTGCGGAAGATGAGTCAACTCTAGTCTTAGTATGGGACAGGATGGGTGCAACTTTTAGGTTTCCACTTGGGACCAGTGGCGGATCCAGGAGGCTCAACCCCCTCCCATGTCTGAGCCCCTTTGGTCAACAGTTGAGCAAGGGGCTACCTGAGGTAGTGGGGGTGAGGCTCGATTGATCCCTGAAATGGATTGTTGTATCCGCTACTGTTTGGGATGGTGTGGAATCACTTCCATACATGTAGTCAGGTGCAGCACATTGCAAAACAACACATTTAAAATGAATTCAGCACAGCAATTCGCTGAGCTTCTACGCAAGGGTCGAGGCATATTTAGAGGTACACTGCCCAAATGAAGCAGTGAATATAGGGAGTTATCACGCGTTATTCTGGAGGGCTATCTCTTCAAACAAAAAGAAACAAGAGCCGTGTTATTCTGCCGTGCAGAACGCATACTATTATCTCACACGCATGCGCAGTACGGTATCTTGTACTCTAAGATACCGTACTGCGCTTGAGTGTGGCATACTATTATGCGTTCTGCCGGCAGAATAACACGGCTAAAGATAAGGCGTGTTATTCTGCCGGCAGAACGCATAATAGTATGCCACACTCATGCGCAGTACCGTATCATGGACTACAAGATCCCGTATTGCGCATGCGTGCAGCATACTAGTATGCGTTCTGCACGGCAGAATAACACGGCTATTATTGCGCATTACTTCTTATTACAAGGCCATACAGTGAGCCGGCGTTGTTGTGGGGGCTTGTGTGCAAGTTTGTCGGTTTCTGCTTTTCATTCCATTTCCGTCGGTCCTGGGTCTCCGGAAAGTTTTCTGGAGACTTGAACTGCCCTAGCGGAGAGCATCCAGGGTAGATTGAAATAGGTAGTCCCCCCACGTTGACGTCCCTGTATTACCACGTCGGATCTTCGTTTACAATCAAAATTTGAATTCATGTGAAACCATTATGTGCTCTCGCCCGGGTTAAGAGGACCGCAATTTTATCATGGTACACATTTTCGGGCTCAAATATCCTCTTACCTACTGAGATTACACACTCAGTACAACACACTCACCCAGTCTGAAAAGTATGGCAGCAGGTCAGACGAGTCACACCATTCATCTAAAATTATCGCACCACCAGCCTCCAAAAATTTGTACCAATATGCAATATACCAGGGAGAAAAACACACCATTCCTAATTACACACAGCAATGCTGCCTCTCTTATTAGTTGGTTAGTTGAGGACTTATAAGTCCCCCTCCTGTGTCTTAATAACCATTAAACCATTATTTGTTTGGTTCAAATGTCACCTTCCTCGCACAAGTCATGCCAATTTGCACCAGGTGGATAAAATTTGCACCACTCGCTCCTGTCTCCAAGGGCACTCACACCGACAAGATCTCATCGAAAATGCCATACTTTGCACACTGGACACTCACATTCACATGCCCATAAAATGTGTCGTTTTGTGGGTATGTGTCACTGTGTCACTATGTGTTATCATCACTAAACCATGAATTTATTTTGTTTTATTTTCTTTTCTTTTTCTCTGTTTCCCTTCTCTCTTGTTTTATGAGCATTAAAACTGCACTAACACTATTCCTCTGTGCTGCTGCAATATAGGTACCTCTGCTGCTCCTATGTTACCTGTGCTGACGTCTTGACCTTCACCCGAGGCCTGATCGGCATGTAAGAATATTCTTAGGCTGAGACGCATCATAACTTCAGACAGTGAGTAAAAGGTACATACATCGTTATCCACGACGGAGAACCACTTGCACCAGATTGCCGCACCACAAAACGCAACTTGCTCTAATCATCCCATGTGCGCCAGATATGCCGATATTTCAGCCTGCACACAGTCACGATTTTCTGTCTTAGCTGACAAGTAAGACAGTCTTAGTGCTGACGTCATACTTTAGTGACGTCATGTACAAGCTAATGCCAGTCTTACCGCTAGGTGGCTGGCTGGATGGCGTGATACATAAGTCGTGTTATTCTGCCGTGCAGAACGCATACTAGTATGCTGCACGCATGCGCTGTACAGTATCTTGTAGTCCATGATACTGTACTGTGCATGAGTGCAGCATACTATTATGCGTTCTGCTGGCAGAATAACGCGGCTATACTGTGCATGCTCAGTCTTAGCTATGACAGTATTAGCTAAGAATCCTAGATGCTGATCAGGGCCCTGTTTACTACCTGGGCTGAGCGCCACCGTGTGTCAGCCCGCTCTGTGGGGCTGTGTACAACGCTCTGGCCTGTTACCTATTGCTTATCCCTGGACATTTTTAAAACTGCTTACATGTTAATATTTGTGTAATCCTAACTGCATGTCACCTGTGTTCATGTGTGTGTGTGTGTGTGTGTGTGAAATATATGTATGGATATAAATCGTTGGGTACCTTTAAGTCTCACCTGTCTCTGAGCCTAGGTAGCCCTGACCCCAACTGGGTGGACCTGGGATCTGTGCGCTACATCCTGGCCAGTTTGCAAAGTATGGCAGCAGGTGGAACGATTTGCACCAGCCATAAAGAAATTTCGCACCACCAGCCACCTAAAATTCACACCAATCCACAATATACCACAGAGAACACAAGCATCCCTACCCACACTATGCAATGCTACATCTCTTATTAGTTACTTAATTTTATTAGGCACCTTCCTGTGTCTTTATAACCATTTGTTCATTATTTGTTTGATTTTCAATATCACCTCCCTCGCACCAGTCTTGCAAACTCGCACCAGGTTAAAAAAGTTCGCACCACTCCCTCCTGTCCCTGAGGGCACTCACACCAACGAGATCTCGTCGAAAGTGCCATACTTTGCGCACTGGCATCCTGGTCCACCTTCAGCTGCTGAAGGAAGCAGGCGTCACAGACTCTGGAAAGGATTATGTCAAACCGAATTCACAAAGCTGAAGTTCACTGACTCTAGCATGAAGGACGGCATGGTGTGTATCTGAGTCGCAATGGCAGCGCCGTTTCCACTGCTACCACACGGAACTGGCACAGCATCTCTGCCCGTGTCATCCACGCTACGACGTCAGTTGACCCATCAAATTCAGGGATGAGGCGGGCGTCAAAAGGCGGTGCCGCCACAGACGGATGCTGAACTGCGGTGGAGGGCCACAAGACTGACATGATCGGTCCCTGGATGTTTGAGCTAACCGTTACTTCAGTCGATGGCGTTGAAGACGTCATGATTCTTGGGCCGAAATAGTTTGTAGGAACTTGTATTGATCCGCCCAGACAAACACGCCCCACACTGCCGAGCGCACACTGACCCTCGCTCCAGTCCCGTCCGGCCGGTCACACTGTGGCCCGGGGCGGGCGGCTGCGCAGTGGCTCGGTCTCAGCGCCGGCCCGCGGCGGGCACGGGGCTCGCTACACAAATGAGACGAAACCACATATGATTAACATTAAAGGGAATGTGGCACCTTGGTCGAATCCTGGAATTTAGTGTAATTACGTGTACTTTTAGTAAAAAATAATGAAACCACTCATGATTTCTCTGAAAAATGTAGAATAAGCTCAATATTTGGTTTTTAAAAATACTCCTCTAGAAAAAAAGTATCAGACTGTGGATGATGTCGCGATCTGGCAACCACTACCGTACTTGAAACGCTTCAAGGGCTTCGATTGGCTGATGCTCATCGTGACGTCAGCATATGTCGTCACACCAGTAGCTCAGAACAATGGCCGCCGGCGACGGGGGCTGAGGAGGGGCTGGTGTCAGGTAGGTTTTAGCTTTTTTCTACGGAAATATCGAGTTCCAAGACAAATGAAATATGGAGTACCGGGCTTTCCGACCTGCTTTACATCTTGGCTATCTCAGTTAAAATCACGTTGTGAAGGTGCCACATTCCCTTTAATACCAACGTCTTGAAGACCTGTGTGTTCTTATGCTTGAGCATGACGTCAGATCAAGGACTCCTCCCGCGTCCTGCAGATAATGCCAGAGGAAGTGATGAGCAGGGGTGATGAGGGGCTATCAAGGAGGCCAGTCAGTCTTCCCAAGGGGAACGAGGATAGGGTCTGGCTGAGGCTCTGCGCCACACGCCCCTGGGGGGCTATTTGGGGGCTGGGTAGTTAGTGGCAGTTTTCTTTTCTCCACAGTCTGAAACCAGAAGTCAGAAGTGGCTTTGAGTGAGATAGTCAATGTTTGCTTAATTCAAGCATGCTTCAAGACGAAGAATCTGGCAAATCGGCTTAGTTTCGCGGTGTTTTAGCGCATCTGAGCGGAATTTAGGCAAATGGAGTAAAAGTAATTTCTAATGGCATTGAATATGTGTCTGGAGCTAGCAGTTTTTACATAGACCCTGCGTGAAGTTTTGACGAGGTAACCATGTCCTCTTTACATTTCTCTGGGGCTGTTCTTTGATTTTTATCTCAAATCTTGTCAGCCTGATTGTTTGTCTTTTGCGGATGTGGCGTTGACGCCTAATTTGGGGATGGTTGTAACTTACTCGCTTTAATCGTGTGACCGGTCTTTAAAGCAGTGATCGTTTCTCTCCAATACCCCCCTCACTTAAGCCAATCCAAAATCCTCCTCTAGTTCCAGCCTCCATGTGTTTGTAGTTAATTTCCAGTTGTTGTAGTTATTTGTATTTACAGTTATTCCAGTTTTTGTAGTATGTTCCAGTTCATTTGAAGTAGATGAGCAAAGTGTGAATCTGCGACCGAGCACCTTTTTGTCATGTCCAAAATACACTACTTGTGGGTGGGCTTGCGTAGACTACTAATGTAAGTCTCTCACACACTCTGTGAGAAATGTGTGTATCCTGACTGCCCAGGTGACGCCACCCAGCAGTTCGCACCCCTCCCACCGAAGGTGGGTACCAGCCCCGCGGCCAGCCACAGCGCCAGCGAATGCCAGGCAGCGCCAGTGTATTGTGCGCCTGCAAGAAACGTATAGAAGTAAAAAAGCATGTGCTTTAAAAGTGTTTGCTGGTTACCTGTAAACAGTACGTTTAGTGCTAAAATCGCTCGTCGCTCCTCCCGGACCATTATTCCGCGAGGCCATCATTCCTGCTCCTGGAGGAATGGTTGACCCAGGTCATCACTCCTAGTTGCAGACATATGTAGATGCTGACCAGCTGGAAGACCAACATGGCCGTCACTCTGTACGGCATCCGCACATCCCGACCGAATATGTGTAGAGTTATGTTGGATTAGTAATGTCTAATGGAATATTGTAAGTTCTTGAAGAGTTTGCTGGAGGTTGGGCACCGCGCTGTATATGTCGGGAAATTACCTGAGGCCCTCAGGCTGTCTGTTCATTTCCGTAGCCCCATAGTCCCTTATGTCATTCTTTTGGCCTGAGGTAATTTCCCTTGACATATAATGACACATTGATAGCATTCTATTCAATGGTAAGAACATGTTTTGTTGTAGACCAGTTTGAATTATGTGTCTCATTTTATTTCTTCCCACAGATTTTATAACTATTGGATAAAATCTGGTCCACATGCATTATGAAAACATTGTTTTTTGCTGAGGATTCGCAGCAGACGGACTCAGATACAGCAAGCAGAAAATCTGAAGGTCACAATGCGTACTCAAATGAATATGCAGTAAGATCAGAAGACATGGATACGACACTTGAAGAATTCCTGAACAATGGGTTTTTCGATAACCCAGCACCTCCGCCAGAGGAACACGAGGACATTTTACGTAAGTTAGACTTGTCTTACAGCCATTAGCTTTTAAAAAGTGATAGTTGATTTTGTAGGGGGTAAGCTGTTTCATTACAGGGAAGCATGTTCTGGTTCCATGCTGCAGGCCCGGTTGAATATTTTGGGCGACTTCTCTGATTAATTCTTGATCGCCACAATATCCTCCGGGCAGGCTAATTGGTGGCGACGCCATATGACCTCGGGAATCGGTGTTTCCCACGTGCAAGGTACACGGACTGATTCTGTAATGCTCCCTGCACGTATCCGAGAAACAGCTATAATATTCACTATTTTCAGCTTCAATAGCTTCCGCCCTATATGTTGGAAATTCTGTCTTGTCCCCTGGGCATGAACTGGCCGGGTAGTTGCTGTGGGTAGTAACCTACCGCTGATGACGCCGCCCCCGCGCCACCCCCCATCTGACCGGCGGTCCGGGCAGGGACGCCGATGTGGGGTGCCGTGGAGTCGGACCTGCAGATGGGGGAGCCGATGCTGATGCCGGAGGACCTGCTGCTGGCCGCTAACGGACCGGACCTGATCGAGGCCGCCGCCGACGCCACCATCGACCTCGGTCTGCTCTGCGACAGAGGTGAGCCGCTGTCTGGGTCTGCTCTGCGACAGAGGTGAGCCGCTGTCTGGGTCTGCTCTGCGACAGAGGTGAGCCGCTGTCTGGGTCTGCTCTGTGACAGAGGCGAGCCGCTGTCTGTGTCTGCTCTGCGACAGAGGCGAGCCGCTGTCTGTGTCTGCTCTGCGACAGAGGTGAGCCGCTGTCTGGGTCTGCTCTGCGACAGAGGTGAGCCGCTGTCTGGGTCTGCTCTGCGACAGAGGTGAGCCGCTGTCTGGGTCTGCTCTGCGACAGAGGTGAGCCGCTGTTGGGGTCTGCTCTGCGACAGAGGTGAGCCGCTGTCTGGGTCTGCTCTGCGACAGAGGTGAGCCGCTGTCGGGGTCTGCTCTGCGACAGTGGTGAGCCGCTGTCTGGGTCTGCTCTGCGACAGGGGTGAGCCGCTGTCTGGGTCTGCTCTGCGACAGAGGTGAGCCGCTGTCTGGGTCTGCGACAGAGGTGAGCCGCTGTCGGGGTCTGCTCTGCGACAGGTGAGCCGCTGTCTGGGTCTGCTCTGCGACAGAGGTGAGCTGCTGTCGGGGTCTGCTCTGCGACAGTGGTGAGCCGCTGTCTGGGTCTGCTCTGCGACAGGGGTGAGCCGCTGTCTGGGTCTGCTCTGCGACAGAGGTGAGCCGCTGTCTGGGTCTGCGACAGGGGTGAGCCGCTGTCTGGGTCTGCTCTGCGACAGAGGTGAGCCGCTGTCTGGGTCTGCAACAGAGGTGAGCCGCTGTCTGGGTCTGCTCTGCGACAGAGGTGAGCCACTGTCGGGGTCTGCTCTGCGACAGGGGTGAGCCGCTGTCTGGGTCTGCTCTGCGACAGAGGTGAGCCGCTGTCTGGGTCTGCAACAGAGGTGAGCCGCTGTCTGGGTCTGCTCTGCGACAGAGGTGAGCCACTGTCGGGGTCTGCTCTGCGACAGTGGTGAGCCGCTGTCTGGGTCTGCTCTGCGACAGGGGTGAGCCGCTGTCTGGGTCTGCTCTGCGACAGAGGTGAGCCGCTGTCTGGGTCTGCGACAGGGGTGAGCCGCTGTCTGGGTCTGCTCTGCGACAGAGGTGAGCCGCTGTCTGGGTCTGCAACAGAGGTGAGCCGCTGTCTGGGTCTGCTCTGCGACAGTGGTGAGCCGCTGTCTGGGTCTGCTCTGCGACAGAGGTGAGTCACTGTCTGGGGCCGGCCTGTGTCGCTTGTGTTGATACATTTTATTTTGAAGTTGTTCGTTTTGGGATTGTTCGAGATTCAAACCGTTAGATGACAAGCAAGTGTGAAAAAAACTAAATGCCCAGTCCATGCAGGGAGTATGCGGTATGATCAGGGTTTAGCGGAATCATACGATGTCATGAAGGCATTCCACTCGTGTTGATAAGTGCTTAACCACCCTGTAGCCGCCAGCACACTGCACTCGCGAAATTCTTGGCCGTACTCAGTATATTTTGGTATCAAATTAGTGTTATCATTCACGTATAGGTACTCGAAAGATTAAAAGAAAATGAAGTCACTGCTTTTCACAAGCATGCTCCTTGTCCGATTAGATCCTGAACTTACAGTGTGACGAGCTGTGGACCGTGGGCTCCAAACATGCTCATTTCGCCCATGTTTGTCGCCGCTCGCTCTGATCAGTCCGAGCAGTGCTACCTCTGCGCCTTCACATGACATGGTCCGCCCCCAGAGCCGAAGCGAGAGCCGCGCTGCTCACCCTCTCCCGATGGATCGGACAGCGGTGTGGAAGCTTATTCCGGTGGCTTCGAGGTGAGGACACGAGGAAATGCTGTTCTCACGGGGACTGTTGCCTTCAAAACGCGGTATTTCTATTGGAGTTGATACTGCCCGGGTTATAACCTGTGGATGGCCTCCTCCTCTAATGCAATGTAAGCGGAGCACACATCAAAACTGGGGAGCTTCACCCTAAGTCAGGTATATCAGAAACCTTGCCCCCAGGTCTTGATAGTCAGCCTGTAGTTGTTGGCTTTCCCTGTGCCTCCGATATTAATAACGCTCCAAACGCCGTTTCTGACCGGCCCCCTCGGCCGCAGTACTGCGACTCGCCGCCGCAGGCGCCGGCTGCGGCAGCGGCGCAGGTCACCGGTCCGGCCACCACCATCATCCGCCTCATCAAGCAGGAGGGTCCGCCGGCCTGTGTGGTGCCGCAGCGCCGCCTCAGCGTCGACCTGCAGCCGCAGGGTGGGTGCTGCCGCCGGCTCACCGTGCTGTGTGTTATTGCTGTGTGTTCTGTGTTAGGCATGTCTGTTGTGTTTTAATAATGTGTGTTCTGTGTTAGTCATGTCTGTTATGTGTTTAGTCATGTACGTTGTGTGTTAGTCACGTCTGTTGTGTGTTATTCAGGTACTTCTGTTGTGTGGAGGCGGGTTTTTCGTGTGTTAGTCAGGTCTGTTGTGAGGGGGGCGGGTTTTTCGTGTGTCAGTTACGTCTGCTGTGTGTTATTCACGTCTGTTGTGTGATATTCAGGTACTTCTGTTGTGTGGGGGCGGGTTTTTTCGTGTGTTAGTCAGGTCCGTTGTGTGGGGGCGGGTTTTTCGTGTGTCAGTTACGTCTGCTGTGTGTTATTCAGGTTTTTCATGTGTTAGTCTCTTGTGTGAAGGCGGGCCTCAGGGGTGAGTCTGCGGCGTGGGACGGCGGGCTGTACAGTGCCCGAGGCTTGCCAGCTAAGACGTGTGCCGCCTCTGCAGCCATCTGCGTGGGCCCGCCGGTCTCGGCCGTACCTCAGAAGCTGCCCATCCCCGCGCTGCCGCGCACGCACACGCGCAGGCCGGGCCGCGGCGTCCGCAGCACGGCGGCGGCTAATGCAGGTGAGGGGGCCCTGAAACTGCAACCCATCCCCTTCTCCGTTCGCTACGATACCATGAACGCTCGCGTCGGCATGCCTTATTTCGTCGCCTTTGATTCGAGTTCATGTGTACCCATTTATCCAGGCGTTGTTGTATTCGTGGTGAATATCCACGCGGCTGCGGCCCCACACACCAGCCGCTGTCGGCCCTGCTCTGTGGTAACCCCCTCCCACCCGCAGCGCCGGCGGCCACCTACATCATATCGGGCCCGGCGCCGGTGCGGCCGGCGACCACCATCCGGCCTCGCCCGGTGCCGCTGGAGCTGACCCCCGCCCTGCTGGAGCCGGCCAGCGAGCACGTGACTCTGGGCCGCCGGCTCTCCACCCGCGTCACCGTGCCGCCCACGCGCGCCCAGATGGACGTGAGTGCCGCCCCCGCCCGGCAGCGCCGACTTCAGAGCGACCGCCCGTGTGAAAACATCGTGTGGTGTGGAAATTACGCCTCCGCAGGTTCTTATGCATATGCATGCAGAAAAATACGTCACTTTCTCGTGATTTATATGTTGATGTGTCATCTTACCGGGCTCCTGCGGCATTTCGTGGTATATTGGCCCGTGAGCAAACCCACCTAATAGCCTGGTTCTGTGGATTTGACCGAACTTGGGTCGTGGGCACTATCGGTTTTGATGATAACATTTTTATTTTTATTTTCTTGGCTGACGAACAGTTTCGAATTTATGAAGTCAATGAACTGAGGCTGATTATGGACGTGGTACAGCCTTAGACACTGAAGCTTATTAAAAACATGAAGTCTCACGATGCAAAAATGTGCCTAATGCAAATCACGGCCGTGAGCTAGCCGGGTTCTCTGTGTAAAGCTGTTGCCACCGCATGTCTGAGTCCCAGCCCTTGGTACGCCTGTCCTCCTGTGTCGACACCCCTGTTTGAGCTGCTTTCTCTACGGCAGCCGCGGGCTCTGAAGTGGCATGTCCTCCTGTGTCGACACCCCTGTCTGAGCTGCTTTCTCTACGGCAGCCGCGGGCTCTGAAGCGGCATGTCCTCCTGTGTCGACACCCCTGTCTGAGCTGCTTTCTCTGCGGCAGCCGCGGGCTCTCAAGCGGCATGTCCTCCTGTGTTGATACTCCTGTTTGAGCTGCTTTCTCTGCGGCAGCCGCGGGCTCTGAAGCGGCATGTCCTGTGTCGACACCCCTGTCTGAGCTGCTTTCTCTGCGGCAGCCGCGGGCTCTGAAGCGGCATGTCCTCCTGTGTCGACACCCCTGTCTGAGCTGCTTTCTCTGCGGCAGCCGCGGGCTCTGAAGCGGCATGTCCTCCTGTGTCGACACCCCTGTCTGAGCTGCTTTCTCTATGGCAGTCGCGGGCTCTCAAGCGGCATGTCCTCCTATATCGACACCCCTGTCTGAGCTGCTTTCTCTACGGCAGCCGCGGGCTCTGAAGCGGCATGTCCTCCTGTGTTGATACTCCTGTCTGAGCTGCTTTCTCTGCGGCAGCCGCGGGCTCTGAAGCGGCATGTCCTGTGTCGACACCCCTGTCTGAGCTGCTTTCTCTGCGGCAGCCGCGGGCTCTGAAGCGGCATGTCCTCCTGTGTCGACACCCCTGTCTGAGCTGCTTTCTCTGCGGCAGCCGCGGGCTCTGAAGCGGCATGTCCTCCTGTGTCGACACCCCTGTCTGAGCTGCTTTCTCTATGGCAGTCGCGGGCTCTCAAGCGGCATGTCCTCCTATATCGACACCCCTGTCTGAGCTGCTTTCTCTACGGCAGCCGCGGGCTCTGAAGCGGCATGTCCTCCTGTGTCGACACCCCTGTCTGAGCTGCTTTCTCTGCGGCAGCCGCGGGCTCTGAAGCGGCATGTCCTCCTGTGTCGACACCCCTGTCTGAGCTGCTTTCTCTATGGCAGTCGCGGGCTCTCAAGCGGCATGTCCTCCTATATCGACACCCCTGTCTGAGCTGCTTTCTCTACGGCAGCCGCGGGCTCTGAAGCGGCATGTCCTCCTGTGTTGATACTCCTGTTTGAGCTGCTTTCTCTGCGGCAGCCGCGGGCTCTGAAGCGGCAGGAGCGCATGATCAAGAACCGGATGGCGGCCTGCCTATCGCGCAAGAAGCGGAAGGACCAGTTCTCTGAGATGGAGGTGCGCACGAAGCAGCTGGAGGCTGAGAACTCCCGACTGCGCGAGGAGAACCAGCAGCTGCACCGACAGCTGGCCCAGCTGTCGGCCGAGGTAGGCATCTGACGGCCGAGGTGGGCAGAGGTGGGCAGCTGGCGGTAGATGTGGGCAGCTGAGGGCAGAGGTAGGCAGCTGTCAGCAGGGATGGACAGCTGACGACAGAGGTAGGCAGCTGTCAGCAGGGATGGACAGTTGACGACAGAGGTGGGCAGCTGACGACAGAGGTGGGCAGCTGACGGCTGAGGTGGGAAGTTGAAGACAGAGGTGGGCAGCTGACGGCAGGGGTGGGCAACTGACGACAGATGTGATGGTAGTTGGGTTTTGAGGATTTCTGTAGTTCAGGTGAGTGTCTTTGATGCGGCGAAGGTCGCCGCTGGGTGAATCAAAGGTGGTTTCTCTACTCACGTCCTGCCGCTGTTCGTGTGGGATTGGTGCTCAGCGTGTTTGTCTGCGTGATTGCGTCATCATTGAAAGGGAATGTGACACCTGTGTGCTGGGGTTTGAACCGAGAAGCGAGATAGCCATTAGGTAGAGCATTCCGGAAACTCCCTTATTTGATGTTTAATCTGCCCTGGAGCTGGCCATTTCCGGAGAAATGACTGCACTAAGAGCGGGCTGGCCACCCCGCGCCGGCTGCAGCCAGCAATGGATCGCCGCGCGCAGCCGTCAGACTTGTAGGGGAGGGGAGGTCTGAGAGGAGTGCGCTTAAAAAAGAAGAACGCTCATGAAGCACTTCTGCCTCGTAGAATGTGGCTGCAGAGAAGCGAAATAGAAAACCAGGAGTGTTTTGGTAAGCTTTACCCGACTGATAGCTTACTTATATCGCATAAAGGTGTTATATTACCTTTAATTGTTTCAACGTAGGTTGAAAACATGTTTCGGCATGTTTTCAGCTCCCGCACGGTGTACCGGGTGGTAAGTCAGTGACGGTGTACAGCCTGTGTAACCGGTGTGCCGGGTCCAGGTGTACAGCCTGTGTAACTGGTGTGCCGGGTCCAGGTGTACAGCCTGTGTAACTGGTGTGCCGGGTCCAGGTGTACAGCCTGTGTAACTGGTGTGCCGGGTCCAGGTGTACAGCCTGTGTAACTGGTGTGCCGGGTCCAGGTGTACAGCCTGTGTAACCGGTGTGCCGGGTCCAGGTGGACAGCCTGTGTAACTGGTGTGCTGGGTCCAGGTGTACAGCTTGTGTAACTGGTGTGCCGGGTCCAGGTGTACAGCCTGTGTAACTGGTGTGCCGGGTCCAGGTGTACAGCCTGTGTAACTGGTGTGCCGGGTCCAGGTGTACAGCCTGTGTAACTGGTGTGCCGGGTCCAGGTGTGCAGCCTGTGTAACTGGTGTGCTTGGTCCAGGTGTACAGCCTGTGTAACTGGTGTGCCGGGTCCAGGTGGACAGCCTGTGTAACCGGTGTGCCGGGTCCAGGTGTACAGCTTGTGTAACTGGTGTGCTGGGTCCAGGTGTGCAGCCTGTGTAACTGGTGTGCTTGGTCCAGGTGTACAGCCTGTGTAACTGGTGTGCTGGGTCCGGGTGTACAGCCTGTGTAACTGGTGTGCTGGGTCCAGGTGGACAGCCTGTGTAACTCGTGTGCTGGGTCCAGGTGTACAGCCTGTGTAACTCGTGTGCTGGGTCCAGGTGGACAGCCTGTGTAACTGGTGTGCTGGGTCCAGGTGTACAGCCTGTGTAACTGGTGTGCCGGGTCCAGGTGTACAGCCTGTGTAACCGGTGTGCTGGGTCCAGGTGTACAGCCTGTGTAACTGGTGTGCCGGGTCCAGGTGTACAGCCTGTGTAACCGGTGTGCCGGGTCCAGGTGTACAGCCTGTGTAACCGGTGTGCCGGGTCTACAGCCTGTGTAACTGGTGTGCTGGGTCCAGGTGTACAGCCTGTGTAACTGGTGTGCTGGGTCCGGGTGTACAGCCTGTGTAACTGGTGTGCTGGGTCCAGGTGAACAGCCTGTGTAACTCGTGTGCTGGGTCCAGGTGTACAGCCTGTGTAACTCGTGTGCTGGGTCCAGGTGGACAGCCTGTGTAACTGGTGTGCTGGGTCCAGGTGTACAGCCTGTGTAACTGGTGTGCCGGGTCCAGGTGTACAGCCTGTGTAACCGGTGTGCTGGGTCCAGGTGTACAGCCTGTGTAACTGGTGTGCCGGGTCCAGGTGTACAGCCTGTGTAACCGGTGTGCCGGGTCCAGGTGTACAGCCTGTGTAACTGGTGTGCTGGGTCCAGGTGTACAGCCTGTGTAACTGGTGTGCCGGGTCCAGGTGTACAGCCTGTGTAACCGGTGTGCTGGGTCCAGGTGTACAGCCTGTGTAACCGGTGTGCCGGGTCCAGGTGGACATGCTGCGGCAGTCGGAGGCGCCAGCGTCGCCGCCGCCATCTCCCCGCCGGCCCCTGATGCTCCTCAGCGTGCTGCTGCTGGCGGCCCTCAACTTTGCGCCGCTGGGGTAAGCTGCCGGCCGGGCCTCCGATGTTAATCACCTCACTGCCTGCGGTGGCTGTGAATGGAATGCGTCCCCGATCCGATGGTATTGATTAAAGCCTCGCGATCTGTCAGTAATGGAGCTGTTGTCCGGTCGGACGTACAGCAGACCTCGGGGTCCGTTGTTGTGTGCTGGCCGGTGTCGTGAACACTCCTCCCCGGGGTCCGTTGCTGTGTGCTGGCCGGTGCGGTGTGAACACTCCTCCCCGGGGCCGGCAGGTCGCTGTGGCCCGGCCCTCTGTCGGGCGCGGATCGGACAGTGCCGGCCGGGGCAGCCGCCCCTGGGGCCCGCACTCTGCTCTGGACGCCCTCCTCGGACGCCGAGGTGGGACTGAATTACCTCGCCGAGGCGCTCAACGCATCCAGTGGGTACATGTGCCCCAAGCACGTCAACCAGACAGAAGCCAGGAGGTGAGCGGGGAAGGGTGGTAAGCCAAGCTAGAGCTTGATTTTAGTGCAGAGCTGCTGGTGGGAGGACTATTGAGGGGTTCACTGGTTGGGTCTAGTTTCTGTTAGGGGTTACATCTATCGATCTGTTAAGTTTTTGAGCTGATGTAGAAATGCTGGTGCTGTTGCGCTCATGCCCGCCCATCACTTCAGTTTCCGAGCGAGGGTAGGCTCTATCTTGTCGCGGGTGATACACGACTGCTTTGGCCCGTCCTGTGTACTCTGCCGGCTGTCCTATGTGCTGCAAAACTGCTTTGGTCCCTTCTCTACTCTGCCGGCTGTCTCGGGTGCTGCACGGCCGTTCTGACCCGTCCTCTGAACTCCGCAGACTGTCGCGTGTGTTACACGGCTGGTTCGACCCGGTGCCGGCGCGTCCTGATAATGCTAGTCTGTACGGCGACGACGCTAGACCTGTGCACCGCGACAACTCCGGCGCAGCCCGCCCAGCTCGGCGCCGACCCCGCCCCCGCCCCCGCCGCAAACGCAACAGGTGAGCTGGTATTGGCAGCCGTGCCGGAGAGGGCAGTATGGTGTGCGCCGCTCAGCGTTTGTCGGAGTTTAGTCCAAGACTCGAAGGTCTTAATAATATTAATAATAATTAAAGGTCCACCACCCCATTTAAGAGACTGCCGAGTGTGCACCACCGCGATCCCAACGATCACGGCGTCCTTTCGTTAACGCGATAAACACTTGACAAATTAAAAAGGGGGAAGGGGTTGAGCTAACAATCCGATACCTCCAATAACCCGAGAACCCGGGTGGGTTCAACCCCGTCTAAGACCGGGATTGAACCCTGTCTGAGGCAGGAGTTGAACCCCGTGCGAGCTCGGAGTTGAACCTCGTCTGATCTCGGAGTTGATCCCTGTCTGAGTCCTGAGTTGAACCCCGTCTGATCCCGGAGTTGACCCCCGTCTGAGCTCGGAGTTGAACCCCGTTTGAGCTCGGAGTTGATCCCTGTCTGATCCCGGAGTTGACCCCCGTCTGATCCCGGAGTTGACCGCCGTCTGAGACCGTTGTTGACGCCGGTTCCCTCTGCAGCGGGCGCGCCGGCGGTCTGCAGGTGTACCGGCCCGGCGCCAGGCACGGGCCGTACGGCCGCCTGCTGGACGCCATTCGGCGGAGGGACGACACCTTCTACGTGGTCTCCTTCAACGGCGACCACCTGATGCTACCGGCGCTGAGCCACAACCAGACGCAGCGGCCGCGCATGTCACTGCTGCTGCCCAGCCTGCCGCTCAACGGTGAGCGGTGTCGGAGAATACGGACTGCTGCCGGGCAGTGTTTGCCAGCACCTGTCTCAGTTGCGGATATACAGCTCTGGCGTGGTCTCGCACTCTCGCTTCACGGGTATAATAATTGAATTGTCTCATGCTCATCTCCACAGGTTACTCAGCCTGTTTCAAAGCCGAGTGCTTCGGATTTCAGTGACCAACGGTACTTCCCAGATTGAGCGATCAGTATTCAGAATGGCTGGTATTTTAACTCGTAATTTTGAACGGTATTTTCCAATCGCTTATGGGCCGATCTGATATTCTTATTACAATGAAACTGGCGTTTTGTTATCTGGACGGGTAATTTTTAGACTTGACATTAGACACTGCATGTAAGAACTACCGGTCTGCGCGAAACGGCAACGAAATGCACTAGCGGCACGCGATCTGTGATACCACGCCACGCCACGATCTTCAATACCACGCCAACGACTGTGTCACCCCATGCCCGGTACACAACATTGCTTTGGTCCACTGTAACCGTCTAAAGCCCGGTTCTTACCCTGACAGAGTCGATGCGGGCTCCGGAACACTACCTGGCCATGATGCAAATCGACTGCGAGGTTGTCAACACCAAACTGCTGCATATCCACGAGTCGGCGGTCCCCGTGCCAGCGGCCAGCGCCGATGGTGGTGACCGTGAACACTTCCGCTTCCCCTCGGCACCGCTAGGTGGCTTCCCTACAGAGTCGGCCTTGCGCTGGAACGAAAGTGGTTCTGAGAAGAAACTGAATGAGGTAAGGAGACCAACTTTCAAAAAGTCTGCGGATAGTCACGTGACGGCGAAGTTTCCTGCTTCATCTGCTCCGGCTAATGCGACTAGCGACAAATGGTCAAAACTGAGGTTCGGTAACTACTCCGTAGATGGCGTTAGCGGTGATGCGGCCTTTGGTCCGTCTGAGGTCGATAGCAGAGTTGAGGGAGCGGGTAGCAAGAAGCTGAGGCATTTGTTCCTCCGAGGAAAACCGCGTTCAAACCTGACGGAGTCCGTGGCGAACTCCGACTACTTTGAGTCCGAGCATTAGGTATTGTCGTCACCAGCTGAGTACAAGGTAGTGTCATCACCAGCTGGCTTAAACATCATGAAACACCATTGTCGAAGCTCCTGCAGTGAGGTGGGAATATCATTTGGACACAGGGTTCATCGGGTGGGGTTGGGAGGGGATGTTTGCCAGTGTGGCTTTGGAGATTGGTGGAGGATGGAAGGGAAAAACTCACTGGTGTTGGTGTCAATGGTCACCAAAAGTGACACGGTTGTTTTTACTCTGGTGTTGAGTTTGTTTTCGTGCAGTTGTGTGTTGAGTGGAGTGTAAAGCGATTATGGTTGAGTCATGATGAACGGTTGGCTTTTGGTGAAATTTATTTATGTCTGATGTGGTTAGTGACGTGGAGCAGTCTGCAGACATATTATTTTTTCACCTTGGTAGTCTTAGGATTTATTTAGATGCTATTTAAATCCGAGTTGCGAGAAGTCTTCATTGGACTTGACCATTTAATGTCGTTTAGTGCAGCTATTCGTATTTATTTTCTGTTCTACATTTGATTTCAGTTCGAACTAACCGCTAGGGAAAGTCTTAAGATACCGACCAAAAATAGCGTTATATCCCAGGATTGACGATAAGGAGTCTTCACTTTTACTGCCCATCACGTGACCACTCACTCCCGCTAAACCTGTCGGCGTGGTGTCGAAAATCAGCGCTGTGGGCGTGTCATGTGAATGAGGGGAAGAGTGTACCAATTCGTGTCACAGGGAACCGGCGCTGGTTTCATCCATCAAAACCTTACAGTCTTGCCTCGCACCAACCTTTGCCGGATTCAGGCAGTAGTGGAATCGTTTCTAAAGCACACGGGCCAAAACGGGCGGCGGCAGCGGCGCCGCAGGTCAGGTTCAGTCTCATCGGTGGCCGCTCGCCTGGGGGTCCAGAGGTTTGGAAACGGTGAAGGGATCGGAGGGACCACTCGGATCCACACTCATTTCCAAGTTTTTAGGGCCTAGCTGTTAAACTTCATCGTGTGCCGTGTCATAGCCATGCGGGTTTTCGTTCACGGACGATAGTTAACTGTCCTCTGTGCGCTGTTCTCATCCCTGTCACGATAGCCTCCCGGGTGTCTGCGACAGTACCAGAGCTAGCAGAACCGTCCCAGAGACTGCTGCTCCCTTTGTATGTCAGTCAGAACAACTGCCGGCCGCGCTGCGTGTAAGATCCACCGGCGCTCACCCTGTAGGCGGGCCCAGGGGGCAAAAGGAGGCACCCCCCTCCCGCCATTGAGTGCCGGCGCGATCCGACGGACCCGTACTCCTGGAATATCGTCGGCGTCCCCTGAGACGTCGCCTCATTCACACTCCACACGGATGTGAGCATCGGCGCTCCCATGATTGGTCGCTCTTCAAAAAGGGAGTACATCTCTGTTCCTAGAAGTGCCCCAGATAAGGTGTCTCCCGCTATCTGAAGTTCTGGGTCCGCTTGCGAGGCGCTCCAGAGAAGCCACAAGCACAGCAATGGCAACAAAGACAATAACTGGAGTAAGTTGCCGCTGTAAATAGTTACTATCCTGACGTATAATGAATCAAGTATATCGAAATAAAAATTTATTCAATCGTACATAATGTAAGTTCTCCACATGTAGCCCATCACGTTCACGGGGTGCACATGCACGTGTCAGCTGTACGGCACGCATACAGGTATACGGCGCGGCGGCTGTACGGAAGAGCTACCCGAGGTCTGGTTGCTCCTCTCCGTGCTGCTGCTTACGAATTATTTAACATTGTGAAAGTGTGGGTCCAGGTAGCTGCCTCATAATTAGGGATGCTTCTCACCAAGTTTGGCCGGGAAGTGGGATCTAAGCCTCCCGCTGGGTGGTTTTTATGTGTATTTTCACAAAACACATCTCATCATGAGTTTATGCACTGATGCTTTGACTTCACCGTAACTCTTTGTGGGAAACTTGAGCTGTTCGAATGAGATCTCTTTTTTTTACTTAAGTGCACTCTTGAAGTTCATATCCATTCCAATTGTCAAGTTCCCTATATTGCCTTGAAAGGATGCAGCCTTACCCCCTCCTTGCCTTCCCGGGATTTCCTTCACTGCTGTGCGATGTGAGATTACGTAACAAAAAGGCGTCGCTGCTATCAAGATGGTTCTGGCACGTGCAAAAGTCGGGCTTAATCACTGCATTGTGAACGTGCGTATTTGACTGTTGCTATTTCCAGAGTTTACACAACATATTTTGTTATCCCTCGCTTGTGTTTTGTTTGTCGTGTGTGTTTTGCCCTCGTATGTTTGTTTTAATGAGATGAAGTGAGCGCGAGTACGTTATGTACAGTAACTACGCAAGAACCACTGCGCCGATTTTTGTACTAGCTGTGTGCTGTGATAGTTTTGGGCACTACTCCGGGTCTGTAGTGTCCACGGCTAGCCTGTCCTCGCGTTCCTGGTCATGATTTAGGTCTGGCAGACTGACTACTTCTGCCGGAGTCGTGCAGTGGTACTGCGCATGCGCAGTGGATGAGTGGTGGTGCGTCTGTGGTGAGGCCCGTCGCCGTCGCCACACGCACGCACAGACCTGATGTGCCAGGCAGCTGGCGTTCCTACCATTATGCACGCGCACTTCCGGGAGCTATGTCAATGTGAGCTTTGACACACAGTGTTTTGCTGGTGTGTTGTACTAGTAGGTGTGGTCGTCAGTGTTGGGAGAAGTGAAATAAAGCAGCAAAAATACTGCTAGGCTTTGGGATGTTGGCTCTTGATGAGGAGAGGCTGCTTACATCATGATGAAAGACGCGATTACATCATTTCTTCTGATTTAGGTACAGTCACAGCAGCGGACGCGCCTCGGCCGCCCTCGGGAGTTGTGCTACGTTTCAGCTATGTGCCGAGGTGGCAGTAGCCGTCTCCAGTGAACGGTTCAGTGGTGTGACAGGCGGTCGCTCTGTATCGATGTCACCGGTGGACCGGGGTCAGCCGCTGCTGCGTCCCATATGCGGTTTTCGACGTGGCTGGCCCCGCTGTCGTAGGTGTAGATGAGCACCAGGTCTCCCTGTCGCAGCAGGCCCTCCCGGTGCGCCTGCGCCAGTCCAGCCTCCAGCAGACCCCGGCCGTGCAGCGCGTCAGCTCCCGCGGCACACGCGTGTCCTGCAACCACAACATTGCAATCACTCAATTCACCGGCACTTGAAAACTAGGTGAGACTTAATGCACTTGTGGCTTCCTGGACAGTTCAGCTAAAACAGAGCTTAGGTCAGTGGCACCACTCCCAGCAAGGATTACACCAGCTGTTGTTGTGTTGTGTTGTCCCCCTGGGTCCTCACGGAGGACCATAGCCCAGAGGCTCCCTGAGGCGAAGGTAGCCCCTGGACAAGGCGGCCACCAGGCCGTCGTCCCGCAGCTGCTCAGGTCCGATGTTGATGTTGCCTCCCAGGCGCAGGCGGGTGCCGGCGAGAGACGGGCATCGGAGGAGCACGTGCTCGGGCGTGTCCGCCTCCTCCCTGCAGACGGCGCAGAGCGCCGCCGGGCACCGCTTGTCGGGGCACTGCGCACAGCCCGGCGAGGGGTGCTTGCCGATCCGGTGCAGGTACTGGATGGATCTGCTCCAGTGACCAGCTCTCAGCTGGTGCACGTCCACGGCTGCGTTGCGGTCCTCGCCGGGTATGGGGGCGGCAGTCGACCCCCATGATTCTTTTGAAGAGGCCGTCCGGCCAGCCTTCCCTCCACTCCTCGCTGACCGCGCGTGAGACGGCTCTTGTTAGGGTCCTGGCGTCCACTAGGACGGAGCTCTGTGGCAGGCCAGAGGCCTCCTGGCCAAGGCGTCCGCCCTCTCGTTACCCGGCAGGCCGCAGTGGGCCGGGACCCACTGCAGGTGGACAGCCTGCGGGCGGTTCGCTAAACCGGTGATGATCTCCCATATGGCCGCTCCCAGTGGTGACGTCTGGCCGCGGCGCCGCCCGCGAGCATGGTAAGGGCGGCTTGGGAATCCGTACATACTACAACCGGGGCCGTTGCCGGTTCACCATCCAGGCGCCGGAAATCGAGGAGCGCCGCTCGCAGTGCCACCAACTCCGCTCGGGTGCTGGAGCACAGCGCGCCAGCCGGTGCCCGCACCTCTCTAATCTGCCCGGATGGGAGGGCGATGTGGGCGCCTCCACCGCCGAGCGACGTGCCCGCGGCGGCGGACCCATCGGTCCAGATCCAGGTGGCCCGGGTCGGTAAGTTTGCCAGGTGTTGTTCGGCAGTGGTCCGTCTGACTGGGTCAGGGGCTGAGCGGTGGCCCCCGGTCCCACGTCCAGGTCGAATTGGACGGGACCCCGAGTCAGCCAAGGTGGGGCGGTGACCGCCAGCCGTTCCTCCACCGCGATGTCCGTCAGGCCGGCCTTGTTGAGAGCCTCGAGTCCCAGCTCGCCAGCCCGTTGTCGAGTCGAGGCGTCTTGGGGCTGTCGACTCGACCGCTGCACGGAGTGGGTCGTCCGCTGGGAACGACCTCGCTCGGCAAACCATACGGGCGTCCAGGACGCGGCGACGGGAGTGAGCCGGAGGTAGGCCCGCTTCTGCCATGAGTGGTGCCACAGGGGTCGACTGTGGGCACCCGGTTACCACCCTGCTGCGGCGCGAAGCTCTCTGTCAATCAGTTCGACGTGTGAGGGTGATGCGGCGGGCATCCATGCGCCGGCGGCGAACTCTAGGGCGCCACGCACGTAGCCGTTTGCGACGGTCCTGAGCTGTCGCTCGCGTAACCCCCACGAGCGTGCAGTGAGCTGACGTAGCTGTGCGAGGCGAGGCTTGGTCTTCCTGCGCAAAGCCTGACAGTGCCCCGAAATGTAGAAGGCGGTCGAAGGTCACGCCCAGTAGTTTTAGGTGTGGCGTAGCACACACAGACGTCCCCGCCACCTTGATGGAGAGGTCCCTTGCGTCCCTGGCCCACTGTGACAGCACCAGTGCTTGGGTCAGGACGCGTGCCCCGGCCAGGCAATAAACGGGACCAGCGGGCAGAGGCTCGCGGAGGACCGAGCCAAAGCGGAGGCCTTCGTCCGTACCTACGCGGAAGTCAGTAAGAATGTCCGCTCCAAGAAGCTCGACCGGTCCGTGAAACAGGAACTCCGAACCCTGAGTCCACAACCATGCCGCTGCGGCGGCGAAAAGACCGGACCATGCCAACCCTTCACTTTGCAGGAATTGGAGGACCAGCTCCGAAACCTGAAGCCGAGGAAGGCGCCAGGACCGGACCAGCTGTGCTCTGAACATATCAAGCACCTGGGGCCCTCTGCACGGCGTGTACTCTACACGCCATCAACAGGTCTTGGACGTCAGCCGACGTCCCTCCGCATGGCGCAGGGCAACTATCATCCCCATTCCCAAAGCCGGGAAGGACCCGAAGGTAGTCAGTAGCTACCGTCCTATCGCGCTGACCAGCCATGTCGCTAAACTGGCAGAACGAATGATAGCGGCACGCCTGACATACCTAACCGAACGTGATGACCTGATCCCTGCCGAGCAGGTGGGTTCCGTCGGGGTCGCTCCGCTGAGGATAACCTGGCCCGACTGGTCCAGCGAGTGCAGGACGGCTGGAACCGGCCAAAACCAAGAGGCCGACCCTCAGAAGGAGTGACTGCAGACAAGTTCGTCCTCCTGGCCTTCGACTTCTCCAGAGCGTACGACACCATCGATCACCGAATGCTCCGTGCAGCGGTCGAGTCGACAGCCCCAAGACGCCTCGACTCGACAACGGGCTGGCGAGAGCTGGGACTCGAGGCTCTCAACAAGGCCGGCCTGACGGACATCGCGGTGGAGGAACGGCTGGCGGTCACCGCCCCACCTTGGCTGACTCGGGGCCCCTTCCAATTCGACCTGGACGTGGGACCGGGGGCCACCGCTCAGCCCCTGACCCAGTCAGACGGACCACTGCCGAACAACACCTGGCAAACTTACCGACCCGGGCCACCTGGATCTGGACCGATGGGTCCGCCGCCGCGGGCACGTCGCTCGGCGGTGGAGGCGCCCACATCGCCCTCCCATCCGGGCAGATTAGAGAGGTGCGGGCACCGGCTGGCGCGCTGTGCTCCAGCACCCGAGCGGAGTTGGTGGCACTGCGAGCGGCGCTCCTCGATTTCCGGCGCCTGGATGGTGAACCGGCAACGGCCCCGGTCGTAGTATGTACGGATTCCCAAGCCGCCCTTACCATGCTCGCGGGCGGCGCCGCGGCCCAGACGTCACCACTGGGAGCGGCCATATGGGAGATCATCACCGGTTTAGCGAACCGCCCGCAGGCTGTCCACCTGCATGGGTCCCGGCCCACTGCGGCCTGCCGGGTAACGAGAGGGCGGACGCCTTGGCCAGGAGGCCTCTGGCCTGCCACAGAGCTCCGTCCTAGTGGACGCCAGGACCCTGACAAGAGCCGTCTCACGCGCGGTCAGCGAGGAGTGGAGGGAAGGCTGGCCGGACGGCCTCTTCAAAAGAATCATGGGGGTCGACTGCCGCCCCCATACCCGGCGAGGACCGCAACGCAGCCGTGGACGTGCACCAGCTGAGAGCTGGTCACTGGAGCAGATCCATCCAGTACCTGCACCGGATCGGCAAGCACCCCTCGCCGGGCTGTGCGCAGTGCCCCGACAAGCGGTGCCCGGCGGCGCTCTGCGCCGTCTGCAGGGAGGAGGCGGACACGCCCGAGCACGTGCTCCTCCGATGCCCGTCTCTCGCCGGCACCCGCCTGCGCCTGGGAGGCAACATCAACATCGGACCTGAGCAGCTGCGGGACGACGGCCTGGTGGCCGCCTTGTCCAGGGGCTACCTTCGCCTCAGGGAGCCTCTGGGCTATGGTCCTCCGTGAGGACCCAGGGGGACAACACAACACAACATTACACCAGCTTGCCCCGGAGGTGGGCGGTTGTCACTGACCCTGGACCAGGACGGGTACCAGCCCGGCGTGCAGTCGGCACCGCCGTGCCTCGGCTGCATCTTCAGTCACCACCAGCACAGGACAGCAGGGCCGCAGCCTACCGGCCCAGCGCACTCTCAGAACACGGGACAGCCGCTCAGAATACCGCACACCTCTGTCTCATGGCTATGAGATGCTTGTCAGAAGCCGATGACCAACTAAGCTCTTACTTATATTTTTGTTTCGTCTTTCAAGCGGGTAATCCGATTTCCAAATCGCCCCCAGACTCGTTATGATGACAGTTCTACCGATAGTGCAGTGTGACACGTCACAACGCGGCCAGGGCGGCAGTCATGACTGACCTGGCCAGGGCGGCAGTAATGGCTGACCTGGCCAGCTGCCGCCCGGCCCCGCCGTCAGATGCCAGCACCGCGATGGCGGCGGCTCCCGTGTGCAGCGCCGTGTGGACCACCTTGGCCGCCAGCACCTCTCCAGCGTCATCGCTCTGTCGACACGGGCGTCATTCGCCAGCAGGTTGTGCTGTTGGAAATACAGACCCCCTGTAGCTCGGTTGGTAGAGCGTCGGGCGCCGGCCCGCTCGGAAAACCGTGCAGTGGCAGCGCACCGGTGAAAGCTTGGGGTCGGTTCCCCTGAGACGCTCCGGCGCTTCGTATTTACTCGATGTATTGGAACGTCCGCTAAATAGCTGCGGAGGCTGGTGCGCCATAACATCGCAAGTAGTGTGCTTTGGGTAGCGCTTTGCTATAAAAGTACTGGTAGCGGAGTGACGGGTAGCCATTTTTTTGTTTAAAAAAGTAGTATCAATGGCGACAGCGGTTTCAGCTAGTCAAGGGAGCGGAAGTAGCGATGGTGGTTTCCAAAAATTATTAGCTTTGTCCGCCTCCGGTAGTCTTTAACTGCTCGGCCCCGCCACCCGCACGTACCCTGTAAATTTTAAAGCACTTGTCACTGAGCCAAGAAGGCTAATCAGAGTGCTTGCGTAGGGACAAGTCAGTAGTCAGAGCTTGTACTAGGACTTGCATTCTAAACTGCACATAGCAGCCTGCAGCTATGGAAGTTTGAAACTGGCCTGCAGCCTCTGACCTCAGCCGAGAGTTCGCGGAGAGACCTCTGGTGCCAGAGGGCTGTCTCTGCCTGTCGACAGATGGCGTCCAGGGCGGTGACGGCCTCCTCCGGGAAAGCGCCGCTGGCCGTCTCAGCCGACAGCATCAGGCAGTCGGCTCCGTCTGAAAATCAGACGCCCACAGCATCAGGCAGTCCTGATAAACACGCAGAGAGCACCAGGCAGTCGGCTCCGTCTGAAAAGCAGACGCCTACAGCATCAGGCAGTCCTGAAAAACACGCAGACAGCACCAGACAGTCGGCTCCGTCTGAAAAACAGACGCAGACAGCATCGGGCAGGCGGTCCCGTCTGAAAAAGATAGGCAGACAGAATCAGACAGCCGACCCCGGCTGGAAAAAGATACCCAGATAGCATCAGGCAGTCGACTCCGTCTGAAAAACATGCGCAGACAGCATCAGACAGTTGGGCCCCGTCTGAAAAATAGATGCAGACAGCATTAAGCATCCGACCGATCTAGCAACACAAACGGAAACAGCAGACCGTCGGCCCGTACTAAAATCAGAGGTGCAGAGAGAATACGTCGACCTCATCTGACAAAGGAGACGGAAACAGCGTCAAACCGTCCATTCCGACGACAGAGACGCTATGGACGCGAACCATCTACATTGCAGCGTATTTTCGTTGCGAAAGTTGTATATTGACTGAAATTCTGCCGTCAACGAACAATTAATCGGACATTTCTGTCTCTGGAAGAGTTGGCTCGCCCTGACGCCCGATTCAGTACCTAGTAATTATGTGATACTTAGTAAGTTTGTGTACCTAGTAACTTTGAAACCTGCCCTGCCGGCCGAGTGCTCTGTCCGGGCGTCTCTCCGCAATGTCAAGGAGCACACAACCTATAGTACCGCCTGTCGCCTGGGCGTACCTACCGAGCACGGCGTTAGCACAGTCGGAGAGCTCGGCGCGGGTGGGGCGCGACTGTGACGTCATGGACTGCAACAGCTGAGTGGCGCAGATCACCGGCTTCCCTGCCTGCCGGCACGGAAATCGTCCTGTTGGGCTGTGTAGAAATCGGCCGTCGAATGTTTGTCTCGAGAGCTCTGCCCGGACATTAACGGTTGTCCTCCCGCTGCTGAGGTTACGTAGCTAGGAGCAGGAGTAGCTAGGAGTGGTGGCTTAAACCAGCTCGAAATGTAACTGTCAACCAGCAGCTTATTATGTTTCTGTTTTATGGTGCAGCCAAGGACGGGGAAAACGGGTGAGGAGAGGGTCGCGTCCCCTCCGTATTTTGGCAACCAACCGATTTGTTATTGTAAAAGACTGTATTTCTACTGCTTTGGCCATGTTTCCTGCCCAAAACAGTCTCGCCATGGTCTGCCGTTATGCATATCCTCACTTGTGGATTATCAACTTTGCATAACAAACTTCTTAACTATGGTTATGACGGACCGGTGAGCAAGTTCCCCCAACTCTGCAAGTGCCCACTTCCTCCGAACCTGAAAACAGTTTCAACGGCCTATGGTGCAGACGTGATTTTTTTTGCCCTTTTTCATTAGTCTGCTTCAACTGCGCTTACACATTTGTTCAGTCTTGCTAATGAAAACTTACCCGATTGCATTTTGCAATGATGCTCTTCTGCGCGAGGAACACCTTGTGCGCACCAATGGCGACGCCGAGGTCGCCTCGGGCTACCATGACACCGTCAGCGGCGGTCAGGATGGAGTCGATGTTGTGCACCCCCTGCAGACTCTCAATCTTCGCCACTACCGGGATGTGCCGGCCTGCCTCCCCTGAAACAGAGGCCTATCCTATGCCTACCCTATGCCTATCCTATGCCTATCAACTATGCCACACTCTTATCTCTTTGCGTAAGACCACATAGGTATCAATACGCCACCTCCGGTATTTTAGCGTTTGAGATGTGGACCGGTTTTATTTGTACTGGTAGCATTTAAGTTTAAAAAAACAAGCCGGTTCCTGGCTGCTGATGCCTGTTGTCACTTTTTCATGGGACATTTACTCTTCTGACAAAGCCTTGAGCAGTTGTAGCGGCCGTAACTGCTTATGGCAGTTATGCCCCCAGCAGAGTCGATAAGGTTTCACGCGGACAAGATCCTCTAAGAAACAATCCCAAGGGCTGTACGGATTGTTTCAATGCGTCCTTCTGTGTGCTTCGGGAAAACCTATGTTCTTTAATTGGTGAAGATTTTTAAAGAAAGTCGCGCTCTCGCCTTCTTCCTTTCACTCTTCTCACCGAGCGCATCCCGGATCTGCTGAACCCCCTCGGCGTCCCGCACGAAGGAGGCGAACACGAAGTCGACGCCCAGACCGACGGCTCTGCTGAGGTCGCTTCGATCCTGGCTGGTGACGGCAGGAAGGGCAGACTCGACACCCGCCAAAGACACGCTCTTGTGGGAGCCGAGCCGGCCGCCCTCCTCCACCCGACACAGCACAGAGCCCGGAGGGTCTGCCGAGCAAGGGAGAGAAGAGATGTCATCCCTCCACCCGACAATGCACAGAGCCCGGAGGGTCTGCCGTGCAAGGG
The DNA here is from genome assembly GCA_034440635.1 of Lepas anatifera. Lineage (NCBI taxonomy): Eukaryota > Metazoa > Arthropoda > Thecostraca > Lepadidae > Lepas > Lepas anatifera. The sequence goes on from JAOTON010000761.1 coordinate 104,294, forward strand.
AGAGAAGAGATGTCATCCCTCCACCCGACACAGCACAGAGCCTGGATGGTCTGCCGTGCAAGGGAGAGAAGAGATGTCATCCCTCCACCCGACACAGCACAGAGCCGGGAGGGTCTGCCGAGCAAGGGAGAGAAGATATGCCATCCCTCCACCCGACACAGCACAGAGCCGGGAGGGTCTGCCGTGCAAGGGAGAGAAGAGATGTCATCCCTCCACCCGACACAGCACAGAGCCTGGATGGTCTGCCGTGCAAGGGAGAGAAGAGATGTCATCCCTCCACCCGACACAGCACAGAGCCGGGAGGGTCTGCCGAGCAAGGGAGAGAAGATATGCCATCCCTCCACCCGACACAGCACAGAGCCGGGAGGGTCTGCCGTGCAAGGGAGAGAAGATATGCCATCCCTCCACCCGACAATGCACAGAGCCCGGAGGGTCTGCCGTGCAAGGGAGAGAAGAGATGTCATTCCTCCACCCGACACAGCACAGAGCCCGGAGGGTCTGCCGTGCAAGGGAGAGAAGATATGCCATCCCTCCACCCGACACAGCACAGAGCCCGGAGGGTCTGCCGTGCAAGGGAGAGAAGATATGCCATCCCTCCACCCGACACAGCACAGAGCCGGGAGGGTCTGCCGTGCAAGGGAGAGAAGATATGCCATCCCTCCACCCGACAATGCACAGAGCCCGGAGGGTCTGCCGTGCAAGGGAGAGAAGAGATGTCATTCCTCCACCCGACACAGCACAGAGCCCGGAGGGTCTGCCGTGCAAGGGAGAGAAGATATGCCATCCCTCCACCCGACACAGCACAGAGCCGGGAGGGTCTGCCGTGCAAAGGAGAGAAGATATGCCATCCCCTCCACCCGACAATGCACAGAGCCCGGAGGGTCTGCCGTGCAAGGGAGAGAAGAGATGTCATCCCTCCACCCGACACAGCACAGAGCCTGGATGGTCTGCCGAGCAGCGAGAGAAGAGATGTCATCCCTCCACCCGACACAGCACAGAGCCGGGAGGGTCTGCCGTGCAAGGGAGAGAAGATATGCCATCCCTCCACCCGACAATGCACAGAGCCCGGAGGGTCTGCCGAGCAAGGGAGAGAAGAGATGTCATCCCTCCACCCGACACAGCACAGAGCCGGGAGGGTCTGCCGTGCAAGGGAGAGAAGATATGCCATCCCTCCACCCGACAATGCACAGAGCCCGGAGGGTCTGCCGAGCAAGGGAGAGAAGAGATGTCATCCCTCCACCCGACACAGCACAGAGTCCGGAGGGTCTGCCGAGCAAGGGAGAGAAGAGATGTCATCCCTCCACCCGACACAGCACAGAGTCCGGAGGGTCTGCCGAGCAAGGGAGAGAAGAGATGTCATCCCTCCACCCGACACAGCACAGAGCCGGGAGGGTCTGCCGTGCAAGGGAGAGAAGATATGCCATCCCTCCACCCGACACAGCACAGAGCCCGGAGGGTCTGCTGAGCAAGGGAGAGAAGATATGCCATCCCTCCACCCGACACAGCACAGAGCCGGGAGGGTCTGCCGTGCAAGGGAGAGAAGATATGCCATCCCTCCACCCGACAATGCACAGAGCCCGGAGGGTCTGCCGAGCAAGGGAGAGAAGATATGCCATCCCTCCACCCGACACAGCACAGAGCCGGGAGGGTCTGCCGTGTAGCGAGAGAAGAGAGGCCATCGCTGGTTTTACGGTGGTGTCTGAACCTAACGTTAGGGAAATCCAAGAGGCAGAGATAAAAGTTGGACGAAACAAGGGAGGCAGAGAGGAGGATTGGCATAATGTGGAAGAGAGAAGAAAACATTTGGATATCACTGGAAGAGATATGGCAAAATAGGCAAAAGCTCCGGCCGCTTCTTTTAACACCTTCAAAGCATATTTAGATTCTCTTCCAGCAACGTCACATCCAGAAATAAAACAATTGTTTTCTTCCATGAAGATCGGATTTTACCGCGAGATACAGAAGATTCCCCCGAGCGAAAATAACTTTCGATGTGTTACGAGACATAATTTTTTTTCTAACGCACAGAATCAGTAGGTAAGGTAAGGTATTGTGAGAGCGCAAGGAGTTATTTGCTCCTTAATGGGCATCAGACTTGTTTTTGGTGGTGGTGGTGAGGGGGGGGACTTATCGACGCTCCAACTGTAAGGGTTATGTGGGGTCGCCAACTCTTTCCCTGTTGGTGGGGTTTCCGGGTAGTCAGATTGCTCCATGTTCAGGGAATCCGCCGGGTCCTGAACCCGGGCCAGCCGTCTGGAAAGTGTCAGTGCTAACCACCTAACCACTACACCGCGCCTCCGGTACCAGCCTCGCTCTATTCTATCTGGTAGGGATATCCCGGACCCCCTCTAGGGAACTCTCCCCGGATTTGTTGTGGACTATGTTGGGTATGTTGCGTTTTCTCACCTCCGGCTGCATTTTTGACCCGGATGAGTGGAGTGGGGCGCGGTGAGGGTGAATGAGACGGCTCGATTTCCGTGGTACTGACCTAGCGCGGTGACGCGCAGTGTTATCAGCCCGTCGTCGAGCTGAATCTGGCCGCCGACGAGCGCGTGCCGGGCCAAGTGCGGGTAGTCGACGCGCAGCACGCGCTGCGGTGAGCTGTAGCTGACCTCGGAGTTGGACGTCAGACGAACCTCGTCCCCAGGCCGCAGCTCCAGACCAGCTGCCCTGTACTGCAGCAGCGGAGACGGCGCTCAGCGTCATCTGCAAGGGGCCATACTGTCTGTTTGCTTACACTGTAAGCTCATCATTAGAAATTTCACTTCTCGGAATATTGTGAGTTTTTCCTAACTTTTACGTAGTTGCTATACCGGGAAGTTATTAGTCATGACCTACTTCACCCCCTTGATGCCAAGCTACTGGCATTATTGAAACACCGTTGTGTATGGGAGATGCCCTCGAGTTACTTTTGACTCGAAAGCGATTACGTGGAAATATTCACACTGGAAAAAAGAAAGAGCAACTGTTATTAAGCATATAAAACGAAAATGTGCGCAGAAATACTGCCTGACTCGAATTGTTCGTCTTTTCCTCCAAAAATGATATAATTATCGCGCCAACCTGTGGCTCCCGATCTCACCTCGGGTGGCAGTGTCCCAGTACGGATCTCAGGACCCCTGGTGTCGACAGCGACGGCGGGCTGGCGGCCAGTGCGACGCGCCGCCTCCTCACCAGAGCCACGCTCTCCGCGTGCTCGTCCGGCGAGCCGTGCGACATGTTCAGCCGCACCACCGTCACCCCGGCCTCCAGCAGCCGCGACAGCGTGTCCAGACAGCGACAGGCCGGACCTATCGCCGCAGCGGTCAGTCGGCAAACGGCAACAAACGGCAGTGACAGCGTGTCCAGTACCTGTCGCCGCAGCAGTCAAACAAACGGCAGTAATTCGTAATTATGTCGAGTGTGAACGAGGCAGGTATTACGTTAAATACCATAAATCGGCAGGTAATTGATTATATGTTGAGAGATAAGTTCAGATTTTCTCAGGAGAGGCTAGTGCTGGAGGCGGGAACCAGAGAGCACATGCTTATTGAAGCTTCAGCGAAGTTCGATCTGTACTCCAACCAGGGGCGTAGCCAAGGGGGGGTGGGCGGCAGGAACAGCCGCTTCTGAGGACCCGAAGGGCCCCCTGAGGACACGATTCTGTAACAATCAGGGCCCTTTTTACCCATCACGGGCCTTTTGGCGCTGTCGCAGGGGCCCTTTTCGAGGCGCCGCCCCCCCGTGAGCGAAATCCTGGCTACGCCCCTGACTCCAACCCCGTTATGCCAGCTCACCGATCGTACAGATGATGCCCGTGCGCCGCACTGCCGACGGAGGCAGGTCCACGCTCAAGCTGCAGAGGTGCTGAAGCCATGTGGTCTCAGCATCATCACCAGCGCACTCCGGGTCCTCCCCGAGGCTGCTTCCGAGCAGAGTAGAGCCTGCCACCCTCTCAGAGCTGAGACGGGAGCCGGCAGACATCGGCGGCGCTCGATAACTAGACATGCTGCAGCTGCCAGGTGTTGTCAGCTTGGCCTGTGCGCGTCCGAACGGCTGCAGCTTGCCCTGACTCCGCTGGCGTCCTGTACCACGGCGCTGAAACAGCTCGCCACTCTCCGTTGTCTTGCGTATGGGCGGAGAGGCTGCGCTCGGTTCGGCCGGAACGGTCACCGTTTGGGACGTGGTGCTGCCGTCGCGCAGCGCCGATGTTGATGCGCAGAGCGGTGGAACTTCGGAGCACTCCTTGAGCTCAGTGACCTGCGAGTCGGATTGGTCGGTGCGTTGGATTTCTACAATCTAGACGCATCTTTTTAGTGTGCTCCTTACTGAGATAAGTTAGAATTAGGGACCCAGAAACTAACAATAAATGTTGGTCGACACCTTCATTTTAACACGCGCATTGACGGGGCTCTGAGCCGCTTTCGCTTTGACTGGGGGGGGCGGGTACCCGCCCCTCCCCCGTCAATGCGCGTGTTAATTCTACCAGCATAAATTGACTTTTTCAGTAATTTTTATTCCCAGAGAACAAAAGACAACACTTGGAGCAGCTGGTATGTGACCATGGCCGTCGAAGGCCAGGGGGGAGAAAGGGGACCGAGGGATGCCCTACCGAGCTGGTTTGCAGCGGGGACGTCCCTACCATATTTTGTTGCTAGACTGATCATGGTAGGGGTATATGGGGGGGGGGGGCCTCTTCTTCCGCCTATCAAAATGGACTACAAGAAATGCTCACAAATAACTGTTTCGACATTGCCCTGCCGGACATATTTTGAGCAAGAACTGAGTTCGCCTCCCATCCCGTCTCCCTCCCCCCGATCGTCAGCAGGGCGGGCCCGTCCAATGGTAAAAATCCGTAGCCTCACCCCCGCGTGTCACGTACCTTTGCATGTCGATGATGGATGGTAATTAAACGACAGGATTGTAAGCTCTTACAAAACACCCTGGCGCGCAACAGCACCATGACTTGGGCAGTCTTCGGCGGAGGGGACTGCCTCTTTTGACAGCACGCTGCTGAGATCCAGAGCTGCACTCAGACCTGATTTCACGCAGACTTTGCAGCATGGTTCTCCTCGGAACAGACAATATTTTCAGAATACCATGTTTTTGTTTCATTTTTATGTTGTTTGTTCGATGTGAAATTCTCCCACCCGGATCCCCTGACTCCGTCTGCGGTAACCGCTTCTGCTCCGGCTTGGGCCACCTCCAAGTGGCGACGGCAAGGCTGCGTTAATGACCGTGACCTCATCTCTCGCTTGGCCGGCGGACGCTGCCAACTCGGCAACCCTGTGACGTCTCAACCCCAAATAGATGAATGACAATGCTGCCACACCTGTGAACTGCCAGCATACGTTTTGTTTTGTCAAGTTTTTCTCCAGTGCTATATGGATGATTATCTATTAGATGGAGCGCTAGAAATCGGAGATGAGATATACAGAAGTTGATTGTTAAGTGAGCTGTTTTTGTTTTTGATTACGCTTTGCACCTAGTCCCACGATTTCCAGTGCTGCAGTTTCTTCCGTTTCGGGCTGCAAGTGCTACCTCCTCAAGATGCAGTTTCTTCATCTTAAGCTGCGCTGAAGCGTCGTGCTGAAGCTCGATGAACTCGAAATGAAGAGCTGCGGATAAACCCCGCTCTACTCCCTTGATCTCGCAGGGCAAGAAGCGTAAGAGGCGTATTATAAGTGTGTATACCTGTCCACATGGGTTGGTAAATACCACTTTTACCTTGCCGAGGGCGTCTGCCAAGGCGGAGCAGGGCCCAGACTAACGCTGAAATAGGCCAGTGACACTTCCTCAGCTCCATAGGTTTAACACAGCTGGGTATGTGACAGCAGGCCATCTCAGAGCGGCAGCATGGCTGACTGAGCGGTGTTCATGTCTTCACACGCTGGGTCCCAACCGCGTATAGTTGTCGTACGGCACAGTATAGCGTCCAGGCAGGACTGGACGTGTGTCACACGGCGCAGTGCAGCTACCAGGCGACATCCGACGGCCGTCATGCGGCGCAGTATATCTGTCTTGCGGCACACTATTGTTTGCTGTTGAGAAATGCAGAGAAAGGTATGAACACCGATTTGTGTGGCTATGCAATGGGCCTTGGGTTTCACTATTGGTAAGGTTCTTTAAAATTGGGTAGGGCATGACCACTGGTGGCATAGATACTGCGACCATTATCATGCCAGAACGCGTTCAGTGTTTGATACATGTGAAAGTCAGCGGGTCTGATATTCAAAACAACATGGATATCAATTTTTGGATTTAACGACACACCAATGGCGAAGGTTATACGGCGTCGCCAACTCCATCCTGTTGGGAGGGATTTGGGGATCACATCAACTTATTCAGAGGCTTGGCCGGGACTTAAACCCGGTACCTGGGGCCATGACTGCAGATCTCTTCCCGATCCAGGGGGGATCCTCCCGGGTAGGGTCGGGCTGGTACAGCTATACAAGCCCTATACAAAGCCTATGGGAGACCCAAAGTCCAAGGGGGTCCTGACCCCTAACCGGTTGGGGTTGCAACCCCCGGGATTTCCACCATGCCTGGGGCTCAGGAGACTATGATGCTGTCCACTGAGCCACTCGTCCCCCACATTAATATGGCATGGTTGTAATAAGGCACGCCTGCTCGATAAAGTGTGCGTAATTAGGCGCCCAGTTCCTAATTACCCACGAATGCAAACCGATGGAAAAACGCTTAGCTAGCAACATCGAAGATATTTTAAACTTTAAAATATTGGTAGATGTTAGGCAGTGCCAGGGACGGCGGATTCCAGGGTGCAAGTGGTGCAGTTGCACCACTCGATTTTTTTTCAAGTGGTGCAAAAGTATCTTTTTGCACCACTTGTTTTGGCTTTGCCCAGGGAGGCGCCCCCTCCCCGGCCTCAGCCGGCGCCCCCGGCCGGTCAAAGAAAATCAAGCCTAATTACCGCCTACCTGAAGAGGTAGGATCCTCTGTGAAAAAGACATTTTCATACATGAATGACGCACCTTGACATCAAAGCTGCGCCCTGGAAAGCAAAAAGGCGCCCCCCCTTGAGTAAAGGCGCCCCTCTGGATAGCATAGGCGCCCTTGAAAAGCGTAGGCGCCTCCTGGACAGCTGAGGCGCCTCCGAAGAAGAGAAACGGCGCCCCTAGATATCACATGCGCCCCTGGTTAGCACAGGCACCCCTTGACAGCAAAAGGCGCCCCCCGCAGAGAAAAGGCGCCCCCTGGACAACATAGGCGCCCTTTGATAAGAAAGGCGCCCCTGGAGAGATAAGAGAGAAACCCCCCTCCCGAGAACAACGGCGGCAGGGATGGCGGATTCCGCAGGACAGGGTGTGCAGTTGCACACCTTGAAAAAATGATGGTGTACAATAGTATATTTTTGCACACCTGGTTTTGACCTCGTACGGGGAGGCCCTCACGAATTTGGGTGGCACCCCCGGATTTTGCCGGCGCCCCCGGCCGGTCAAGAGAAAATCAGACACATCGCCTGTCTGAAGGGGTAGTACCCTCTGTGTAAAATAAAATACACTTTCAAATATGAATGGCGCCCCCTGACATCAAAGCTGCACCCTGGACAGCAAAAGGTGCCCACCACCTTGAGTAAAAGCGCCCCTCTGGATAGCAAAGGCGACCTCTAGACAGCAGAGGCGCCCCTGGACAGAAAAAGGCACCCCCAATCGAGGAGTAACGACGCCCCTGAATAGCATAGGCGCCCTCTGGTTAGCACAGGCACTCCTGTACACTAAGAGGCGCCCCCTCCCCATAGAGCAAAGGCACCCCTCTGGATATCATAAGCTCCCTTTAATAGCAATAGCGCTCCCTGGACAGCAGGGGCGCCCTCTGGATAGGATAGGCGCCCCCAAAACAGCAAATACGCCCTTTGATACCAAAAGCGCCCCATGGACAGAACACACCCTCTGGATAGCATAGGCACCTCTGGACGGCAGAGACGCCCCTAAAGAAGAGCAACGGCACCCCGGGATAGCATATGCGCCCCTGGTTAGCACAGGCACCCCTGGACAGCAAAAAGGCGGCCCCCGCCCCCTGAGTAAAGGATCCGGGTCCCTGGATAGCATAGGTGCCCCTGGATAGCGCAGGCGCCTCCTGGACAGCAGAGACGCCTCCGAAGAAGATCAACTGCGCCCCTTGATATCATATGCACCCCCTGGTTAGCACAGGCATCCCTGGATAGCAAAAGGCGCCCCCCCGAGAGCAAAGGCGCCCCCTCTGGAAAGAATAAGCACCCATGGATAGGAAAGGCGCCCCCTGGAGAGGACAGCAGAACATTTTTTAAGGAAAACTCAGTGGAGGGGGGGCGGTGGAGATTTTCTTGTGCTGGCCATTATAATGTCTTCGGGGGATCAAACCCCCCATTTGGAGAGGGGCGTTAATAAAATTTAGACGTGCTAGTGTTAAAAAATGTCTCCTAATTTTTGTTATTCCATATTCTAAAGATTAGAGATGCTGCCCAGGACTGCGGGTTTTTTCAACGGAAAAAGGCCAAAACGGGTTTGCGAGAAGGCCAAAAGGGTCAAATTGTATTTGCACTAAAAAATCTTGTTTTTTTATAAATTTCGTCCAAGTTCTTCCCAGTACGGCTGTTGGAGTCTGAGTCTCATTAAAGTCCTCAAGGGACTTGCCACGGAGACCCCGACCCCACCACCCGAACGAGTAACGCCCACAATGAAGGGTTGATTTAGAAACCAAAGTTTAACCTCCCACAAAGCACAGGGATGGCCGCCTCGCTCAGATCACCCTCTCATCAGTCAGTTGCCAGCCGACCTACGTCGGGCAAACGATTGAGCGCCGGAGCGTCTCAGGGGAACCGATCTCAAGCCTGGACATGCACTGCCACTGCATGCTTCTCAGCAGCGGGCCGGAGCCCGACGCTCTACCAACTGAGCAACCGGGGCGGCCAAATGACCAAATAAATACCACAAAAGCCATATTTGAGGCCAAAACGAACCCTACCGGGTGTCATAAACCCACAGAAAAAGGACAGAGCACTCTTGTATCACTGCAGTGAACAGTGCACTGTATAAAACTAAATGTTGATAATTTGTTATTGACTTGACGATATATTTTTAGCACACTGCCCATCTCATAAGAAGGCAGGAGTCCCCTTCCAATCCCGTGTGGCGACCCAATTATTTTATCCACATAACTAAACAATTTGTTAGCATCATCAATTATCTTGGCCCCACCACTCCCCGCTAACATTTGATATCTTCCTGCTTTTTCTGTGAGTTGTTTGCTCTTGAACAGTGACGGTTCCATAGGCAGATCCAGGATTGCCAATCGGAGGGGAGCACCTTCCCGGGGGGCGCTATCCGGAGCAGGGGGCGCCACTTTTGACCGGAAAAACCTACCAGGTGGGCGTAAAATCCTATCGGTGAGCACCGATTTTCGCATCCTGGGGGAGAGTGGGAAGCGCCACTTCAGGCGAGTGCCATCGACCTTTCAGGGGGCGCCGTGACCATTTCAGGGGGCGCCGAGGATCGATCGGGGGCTGCATCTGCCCCTCCCCTTTGCCCCCTGGATCCGCGTATGGGCGGATCTAGAATTTTAGTAAGTGGGGGGAAACGTGGAGCCTCAGAGTGCGCACTTTACCATCAACTTTTCACCCAAAGGGCGCCTATGGTGTTCGGTTTTCGGTTGCCGTCATTTTGGTGGATCGTATTTTTAACAACGTCCTATCCCTCCCTCTCCCAGCCATAACAGTTTGTACCAGCCAAGCAAGATGCCTATTTGGCGTGATATTTCAAAAAATGAATTGCTAAACAGTTCAGTCCACACTTTTTTTGGCACCTCTTGAAAAATCTGTAACTGCCACTAGGTCATGGAGAAATTCAAGACACTTGGGAAGATGCAACAGCTGAACATAAAGGTATATATCTGAGGATTTTTCTATTAGTGAAGAGGGGTTAAGTTTATTTTAATATCAAATATGATAAGCATCATTTTGCCTTTCCACGTGGCCAAGATTCGTAAGATAATGGTGAGAGAACATTGAAAATAATCGCGGCGAGTGTGAACCTGGCCTGTGCGCTGTCCAAGAAAATTATCTCAGCGGAAAAGCTTTTAAGTTGTAGGAAACACAAACCGGACTTTAACCCACATTATTAATTGCTCCTAAAAAATAATGTTTAAACCAGATGGCAGACTCAAGGAGATATAAGGAAAGTTGAAACGTTAAGATAAACACAGAATGAAGTATGTGGGCATTTTCCATCGACCCTTATCTATATTCTTCAATTCATCAGCATGGGAGAATTGTTCTTGTGCGTGAAATTTCGGAGGTGTTAAGAGAATTTCGGTAGCCATGTGATTGAATGCTGAAATAGATCATGCCATAGGCATGTGTGATTTGTGACATAAATGGGCTCTACTAGAATAAAAAGAAAACAGTTCCAACGTGTCCAAGTACTCTCTTGATAAATTGATAACTTTTTTCGTTTATTGGCTGTAATTTGCGCGTTTAATGATCATGTGCAGTGTTTAGATCGAAGTGAAAAGACCATTCAGATTGATAAAACGAGTATATTTTGTCACTGACCATCCACTTATACCATCAACCATCGCTTTCAGGTCAAGTTCAGGACTCATTTAAGAGAAGAGGTGAGCGTGCACTGTGCATGCCCAAATCGAGACACAGCCGCCCTCCCGATGGACAGACCGTGCAGAAATACGTCCTCGTTGCGTTTGATTTCGCGCACGCGTACGACGTAGTGGACCACCACCTGCTACGCGTTCGCCTGCTGGAGATGGGGCTGTCAAATTGCACGGTGGCCTGGATTTGGCAGTGACTCCGGGACCGAAGAGTCCAAGTGGAACTCAATTGTGTGCTTTCCAGTGAGCGCATTTTCCGAACTGGCCTGCCGTAAGGAAGTGTCTTATCCCCAGTTTTATTTTGTATGGGCGGCTCGGCTGGTAGACGCACTCTGCGCGGTTCCCGGATGCTCCCCTACATGTACGCCGATGATACGGCGGCTCTCTGCACGGGCAACAACATCCAAGTCGCCAAGGACCGGGCGCAATAAAGCTGCTGCTGGCACCCTCATGAAGTGGACCCGACAGCACAAAATGGTGGTTTCAGGAGACAAGATCCAAGTACTGGTGATGTCCCAGTGGGCCAGGGACGCCGATCCCTTCAATTTTAAGGTCGACGGGAAGTCTGTCACTGCTGGAGACACCCTACAGCTACTTGGCGTCACCATCGATCGGCTCCTCCATTTCGGTCCACACTGTAAGAGACTGTGGGAGAAGGTCCACCCCCGCATCTCCCACCTACGTCAACTGTCCGGCTGCAACTGGGGGCTGCACGAACAGTACCTCCGAACCGTCGCTACTGGCTACGTGAGAGGAGTGATGGAGTAAGCGGGCGCAGCGTGGCTCCACGCCACACCGCCATTTCATGTCGAGCTGCTGAAACGCAAAATGAGAGCGTCGGCGCGTATCATCACAGGATGCACCCACTCCACTCCCAGCCGAGTGAAGACTCCCCGCGTAGCGGCCAGAAGGAGGGTACTCGCGGCCCGACTGCTGGTGAAATTCCATACCCTGCCGCCTGAAGACCCTCTGCGAAGACGTGCGGAGGCGACAGCGCCCTCTCGACTCTCCTCGGTGACCGGATGGCGGCAGGTGGGCAAAGACATGTGGGATCAAGCAGGCATCTCCCTTCCCATCGAGTCTTTCCTTCCTCGACGTCTTCCACTGTGGGTATCAGGAGAGTGAGTCACATTTCAACTAGACGTGGGCCCACTGACATCAGGAGCACCACCTGTCCGGAAGAAGCGAGTAGCTCTCCTCCACCTCGCTTCCCTGACTCAATGTGCCACATGGGTGTGGACCGACGGGTCAGTGCACGGAGGGGTCACAAGCGGGGAGCTGGGTCTTCATCGAGTCACCAGACAGAGCCCAGCATGAGCTCAGGCGACCAGCAGGCTCGCTCTGCTCGAGTTTTCAGGCTGAGATGGTAGCCATCCAAACTGCCTGTGTCTTCCTACTGGACTAATCAGTGCACACAGAAGATCCAGTCATCTTCAGCATGGCCCGCCAAGGTGACGACGCATTATAGAAATAAAATGGCTTCAATGTCTGCAGATAAGACAGCGAATCGGTAAAAATCGCAAACTTCCTCACCATCAGCTTAGACACCTGGTCCAAACAGCAAAAAAATGGAGTACAGCTCTGAAGTAAAAATGGATCCTTCGTAAGGCAAACTAGAAAACTTCTCAACATCGTCACCAACAAATGCACGCCCTGTGCCATTGTCACTTTCTTTTGCAACCGTCTATATAGAAACAGACATGGTTTTCGAACGGCTCCGCACGCAAGTTCACAAATTACTGGCGCGTCGGTTCAGGAGGCAAATTTTTGCTTTGTTGGCGTAGGTTGTGTTTGTGTTAACTGTCGAGATGAGCTATGGTTCAATAACAGCTGCTTCATGTGGTTCGACGAGATTGCTGTCGATACCAGCCTGTGCCAGCCAGGCACAGACTCTCACTCCCTGGTGACGGGTTGCAAAACGCGAGCCACTGTCTATCTGACTGAGGCAGGCATCGCCAAAAAAAGTTTGGTATGTGGGGCGTGTTGGTGACTTATTTTAAAGGGAACGTGGCACCTTGGTAAAATCCTGGAATTTTGTGTAATTAGGCATACTTTTAGCCGAAAATAATGAAACCACTCATGATTTCTCTGAAAAATGTACAACAAGCTCAATACTTTTATTTTTAAAATACTCCTCTAGATAAATGAATAAATATCTGCCTCTGGATGATGTCATGATCTGGCAACCACTACCATACTCGAAACACTTCAAGGGCTTCGATTGGCTGATGCTCATCGTGATGTCAGCATATGTCGTCACACCAGCAGCTCACAACAATGGCCGCCTGGCGAGTGGTACATGAGAGGTACATTTCGGGTAGGTTTTAGTTTTTTCTACGGAAAAATCGAGTTCCAAGACAAATGATATATAGAGCACCTGGTTTTCCGATTTGCTTTACAATTTGGCTATCTCAGTTAAAATCACGTTCTAAAGGTGCCACATTCCTTTTAATGGCTTAATGCAAAGCGAGTATCTTACTGCGCATTTGTAGCGGTATTTCATTAATTTCCACTAGCATGCTTATTATGGTTGAAGCTTGGAACGCTCCTGTTACTATTCTGATAGCGAGATGACGGACATATCGATAATCTTTTTCGCGGACTAAGGAGTGGCCTCATACGCAACCCCGGTCTGCGACCTGGGATAACCCCCCACCGGCGCAGGAGAGCCGCATGACAATGTGCTGAAATCAACCATATTTCATTCTCAATGTATCTCTTCATAAGCCTGTAGGTCAGTGCCATCATTCTTTTCTTTGAAATAAATAGTAAATATCCCGCAGTCAACCCCGGATTCGACCCGCGCACCCCTCATCACGAGACAGGACCTCTAACCACTAGACCACTGCGCCACACTGTACCGACTCCCACTAACCCTACACCTGTGACCCGTCAGGAGGTCACTGACCGGTATCACGCAATCAAAACGATGCCGTGATCGTGGCACCGGGTGTTGTGTTCGTACAGAAAAGGCATGGTATAAAGCTGCATCTAGAAGACGAACCAAACATTAGATTCGCCTAGAATCACTTGTATCGGCGACCCAGGACCCTAAGCTAGCTTTATGCCAAATTGCATCCACTTCCATTCATTTTGAGGACTTGAAACCATGGTGAGAAGCAAACATGTTCCGAGAAATTTAGCTCCTTGAAATACCCTTTCGGACGAATTACTCCGAAAGCCGTTGGAGATAAGTGGGTAGTGTAAATGAATTGAATGACTGCAATTAATTTTTCCTATTCAGCTATGTCAATTCTGAGCTTGTGAATGACATGTGCTCTGAACTGAAAAGCTGCAAATAAAAGGTTTTCTACTAAAATTATATTTATACATATAAGATAATGAATTGTATTAACACGATATCCATCTCCGAATATTATCAGGCGGAAGCAATGTTCTTTCATTATTTGAAATGAAAAGTCAAATCGGCGCATTAGATCGCGAGAGATTAAGATTTAAATGAAATGAGCAAAAATTTAGTCCTCCGGCAAAATGGCAAAAACTAGGTCAGAATTTTACGTTTTCCACTGGAAACTATGCCTAAGCACAAGAAAATTGACGTAGCTGCCTCCACGTGGCTGTCTTTAAACTAACTGAAGCGTGCCTTCTGACATTTCGAGCTTACAAGTCGGCTGTCAAATTTCAATATCTTTTTTGCTTGTACTAGAAATACTGCATTTTGGCGTAATAAATATTGTCGGACCAGTTCGAACTTTTTTTCTTCGGTGGCCCCTGTTGCTTATTCAAAAGGAGGCAAATTTCAAGTTCGTCGCTTAAGAAATAAAAATGATAAAAATGCAAAATTGAAAACATTTGTTCCAAAATTTCTCAAAAACTATTTTGAATTTAAATTCGGGGGCCTTAGTTTGGGCGTCTAGCGTAAAAGGGCAATCACCCTACACAATTGCAGAGCCCTGGTATCAACTGTCAAAACCGCCAAACGGCCTCTTGAGAAATCTCAATCCGCTTCGCTCCATGGATTTCGTCATGCGGCTCTGACACAGCCGTACTCGATCTTCGGACGAATAAGTGATCTATACAGCATAAGAAGCTTATAACGTAGCGTATAACGATGAGCGTATAACGTGCGCATAACGTATGTATAGGCGATAAGCGTATAACGTGTATAGCATGAGAAACATTTCTCTATCTGCACGGTATCTCATTCTCGTCAACACCTTCAGTATTTTCAGCGTATCGAAACATTTTTTTGCGGAAATCCTTCAGGTGTGGCAGATATGAAAGCTTATCGAGTGTGAGTCTGATAAATCTGGTTTCTGCTACAACGTCGCTCGGATTTCCGCGAATTTACAAAATCGGGTATTCAGTCTCAATGTCTATTATAAAAGTGCATGCACTATGTCTTTGAACTTGAAAATTTCAGTCCATTGCGTGTGATCCCTTGCTGCAATATGTCAAGGCCAAGCTGCAGCCGCCTCTGCGCAGCTGCTGTAGTAGACACTGTCACACATATTGTGAAGTCTTCAACGAAAAACACGTGACGTATGTTTGCGGGAAGTGTCTGCAATATCATTGGTCATAACTGCAAACAAGGCTATGAATATCGCAGAATCCTGGGCTATGCTACTCTGTTGCTGATGCCAATCCGATACGACTGAGTTTACGCGAAATCTAAAATACCTATTTTTCGGAATATTAGAAATAAGCCACCCCAAGTGGCCTCGCACGCCGAGTCCAAAGAGTTTCTGCAGAACACCATTGGATAGCAAAGGCGCCCCCAAGAGATGATGGCGCCCCCTGGGGAGGAAGGCGCCCCCTCCAGAAAATCTTGCACCACTTCTCGAAAATGGAATCCGCCGTCTCTGGGCAGTGCATCGAGCCACGATACACACCTTTTCATGATCATTAATTGCGCCGTCCTGGAATAAATGCGAAATTGCCGCTAGGTATGCGTAACTAGGGTACTTCCCCTATCAAAACAGTTCACGTTTCATACTAGTCATTGAAGAAAGCTATACGCATTTATATTCGCCAGCAAAAAAGGCACGCTTAGCAAGTAGGTTTTAAAGAGGTCCAGGCGAAAAATGCATACGTACCCGCACACGGGGCTTGAGCAGTACGTTACCTTCCCAAGGTCACCTCATACCACGTGACCACCCGGGGAGGAGGGGATCAATAGTCTGTGAATTTTACCTTTTTATCCGTGCACGGTAAGTTCTGGGACAAATCAAATACCGATTAGGTGGTTTCTTGGCATGCTCTATCTCATGGCTACCTCAGTTCGAATCTCATTATGAAATGCCACATTCGCTTTAATTGCACTACACCCGGGATACGTTTAAAAAAACAGCCTTCATATATTACATATCTATATCTGGCATATCCTCTGGTAATATCGATGAAAACACAACAAGGAAAATGTCGGCCTCCAGTGCATCAACTTGAGTTACATAAGCAGGTCGACTATAGCCTGAAATCTCCGGCTGCGGTCTGTGTTGACGTGCGGCAGTGCTGTTAATGGTGCTCTAAAAAAATCGATCTGCCTACAGCTCACTGCTCAGGACAAATTACGAGCCTATTGACGGCTATTACAAACTGTGCTGCTCGTATATTACGCCCGATAAAGACCCATTTGTGTAACTGTTGTATTCTTCGTTCAGAATATGGGTCTCGTTATCTGCGCGATTTATGTGCTGGAAGGAGAGGTTACTGGCTGGCTGGTTCAGGCGCCTGCCGCGGGCACTCCCCGCACCGAGCAGCCTCCCGCCGGACCACTCTTCAACTCTGCAGTTTCTGCAAAAAGCAGGTGTAAGCAAAATATTGAACCGATCGTAAAAAACAGCGTAGTAAGACGTTCATGGTCAAATAGTCATGACTGCCTTTATTGGTGTTTTTGTGTAAGAGATTGCATGACAAGCGGATGTCTATTTTAAATGCTAAGCTATCTGCACTTTGCAGGAATACTATTATACCTGGAAGCATGTTTACCCAGAAAGCGGGATCCCAGACTCAGAGAGGTCTGTGTTGCTGCTCTGTCCGGGAAAGACGGGAAGAAAATGAGCAATTCCATCTGAATCTGACAATTGAAGATCAATGTAAACACAAAGTAACGTAAAACGTATTAGGTCTTTCTGTAAAGTTGTTTTTCGTAATGTTAAACTGGATGGAACGCAGTGGAGAGTATGTGATCCGTTTCTGGTTTTCATTGTACGTTTAAATTTTGTTTTCTGTTTGTCACGAAAAACATTCGATATTTTCACGTTATAAGACAATCCTTGCAATAAAGCGCCTGCACGTCTGTCCGCGAAGCCCAGCCACACCAATGAGCCACTCGCTGCAGCAGTCTGGTGGCGGCCGAGCCCTGCCACAGGATCTCCGCCGCGGATCCCAGCCGACCCCGGATCCCACCGCTGGCTGTTGTATCTCACTAAACACCGGTGTCGTGCCGCTCTGCTCACGATTACACCATCCAATCTCGATGGCTGGCGCTCGGGTTTTAGTGGTCATAACTCCTCCAAAATACGCCCCCCGGCGCTCGTCTGTCGGCGCCCAGCGATGCAAATTGATATCGCGGCTCGCCTGTTGGGCTCAGGCGGACAAGGTACAACCCGCCGCGGCCCGGCGGCGGGTATCGGGCCGCACAAACATGGGCGTAGAAAGCGGGCAGGATGGGGGGGGACAAACAGGTGCATCTCCACCTACTGAAGTACCATGGCAACCTGCGTGCCCCCCACCCAAATACTGGCACTCGTTTTTTCTTCTTTCTCCTATTGACCTGTGTAGACGTACGTAAATGTTCCCAATTGTGTGCTGTGCATCGATAACGTCGAGCCACACGGTGTGTTCAAACTTCCCCTCTCCGCCCAGCCATCGCCACTCCGGAGTCTGTTACCCTCCCTATAAAGAATCCGTGGTGACACCCCTGGGTAAAAACAATGCGGTGTGGTCTGCATTACACGCTGCGTTCACTGGTCAATGTTATAGTGCCTCAATGATTTATCTGGTGTTTTCGTTAAAGTATTTATGTTATCAAGACAATTGATAATTCTCGCGTTTTATTCCTTTCGAATACGTTAGTTGACATTTCACCTACCGATGTGGTAGATCCTTGGATATTTTAAATGGAGGGAAAATAGGTACATAACAGTTCATTTCTTCCCTGACAACGCCAAAGATTAGTACCTAAGTTATCTGGCTAAGGCTAATTATGACTATGAAATCCATTATTTAACGACGCCTGTTGTCCGCTTGAATTCCTCTCCTCCCGTGTCTCCGCTGATGCAGGAACTCCAGCCCGTGTTCTTAATTTCAGTCAACCACAGACAGGTGAGTGGTAACCTGGCGCAAGAGATGGCTGTCCAACACTCCCCTGCAAGCAGCCAAGCACATCAACTGGGTTCATAAATTCGATACCATCAGAGCTGAGCTGACGTGCAAATTATGGGTGCGTCTGCAAGAAACTGGTGACTAGATGTCTTCTCAAGTGTGCATACATAAATACCTACACCCACGGGTGGAAGGATGATATCGGAAAATTGAGTAATACTACGATTCTATGATGATCCTTTCGCATTCACTCACAGGAAATGCCATTCGAGGTCATGTCATTGTGCGCATACCAGTGTGCTTGTCGTTCAAACTCTGGATACACTAGAACCAAGAATGTGTGATTTTTCTGTCGGTTACCTACGTGACTCTGGTGAAGGGCAGTGCCCGAATATATAATCCCAGTGTATTGGATCCATTTCACATCCAGGATTCGAGGAGGAAAGCCATTAAACACCCTGTCAGCTTAGTTTCTGTATCAACGTAAAACACAAAACAATAGAAAGAAGATCGCGACCAAACCATATATTTGTCAGAGGTGCAGCCCACCCTTAGGGATGCCATCTGTACAATAGTGAAGTAAGTGCTTATGTTTCATCAAAGGCAAACATTTGTGTCTACCCAACTGTAGGTACATGTCATCTTCAACCGAGGGGCGACGGAAGCACAGAGGCTTTTTATGCAAGTAGGTTGGGTTTCTAGAAGGAGCCCATACCATGAGAACTCAAAGCTAGACGAAACATATTGGCTAAAGGAAGGCCTTTTCATATTAACGTGTATTTTGTATATATATATATATATATATATATATATATATATATATATATATATATATATATATATATGTGTGTGGTGGAAAAAAATCAAATAATCTGTAGCATCGCTTATCACAATTATATATTTTCAATCAGGGATGGATCTGAGGGGAAGAGAATGGAGTGATCCCCTCCCTGAGGTCCATAGAACCACCACCTGTAGACGCTAGGCGCCCATGTCGGGCGGTGATGTTGCCCATGTCGGGCGGCGATGATGCCCATGTCATGCGGCGATGGTGCCCATGTCGGGCGGCGATGGTGCCCATGTCATGCGGCGATGGTGCCCATATCGGGCGGCGATGGTGCCCATGTCGGGCGGAGATGGTGCCCATGTCGGGCGGCGATGGTGTCCATGTCATATGGTGATGGCATGCCCATATCGGGCGGCGATGGTGCCCTAAGGGTGCGAGAACTTTGCGATACAAGCAGCTGAAAATTGGCGTAAAAATTAACCCAGACAGCGGTGCTCTGTATTTGGGCGTCTCCATTGTTCGCCGTCCGTGCACTGCCAGCCCCATACTGTCTTCTGGCTATTTTTCCACCTCCTCTCCATGGCAGCGATGCCGCTCTGCCCAATTTCGTTCCACTAATTCCTGATGGAGTTTTTTTAGTAATGTGTAATTGGTATACCTTGGATTTCATTTTGATGTTTTTCAAAATTCTCTAGAAATGCCGTGGGAGCTTGGACCTCGGAATGCAAAGGCGTCTTCAAGATAGCCTAGGCCATCTTTTGAGGCCTTACCTACCCCATATCGTATTTCTAGGTCGGTGACGGTTTCTAATGTAGTTTTTGTAGTCTTATGCTTTCATATTATATTTATATTTACATAATTCAATTTTTCTGCAAACCATATTTTTGTCTCATTTTTTGATACTCCAGCTTCTTCGCATATGGGGATGGGAGTATGTCACCCAATATTTTTATGCCTTTTTGACTGTAGATCTGGGTATATGCTAGCTAAAAATATATATCGCAGTAAGCACAGCAATTTCTGATCCGGTCAGTGTAAAACGTGGTCATTTTTCACTGCGACGTTTGAATCGGGTGGCATGACGAGTGATCTGATTCTGGATAAAATTGTCACCCGTGGAATATTGCATTTCAAAAGTCGCTAACGTTCCCGTCTATATTTAGGTTTACTTCTCATTAGAGTTCTGCATGGGATGGAAAATGGGTAGGAATTATGGGACGGAGTGGGGCATGAGAAATGGGGTGGGAATAATAAAAGGATTGGGACGTGGAAATGAGATAAGAACTATGGGACGGAATGGGATGCCATTCCCCAGGTTTCATTCAGGACGGAACAACTTATTCTGAGAAATAAAACCTGGAAAATAGTATGGGACAAGATGGGACCGCTCTATCAATAATTTGGTCGGCATCGAATTGGATTGGAGATGGAATAATGAGACAGAGCGGAGTGGATTCCATAATGTAAATGCTGGCCTCTACTTTCATGGGGGACTGAGCTGATATTTTCCTACAGCTTCTAAAACAGGTGGATGACAAGAAATGACTGGTGCTTACACGTTCCTAGCGCAGCATACAACATGCGCATCATAAGGAAACTTCAAGGGACTAAAAAGAATCATCGCAAAGAAAAAATGATTATTTGACCACTTGTTACAATTCTCCATGAGGTTGAGAGAGTCTTCAACTCTCTCGCCGAAAAGTCAAACCTGTGCCCACTTTCTCTGGTTAACGTAGCTCTCACTGTGCCTTATCGCTGCCTTGTAGCTGCAAAACTTATGGCACTGTTCTCTGCCGACCTGCAATCTAGCCCAGCAGCCACATCTGCTCGATGGAAGACGGCCGCACCGGCCGGGCGGCTCGCTTTGGCTCTCCATTGTCGGTAAAATAGCCTCGCAGCTCGTTGGCTGTATAGTCCTTCTCGTTCTGGCGCCGCCGCGGGGCAATCGACTGCTCATCGGCAAATAATGGCCGGTCGGAGCGGCTGCTAGAGCCCGGCCTCAAAGCCGCCGCCGCCACGATGAACATGCCAGCTTCGCAAGTGGCGCCGCCCCCAGGCTCATACCCAGATAACGAGCCAGCGCCTCCCCGCCCCTCTCCCACCGTCAGCTCTAAGTCACGCTATTCCAATGAGCGGTCCTGCAGCGACTGCCGCCGGCGTCGGATTCGTCGGCTGATGAAAGGCTCGATATCTGGCCCACTCTGCAATCGCGCCCGCACGCGCATAAATAATGCTGCAGTTGTCTCCATTGCTGGTGTATCCGGCAGAGCGTTACACCGTTTCCTGCAGCGTAAACCCAGGTCACGTTCGGTGACATCAAACCAAGCCGGGGCTTCCTCCGGGATATGAGGATACCTAAATACGCTGAGTTATGCTTCTCAGAGACTGCCACGTCGGCATATTCTGTTGGGAAAAATGGATCATCCCAAACAAGATAAAATAATCAAACGCAATGTCTTGTTCACTATAACGGCAATCAAGGGCGTGTATTCAGTAGGGTAAGTAGGTGTGTACCTACCTGAAAGGTCACGACTTGGACAATGGACATAGTCATACCGCATACCGTCCAGACAACGTGCCTTTCAGACCTATAGAGACATAAGGTTTCGAAGAAGGCGGGAACCAAAGAACTTTGTTTCTCACCTTCTTCGAAACTTCAAGGTGAACTTTCACCCTTTCCACTGTGGTCACCGTTCACCGACCGTACTACTGGCGGGGGTTTCAAAACCGATGTCTCAGATTCTGCACGTGCCTCATTTGGCGGAACTTTTCATCCAAATTCGAGGCTTGGTGCTCTAGTAAAAAATAGCTTATCAAAAGCAGGTTTTCATGATAAATCCACATTTGATGCTTTCAGAAGTAGGAAATGGCTCTTAACACGTGCTCCGCTTGGGTCCCTGGTATGACGCACCCCGCTGGGGGGAGGGGGCGTATTTCGCCCCCCACCCCCCCCGTATCTCATTTCCCAGGAAAGCTAAAGAAAAATTACAGACGGCGTTCAAAAGCTCTTGACGAAACGAAGATAAATTATACGGAGTATTTTTATGTCAGGTTAATATTGAGGTCAGCATAGGCCAAAGAAGGTTCCATAGGCTTACAACAGGGCAGTGTACGTTGTCCCTCTACATTTTTACTCAGCAGAGGTGGTAGAGTAAATATTCATGCATCATTGGATTCTGCTCATCGTGGCAAATCGAATGATGTATAATATGACCTTGCTAAGTCAAATTGTGAAAATGGCCTGACATCGAGCTAGGTCAGGGTCACAGGGTGACCTGGTATGGTCATGTTGCATACCAATCGACTCCCGTGACAATATGAGCACAATTCAAGCAAAATGGGAGCTTTATCTCAATTCAGTGAGAAGTTATTGACAACACAATCACTGTATGCTCCAGTTACCTGACATGACCTTTGAGAAGTCAGCTGGTCAAAAACTGAACTTAATGGTCAAGATCACGTTAAGAATACGCGTTTTGAGTATTTTAAGATTTATCTATCCAGTATTTACTGAAAACGAGCCCTTTCTATTTTTCACCATAGACTTATAATGGGGTGACAAAAAATTGACTCCACCGTAGGTCAACAATATAACAATTCCGAGATTGCAGATTTGTAGACCCTTATGACCTCATCATATTGTTAAGGTTTCAAACTGATCGGCGGGCTGATGTTTCTTAGGCGCCGCTTCAAGCTCATGATTTTAGGTTTTGAGGTCGGGTCGCTTAACTTTGGATAGCTCCTTGACCTGACATGAATTGACCTAAAAATTTGGTCAGATGCGTAAAATCGATCAGGGATGAGGTACTGTAAGTTCCGTTGTTCTGCGTCTCTTTGCTTTTGCGTTATCTGGGAAAAACCAGGAGGGGGCGAATTCCGCCCCCCAGCGGGGCACGTGTTAACCTTCGTGCTGGTGGGAGCTCTGTAGTGTTCCTCCCCTTGCTGAAAGATATCAAAAACAGAAAATTTCCGTGGAGTGTTGTAGATAGTCAAATTACATCAACCTTGGTCAATCTCTTCAATGTCAAATGAGTTCTTAAAGTTCAAATTTGGTCCACGCTTTGGGCCTAACTTAAGACAAGATTATACGAAAAAATCTTGCGAGTTCACTAAAAGGGGACTGAGATCATGGAAGGCAGGTCCCATGAAGTATCATTAAATAAATTTTAGAATCAAGATAAATCAACACGTCACAGTAAGATTACTGTGCATTGTAATTTATTCTTAAGCACCTGTTGAGCTAGAAATGGGAGGCTGGCCTTGACCCACGACCTTTTACCTTTAGGAGAAATTGTGTGTATTGCGCCCCTAACTAATTGCGCCCGCCTAATAACAGAGAAAGGTACAAGTGGCAGTTTTGTTTGGGCACCTTAATCCAGTTCTTACCTCTAATCCATACATTTTCCCAACCATTCGATGAATTCGTGCTTAAGAATGTATTTTAGTCAGCCAGCGAAGTAAATTCAGTACTTCCTTAAATCTGCACGGGTTTATAAACCCGAAAAATAAGAGTACGGCTGTTACATTCCGAAATTGATTGTTTTAATTTCAAAGCCAGAAATGTAGCGCATATTCGGAAATCAACATTTTTAGATTATTATCCCTGGTGGTAGATTTTTAAAGCAGAGATCTCTAATTTAAATGCGAAAAAATAATTGCGCCCTGGTCAAATGCGCCCTATCAAAATATATGTTGAAAAATCAAATCCAAAGCCTTTCTGTATGATTGCGATTTTATTATTACAAGTCAAAATGAATGCAAGAATACCATATTAAAATGACTTCTAGACCCTCCAGAGGAAAATCTTGAAAGGCAGCCGGGCCCCATTTGCTCTTACACTAATGTTTATTTCTGCCGTGCCATTGACTTAACATGGTATGAGGGATGGGCGCAATTAAATCTAAATGCGCCCTCCCCGGGCGCAGTTACCCTCATACTTTAGCAAATGCGCCCTTTGCATAGTTTTACGTAAATCGGAATTCACTCTTAGAATATACTATTTTCAGGTCAGGAATTTTTTTGTCAATACCAAAAAAATTATCAAGCTTTGTTATTTGATCCACACTAACGAGATCAAATAGGAGACATTCGTCTAGCAAGTGATTTACCTTAGGGGGCGCAATACACCTACTTTCCCCAACATTTGCCCTCAGGTAACCTCCACTATGTCACCGTAACAAAGTATATCTAGTCCTGGGTGACGTCATTTTGCCGACACCCGGAGATCAATGGCCTTGAAACCTACGGTATGACTTTAACCTCTTCTGCTCTTTGTAGGTACTTAAAATTGGCTTTCAATCGAGGTAGCCTTGACATATTACTCCGATCATATGACATTATGACGTCACCACTCGGTCTGCAATGGAGGCGAGCGTTGCGATCCAGCGATGGTGGTTATCTAAATATATATGTTTGGCTTAAGAAGCCCATAAGTAAAACACCTCTAAACTTATTTTCAAAACTCTTTCTTCAGTTGACGCGGCCATTAATTTTCGAAAATTAGACGACGTAGTTTTCCGGCTCCGCCTACAGTTCTCCGGCCATCTTGGAAAATGATTGGGGATACTCTAGGACTACCGTGTTAACGAACGGAAAAATGTTATCCCTGCCTCTCCCCTCTCCAGACCTGGCTCAGTGTATGTGGCATAAATATAAATATAAATGGATCCCACAAAGTTAATATTCAGGACAAATCAATCATAGGAAATCACAACGCTGGTCGAGAAAAGGCAGCAGGTATGCTTTGAACCGCTGGATGTGCCGCATTGGTGTTAACAGGTATGATGACGCGAGCAAGACTTTTCGGGACTAACAGGAGTCCGGTCGGCCTCCCCCAGATTATGGTGTGTGCGAGAAGAGCCCAAGCGGTGCTGGGTTAATTTGAAATAAAAACAGGGTCTTCCTTTACTTTTTATGGAGTTTGGCCCCGGTTTCTTCTTATTTCTCTTTTAAAAACCCTTATTTTCACGCCTTAGGACTGAAAAACCAAACCAACTCTTTGTTATAACGCCCGAAGAAAACAAACGAATTTGAAATCTGAGGACTCCAATAGCATACCGACGATGTCAGCTTTCAGTTGGCGCACTGCCTTTAATATCTAGATGCGTAACCGTTCGTGTAAGATTGATTTTCCACGAGTCTTTTTACGTTTTCGACAGATTTTCTGTTTGCATTTACATGTAAAGTTATGAAAATTTTCATAGCGTTTTGACATCATTTGAAAAATATGATTTATTCCGAGCATCCAAAGTATCTTTTATAAGCCAAATTAGAGGGTTTGTCCCTGGGTGCTGACATTTTGTTTCAGCTCAATTAACTTCGGAGCTGGGTGTCCAAGAATCGAGAAACGCAAAGTTATTTACAGAAAATTGCCTATCTTGCTATTGTTTTGACATAAAGTCCACTAAAACCAAGTGCCAGACATAATCTACAGACAATCTATAGCTCCTTTTAATGAGCACTAAAACATTGTTTTAGCTCGAAAACTGCAGCTGTTAGATTTTTCACACAAAGTCCCACCAAGTGTACGAGTTTGAGCCGCTGTCATACGCTGATCTGTGACCTCTAGTAACTGCAGTATTAACCCTTGCTCCACGGGGGCATCGATGCCCCTAAGGTCTTTTCCGAATAGCAGAAAAACACCGAGGCGCAGCACCGCGACTGAGAGGTCTTCCTCTCACTTCATCATTTCCTCACCATCGCTGAAATTTTTTACCCCGAGCCCCACTAGGTCAGGTCACTAGGCGAGGTCAAACAAGGCCACCTCACTTCAAATTTTGAACTCTACCATAGCTACATTTCTGAGCCGATCAATTTACATCTTTACACACTTCATGAACCCTCATGGGTCTACAAAATTTACATCCGGGATTTTTTATTTGGTGTTTGGTTGGTCAGTTTACGAGATGATCTCTCCCATAGAAAAACATGGGGAAAGCTGTCTTATGATCTAAAAGTTACAAAAATGATTGGGAATGCTCAGATTTCTCAGAAAAGCATTATTGTCCACCCTTTCACGCATTCCAGGGGAATTTTCCTTTGACTTATCTGAGGTCATCACAGGTCACCAGGGATCAAAATACTTTTTAGCCCAAAACGTTTGGTCTAATCAAGCTAGAGCGCTGAATAAAACATCATCGTGTATGCCTTGGCTTTCATTTGATATACGGCAAGATCACTTTATGACCTTCCGCCATCTCGGGTCTGTTAGGTCGAGAGGTGCCCTCTGGGGGTCAAATCAATGGTAGGAGGTCATTATGTTTCGCATAGCAGAGAAAGCCCTGGAATTTTCCTATCAAATTTATTTTACCAGACCTCAATAGCGCTAATGGCATGAGAGCTATGCCCTAGTTTCTTAAGGATTGCATTATAAATGGAAATTGCCTATCGTGACCCAACTTGACCTCTGGAGGTCAAAGCATTGACCTGAGCGATTAAACATATGAACTAAATCCATACTGAATTCACACGAGCTTTCCAATGCACGTTGCAGATTTTCGCTAGCCCCCATATTTTCGGAGTTGAAGGGGGCATCGATGGCCGGTGGGGCGAAGGTGGCGCCGGATCCCCGGTGGGGAGCGGGATAACTTGACTTACATAAACATCGTTGATACTTTACTGGCTGCTTTTCCGGGTAGGGGCGTGGCCAGAAAATCACTCTACATTGGGATAATGGGCGAAGTGTCCTAACTTCGTGATTTTTTTGCTTAAGCATCGCCTCGTATGGTGGCAAGATATAAATTATATGGTGGGTACATCAGGTGCAAGACCTGTGGCTTGAGTGGAGTTGATATCCAAACAGGGAGTAAAAGGGAGTCTGATCAGCTTCTCACTACTATGTTCAATTTCACCGTCTGTATGTTTCGCACTTCTTAAGAAGGTTCACGGGTAAGGTGAGCAATTTTTATACCGTCAGAAGCAGAGGGGAGAGCGCAAATTAAAAGTTACGGTAACACTACGGCACGGGCTTCGTTGAACATGACTTACAGAAATGTTCCTAAAACCGTGGAATCTAAAAGCATTTCCGGACTGGGGCATTGTTCAGGTTATTGTCTCCCACCAGGAATAATTTGTAAGCACAAACCCAGGGTGCCGTGACTGAAGGCCGAGTCAATACTGAAGTTTCCAGTTGACCCGGCTCCTCTGAGAGAGCCAGAATGTGGGTCCCGACCCACGGTGTTTGGAAGTCGTCGACTGGACGACTGCGGAATGATGAGGCCTCCTTTAGAGTGCACTGGTCGGTACTTGTTTCCTGTCTATAAGTTTATCACCAAACGTTGTGCGAATGCGAATTTCGGGAATAAGCAAATGAGCAGTGACTTGCTGGAATGTTGGCAAATCTACTGTGCCCACCGATGAGTTGTTAATCCAATGTATGCACAAGGTTCATGTTAGCGCGAGGATGCACAAAGCTGACTGAACTCATCATGCATTGCTGAATCCTGAGCGATGGAAAAAATACAGTTTACTAGGCCAGTATATTATTTACGAAACTCACACTCAGATGCCATCCTACAAATATTTGACGCCTTGAGGAGACAGACCATATATAACCGTATTACATAACATTTCACCTGTACTAAGCATGAACAAGGACGACCAAGAAGACGCTTAAACTCTGAATCCAGCATGCATAAGTCGCGCCTTGCATTTCAAGCAGGAGCCTACATTCTCTTAAACAGCGGTGGATCCAGGGGGCTCAATTCAGTCATGTCCCTCCGAACCCATAGCAGTGAAACTTTATACAGTTTGTGTTCCTTTTGACCGATTTTCTAAAAAAAACTCCCTTTTTCATGATTTGACATGAGCTACCCGCCCCCTTTCGGAACTTTTGGCTAGGATCCACCCCTACACTTAAGATATACACAAAACGTGAGGCAACCCGCTTATATTCATCACCTGCAGTGAATGGGCCGTCTTGACAGCAATAAGTCGTCCCGACAGTCCCGAATAGACAAAGGTCAGCGAGAGGTGTGAGTCAGTATACGCAAAGAGTGGAGACAGCGTGGAAGCTTCTACCGGAGGTTCAGCCTTTACAAGTGCTTGGTTCCGACACTGTTCCGTCACCGGTAGGTTCATGGTGCTGCTACCAAGCCTCGACACTGAAGCGACGCAGAAAACGTTTTCTTAAGATTTAAAACCAATATATTATGGTACTGCAAAGCAAATGGGATTAATTAATTAAATCGTAAAACTCAAAATTGCTAACTAATCATAGGCCATTACACTTTGGGATAACTTCCAGTTTCAGTGCAATATCGGAAAAGCAAGAATCAATACTCTCGAATCAGAGGAACATTGAGGACGGTTTTCGATTTCTCGACCCATTGGTGATATGTCGGAGACTGTTCGATGTTTAATATGCAAGAGCCTCTGGTTCGAAGGAGAGACGCGATTGTAGTGAAGCACCGACTTTGAGTACCAACTGGCACTGGGCCTCGGGAGCCGTAATGGTAGACTTAGTTATCAACTACAATGAAACCAGGCTGTTCCCCTGCCAAGTATGAATAAATATTGAGTCTTTACAACGATTACGAAATATATGACTGATATACATACATACATACATTCGTATATGCACTCATACATATGGATACACACCTACGCTGGCAGGCTATATGTATATATGTATATATATATACATCGTAACTCCCCTCTTAATATCCTAGGAAGTTAAGCCTGTGAGAAGCACGTTTTTCATACTCGTCATGTAGGTACGGTAAGAGCCTTCCCATAGGAAAAGTCAGTAAAAAGTTAAATGCCAGAAAGGAAGGTGAAAACGATAACACTTAAACTGATCGTATCTCGAGCCAGAGTTAATCTAGAGGGGAAACCCATAAAAACATACTGTTATGGTTTCTGGTAATCTCTATGCAAAGTCAGCCCCATATGTTAGCCTATTACCTAATCGCTTTAAATATGACTTTTGGAGCACGATAAGTGCATAGCTTCACGCCAATGAACTGTAAAACTACACCAGCATTAAATGTACAAGGTAACAAAGTATGATAGCACTGGTGATGACACTGAAAGCACTAAAGAACAGTGCCCTTCAAACATTTTACACAAAGCGGGTGGAACCACCTGCGTCCCACCAATGACGTCACACTGGCGAGCAACCGCCAGCTGAGGTCCGAGGACCGCCAGTGACGTCACACTGGCGAGCTGCGGCGAGGAGCGCCCGCCAGCTGAGGTACCACCGGAAGATCGCCAGTGACGTCACACTGGCGAGCTGCGGCGAGGAGAGCCCGCCAGCTGAGGTACCACCGGAGGATCGCCAGTGACGTCACACTGGCGAGCTGCGGCGAGGAGCGCCCGCCAGCGGAGGTACCACTGGGAGACCACGGGCGGGCCTCCTGAGGCTGCCCCGCGCCGATTCCGGCGCCGCGCCTGGCCGCACACGGCGGCCCTTCTTATCAGCTCGACGGCGACAGCACGCGACCAGCCGGCGGAAGTCGCCAGCGGCTCCTCCCCACCACGCCCACAGACCGCAGGCCACGCCCACTGACAGTGTCAGACAGACGCGCAGCAGCGGAACCGCCGCCGGCGCCAGGCTGAGCGGGGGCGCACAGCCCGAGGGCAGGTGGCAGGCCCACGCCGCAGCCAGCGCCTCAGCCTGCAGCGCAGGCACCAACAGGCTCTCCGCGATATGGCAGGCAAGGGAGCCTGCGGTCGGTAGGATCAGGTATAAGCAGAGGCTGCCCAGCCTGGCTACCTCCGTCTCCAGTCGGACAGCAGGTCTTGCAGAGGCCAGAGCGGCGCCGGCCAGCGCCAGGCTAGACACGCCCACCAGCAGCGCCAGTGCCAGTGGCGCCACCTGCAGCGTCAGCCGCGGCAGGCCCGGCTGCACGCCGCAGGTGCCGGTCAGCTCGTCAGCCGCCAGCGTCTGCGTGGTCAGCGCGGCCAGCACCAGGACGGCCGGCACGCCCCAGCCGGCGGCGTGCAGCCGGGCGGCCAGCGCCTGCAGCCGGTCAGCAGTCCAGCGGCGAACGGCCGCCAGGTACCAGCAGACACAGAGCGCCGCCCACCACAGCGCGCCGGACACGCCGCAGAACAGCTGCAGCAGCAGGCCCACGATACAGCCGGCGCTGTCCAGGCCGCCGGCCACCAGGAACTCCTCACCCTCGGGAGTGACGCCACAGGCGGCTCTTCGACGTCCCAGAAGCAGGCGCAGCAGCACCACCAGCGCGCTCCCGCAGCTGCAGATGCTGATGAACGCCATCGCGCGCTGCGGGTACGGCAGGCCGTCCGTCCGCCGGCGCAGCAGCAGCGCCGTCGCCAGCGACGATAGCACGCACAACGCCGCCCAGACGGCCAGCCAGAGCTCGGCCAGACGCTTATCGGCAGCAGTGTACAGCACGTCAGCGCGGCAGGCCGGCAGACATCGGCGGCCCTCACCGGCCGGCGCCGCCGCGAATCGGTCTGGACAGCCGGGCGGCGCCGTCTCTGGCATGTTGGCCGAGGTCTTCCGTAGCAAGCCGGCCCAGTCGAGGTCTGGGTAGCGGGCCACCAGCTGCCGCGGGTGCAGCGGGGTCGGAGGCGGCGGCGGCGGCCCGGTCTCCGCTTCCTCCGGCGGGTACGCCATACAGAGGCCGTCGCGCTGCTGCTGCCCGCTCTCCGGTAATCGCGAGCAATTGAGCATGGCCGGCCAGTCCATGCCGAAGTGACGCAGCAGAGGCAGACAGCGGCTGCGCACGTCCTGACAGACTGACTGGCAGCTGGGGATGACTGACTCCACCAGCTCCGAGCACATGGGCGCCAGCAGCGAGCACAGGAAGAAGCGCAGTCGGCTGCTACATCCGGAGTCGATCAGCGGACGAAACTGGCGCATCTGAAACCAAACAGGCGAATGTGTCGGAACGGTGCACTCGGCCCGCGGATAGAGCGATCTGGCATTAGTGTGTGGCATTGCCACGAGCTAAGCCTCATCAAGCACATATTTAAGGCATCACTGCTCCAGCAAAGAAGATAAATATAATCAGAATTTTTTTAGAGAGAGAGAGAGAGAGAGAGAGAGAGAGAGAGTGCGAGAACGAGAGCGAGGGTGCCTAGTTATCTGACTAGCTCACCGCACGGCGCCTGGTTATCTGACTAGGGCCCCGGTTGACCCGAGGTGGCATGTGACTGACCAGAAATTTGCACGGACGCTGATGTACATATAGATCTATAATGGCCTGAACTGGTTAAAACGACCTGAATAGCGTCAAAAGTTCCAGGCTGCCCTTTGGGGGAGGTAGTTGGTCATAGAGCACCAGCTGACTTCAGAATCAGGGACCTTGGCTAGCAGCAGGGCACCGGCATAATCACACCTGCTAGTAGCAGGTCCTTTGCATGGTGGCAGTGGCTCAGAGCTACCACAGAGAACCTAGCATCAGCGCATAGAGACTCCATTGAGCCTTAAGACCCTTCCTAACCATGGCATTGTAAAAAGGAATCTCAACTACATTCAGTTATTGACCCGGGTTCGCTTTAGGCTCCCGCTTTCAGCTCCCGCGAACAACCAGACACTGATCAGCAGAGTGGAGCCCGTGTCTGGTTATGAGGCAGAGACGGATCCAGGGAGCAAGGGCCATACTTAAACCTCATCCCAGCCCAATCAACTCCCGAAGCCTCCTGAAATTTGCACGGTGCCACCCTGGAGGGTCAATGGCGCCCCCATGAAATGTCGCTTTCTCTCCAGGATGCGATATGGGTACCCTACAATAGGATTTGGCCCCCACCTGATAGGTTTTGCTGCCCAAAAGTGACGTTCCCTGGTTCAGATGGCACCCCCCCGACTATGTGGCTCCCCCGATTGGAAATCCTGGATCTGCCTGTTATGAACGACTCAGTAAGGGTACTTGGAAATGCCTCGTCAAAAATTCAAAGTCATTTGAGTTGTAACTGGACCGGAATTTAGTTTTAACTGGAACTCGGACTTAACGGAGTTTTTGGGCCCACTCCCCACAACTATTTTTTCAAGGTGGTTGAAGAGTTGATCGTAGCCGAATCTACCAATTGGTTATATTTGAGAGAATGTATTAGTACGTCGACTGTTAAGATAATTTTGAACTTTGATCAACAGTTGTTTAACTTGGTGCTTTCAAAATTAGACCTCTATTTTGAGATCGCCACAATTGCGCGGTCGTATATGTTGCCTGCGTTGTAGACCGAATGGTGACATCATAATGTCATATAAACGAGATAAGCCCAGGTCATCTCACTTAAAGGTTAAGTTCAAGGTCAAATGTCACAGGTCAAGGTCACTCCAGCATTTTCAAAACAATTGACCCCAGCGCTTCTCGTAGAATGGCATAACCCACTACGACTATGAAGTTTCGCAATGGCTAAAGTAACTCTAGGAAAATCTTTGATGTGAGTCCATTTTTAGTATGTTCCCGACTTTTTCCGCATAACCGCACCATTTGCAAAAAGGTCTCCGACACGACCAACATTCGACCCTTATGACTTTGCTTAATTAAAGATATTAAACTAGTCCAATAAAAGTGTGTTATAATGCATATCAGCATAGCCCCCACACCCCTCCAAGCGAAGGTTTTCTAAGCCTCGTTGTTTGATATATCAGGGGTACCATCGACCGCCCTCCCTCTGATGGGCGTTAGTGCCAGACCCCTCCTCAGTGCGGGTGTTAAACACTCATATATCTGGAGGCAAGAAAGTTCGACTCAGTGGCAAGTAAGTCTGCAATGAATACACAAAAACAACGGACCGTCCCATTTAAGCTGTATCATATAACGCAAACAACAGCGTTTCTGGCGGTGATTAGGCTTTTCAGAACTTACGCTTTTGTTTTACGCTTTTGTTTTCTTAGGACGTTTTATTTGTATTTAGTGCGTATGTGGATCATTGTATCCTGTATAAGCTGAGTGTTCGATCGTCGTTCGTGTTTGATCGTCTTCGATACGACATTAGCTGTAATTGGGGGCAACCTGTTGCTCATGACACAAATAAACAATAAACAATAAACAACTGAAGAAAGGGAGGAGCAGCGACTTCTGTTCACCGTGCTCGCCTTCAGCAGGTGGCTATGTACCAGAGTGTCGGCCTCCTGCTGGTGCTCGTGCTCCATCAGGTTGGGCATGCTGGTGAAGTTGTAGGGCATGTCGCGGCACAGGGAGATGCTGATGGGCTGGCACATCCTCCGCGGTGAGATCTGGAAGCGTCTCCTCATCTCCTGTCCTTTTGTACCCGGCTGCAGTCTTCACCATTAACGCTACCAGCAGCAACTGCCTGACAAACATATCTCACGAACTGTGTTGCTTCAGCAAACTGTAAGACTTCATCACCAGCTCTCTACTTGTGTTTTATACTAATGGTACCATTTGTGTCCCCAAAGCACTGACAGCAAATTCTGGTGCCTTTAGAGCACGTCTACTTTTTCACGTGGAATGCTTATCACTTGTTCCGCTTGGTACCTGGCAAGCACTTTGTTGCGCATGTCGTGGCTGATGTTAAGACCCTGAACGAGCAGGGTACTTGGTAAACTTTCGATGCTGCCGTGACCTCGATTTAACCCAGTCGTAAGCCACTACGCTCCTGGGGGAAGCACACCACCGTATGTTTTCGTACCGCACCGTCCCAGCCCCGACCCTGCAGCTGTGGCCAGCTGACTGAGCGCTTTTCGCCACGGCACCTGGGCTTGGTTGAAGTGAGGCAGCCCCTGGGCATGCTCTACAGATGGCACCACCAGACGGGTCACTGCAGGGGCCTTGCTCGTTAATCCATGCAGGTGTACCACACGGGACATATTCAATCGTATACAGGTGCGTATATAGTGTAATAGGTAATAGTATGTAGGTGCGTAACGCCGGGAATTCCACGTACAGGTGGGGGGAAACAAATACATCCCACATAACATGTGCATAACGCCGGGAATCCCGTGTTACAGGTGCGAGACACCGGATATATCCCATGTTAAAGGTGCGTGACGGCGGGAATCCCTTTTTTACACCTGTGTGAGACACAATATATACCCCACATAACATGTGCATAACGCCGGGAATCCCGTGTTGCAGGTGCGAGACACCAGATATATCCCACGTTAAAGGTGCGAGACACCGGATATATCCCACGTTAAAGGTGCGTGACACCAGATATATCCCATATTAAAGGTGCGTGACACCAGATATATCCCACGTTAAAGGTGCGTGACACCAGATATATGCCACGTTAAATATGTGAAACGGCGAGAATCCCGTGTTACAGGTGCTGATAGCGGATATATCCCTGCATAGCAGGTGCGTTGCAACACCGTACACATTCCGCACTACTGGTAACGTAGCAACGGACATACACATTTTAAAATATTTTCACTACGAGCTCCGTTCCAAAAACGTCTTGTTGAGACCCTAAAAACACCCTTGCCGGGCTATTAACACGCGCATTGACGGGCGGGGAGTGGGTACGCAACCTTCGGGTTTTTTGAAGACGTAATAAAACGGCGGCGCTTAGCGCCGCCATATTTAGCATACCTTTTTACTGATTAGTTTTACAAGCTAAGCCGAAATTTTAAAGCTGGGTCATCTCAGGTAAGGTCACCAGTGCAGGTCAAGAGACCCCGTCTCAAAATTGTTTGGATAGCGCAAGTCAGAACAGGGTAAAACTATCCAATTGAAACTCATTTCACGTAATGGGCCCACTGAGTTCTAAAAAGTGCATTCTGGTATCTTGTATATTGATGACCTAAGGTCTGGTATGCGCCATGGTCTCTTCCTTGGAATACATGGTACAAATTGTTAGATTAACGACATTGGGTTTGCCTTATCGTTGCAGTTCTAATGATATGCATTTTGACTAAATTTGGCCTGACCGGACCTCAGGTCAAGTCAAACCCTAGACTTGACCTGATTTAACCTAGGTAGCATATTATACAGTCAATATATACATATATATATATATATATATATATATATATATATATAGTGGTATGCCTTGACCTCTAGCGACCTTAAATGTGACCTGACCAAAAAATGGTTCGAATGTTTTCTAGAGATGTGGATGGACTATCAAACGTCGTTTACCGTGTTTGCATTTTATTTGTTTATTAGGTCCAAGTCACCAACAGATACCTGAACATCCATTTATAAGTGATACAATAACATTAAACAGAACACGCACACCAAATATGCACATCACCATGCTCCTCTGGGGACAAAACCAGAGGCAGATCTAGCCGGTAGGTTTGGGGGCAAACCAAAGCCGAAAAGCAAAAAAAAACTTCACGCGGTGAGACAGTTTACCATAATTTAACTGGACGGTAGGAATTGGGGGTAAACCCAGAAGTCGATAAGCACAAAAATACGTCAAGGGGTGAAAGATGTGGCCACAAGATGCTTTTTTCTCTCTAAGCCCCAGTGTTTACACTGAAGTTGACTGTTCTGTTTAAAGTTGAGAGTTGAAGCACCAAAATCGTGCTTTTAAACTGAAAATGAATCGGGGCAAAAACGAGATCAACAGCTTTGGGGGGGGTGCAGAGACATGGTTTTGCCCCGAGCTTTTCCGTTTGGGGGTGGGGACAAATGCCTTCCACCTGGATCTGTCACTCAAAAAAAACAACGACAGGTACAGAAAAAATGCTTAAGTCCGACACATCGACAAGATACTCTAATAAATTTCACGGACTATCCACTGTATTCAGGGTTGTTAAATATAGCAAAACATATTTAATGAAGGTACCTATGGTATCATTAAAAACTTCAGAGCCTGACGCCACCAAGAACCTGTTCGTGTTTCGTGGTATCCCACATAGTAGACCGGAGGCGACATTATTAACCCTAGGACGGCCGCACCGGTCACTTGACCTGTAACGCTTGGAAAAATATGAACTCTACGAAGACCGGAAAATATATGAAGCCAATACTCCTTCAGTTTCCGTAGTTTACCTCGTCCTTCTCGGAAATTTGCAGTTTGTCTGCCTCTGTTTATTTTTAAAGAGAAAAAGTTAGATCTAGAACGACCATAGCGGTCAATTGGCCGGTAACCTGTTTTACGTGCGTTACCGGCCTTAGAGGGAGATACGCGAGAAAAAATCTTATTGGCTAGATGAAAAGGTCACAAAAAGTTGTTTCAGAAGTCCTATTCTAATTTTTGCGAATTCGGCCTGCAAATGCCTTAACACGCGCATTGACGGGGGTCTGAGCCACCTTCGGATTGACGAGGGGGCGGGTACCCGCCCCCTAAGATCTCGAGAACCACGGTAGGTAGCAAAAAAACGATAAACGGTGTTGGGTAGCCCATCCGCTTCTCTATCGAAAATATTTGAACCATTTCTTTGTCAGGTCACATTTAAGGTCACCAGAGGTAAAAAACATGCCGTCACATGCCGTCATAGGGATAACATGTAAATTAAGTTTTTCGGCCATTACATCTGAACAAGTAAAGATACATCAAAACGACTTGAACTCTATGAATCCTCGCAGCAAGCCGAATCGAATGATATATGATTTGACCTTGCTAGGTCAAATCAAAGATTTGACCTGACCTGAGGTCAGGTCAGGGTCAAATTATACAAAATGCATATCATTAGAACTGCAAAGCCAAGGCGAGTCTAATGAAGCTAAAATAAACGCTCTATCACCATTTGTTACTGAGTTATTCAGTAAAAACCATATTTCCCATGTATTACCAACGGAGAGGTCATGCTTCGTACCTGACCTTAGGTCATCGATATCAAAAATACCGGAACATATTTTAGAGAACTCGGTGAGCCCATTATGTGATATAAGTTTCAATTGGATAAGTTCACCCTGCTCCGACTTATGCTATCTTAAACTTTTTTTAGGTCGGGTCACTTGACCTGTACTGGTGACCTGACCTGAGATGACCTATCCTTAAAATGTTCACAAAAGTTGTAAAAATGATGAGGGAAAAGGTATACCAAGTACGGCGGCGCTGCGCGCCGCCGTTTTTCTGCTGTCTCCGAAAAACCCGAGGGGGGTGGGTACCCGCCCCCCGTCAATGCGCGTGTTAAAATTGCTCTCAAAATCAACATTTCTAGACGACTTCACCGGTACACCTCATATCGGTGTATATGACGTACACACGGCTAAGGCTATCAATTTCTCTAAAAATTAGTTGATATCGATATCCTAAACAGTGATGTAGAACTTTGGACTACTACAGAAAAAATTACTTTAGAAAAACAACATTCCAAAACTCTTTTGAAACAGAAATATAGGGCATAAAAAATCACAATTAACTAATTAGAAGCATAGGAATTCTCAAACCGGGGTCACGTGACCTATCTGACGCAAAAGTTTTGTCATCCTGGGGCTGAAGCAGAAAATGGCTCAAGACCCGAGGTACGAAACCGCTGAAGACTTGAGTAATTATGTTTTTTCCGTTTCTAGGGCAAACTAATTCATTTTGTAGTTTTTAAAATCTTTTAAAATTGATTCAAATACAAAAAGGTACAGGAGAACAGACATTTGTATTACAAAAAAACATTGCTTTTCAACTTTAAATAGTTTTCGAAAAGTAAGTGATTGGTGAAGGTTTCAGCATTTTATCGGAACTGTTAACCTATTTCGATAATAAGTGAGTGGCCTAAAATTTTGCCGAAGATACAAAAATAATTGAGAGTTTCGTAATCAGGATTTTTCACATAGCAAGAAACCACAATAATATTTTTTCGCGTATCTCCCTTTAAAGGGAATGTGGCACCTTGGTCGAATCCTGGAATTTATTGCAATTAGGCGTACTTTTAGGCAAAAATAATGAAACCACTCACGATTTCTCTGAAAAATTTTCCATAAGCTCAATATTTTGTTTTTAAAAATACTCCTCTAGGAAAATCAATAAATATCTGCCTGTGGATGATGTCATGATCTGGCAACCACTACCATACTTGAAACGCCTCAAGGGCTTCGATTAGCTGATGCTCATCGTGATGTCAGCATATGTCGTCACACCAGCAGCTCACAATAATGGCCGCCCGGCGAGGGGCTGATGAGGGGGCTGGTGTCAGGTAGGTTTTAGCTTTTTCTACGGAAATATCGAGTTCCAAGACAAATGATATATGGTGTACTGGGTTTTCCGACTTGCTTTACAACTTGGCTATCTCAGTTAAAATCACGTTATGAAGGTGCCATATTCCCTTTAAACGCATTGATAATGCTAATGTTCTTCCTTACATGCGATTAAACGCTACGTTTCCTCAGCTTAACTACGTTTTGTCTGTTTTGTTTGCTGTTCTTTGTATTTGTAGGGCAGTTTTTCACACATGAGTGCATTACACATGATATACCTATCGTGTTATTAGAAATATATCGTCTAGCCAAAAAGCAAACACCCCGAGATAGCTGAATATTTCAGTAGCTGTAATGAAAATAGAAACTGCCTTAAAGGGAATGTGGCACCTTGGTCGAATCCTGGAATTTAATGAAATTAGGCGTACATACTTTTAGCCAAAAATAATGAAACCACTCATGGTTTCTCTGAAAAATGTACAATAAGCTCAATATTTTGTTTTCAAAAATACTCCTCTAGAAAAAGAAATAAATATCAGCCTGTGGATGATGTCAAGATCTGGCAACCACTACCATACTTGAAACGCTGCAAGGGCTTCGATTGGCTGATGCTCATCGTGACGTCAGCATATGTCGTCACACCAGTAGCTCACAACAATGACCGTCAGGCGACGGGCTGATGGGGGGCTAGTGTCAGGTAGGTTTTATCTTTTTTCTACGGATATATCAAGTTCCAAGACAAATGAAATATGGAGTACCGGGTTTTCCGACTTGCTTTACAATTTGGCTATCTCAGTTAAAATCACGTTGTGAAAGTGCCACATTCCCTTTAATACCAGGGGATGAGGTGGCTTAGTGGATAGCACCCTTGTCTTCTAAGTCACCGGTCCGGGTTCAAGTCCCGGCGGAGCCTCTGAATAAGCCGATCTGATCCCCGAAATCCCTTCCAACAGGGTGACAGTTGGCGACGCCGTATGACCCTGGCAGTTGGTGCGTCGTTAAACCCCAACAATTATTATTATTGCCTTAATACCATTTATTTACATCCACGACGGTTTTAACAACTTGTGACACATTCCAACTGGGTTAGGTAGGGGAAAGTGGGGGTCACGGACACCATAACGATGGTGTGAGTTTTCGATGACTTAATGAGCTTGTTTCGTTCCTATTTTGGCCGTAGAGATACTTCAGACATTTATCCACCACTGTGCAAGCAGCCATGTGTCTTTAATTATCATATCAAAATTTGCGCGAAGTTTAGAAATAAGTAGCAAAAGTCCATTTCGCCCATTTAATGGGGTAACATGGTCACCCCATGGGGAAAGATGGACAAGATGAACAAAGTGATCGAACCAGGCCTTGAATATTTCCATCTGCATCCACCCACTAGGCGACTGTCGTCCGCCGCGGGGAAGGGGGTATTTTCTTAGTTTTTCCGTCAAAGGGTCAAAGGGGGTCATGCCTTTTCTTAATTTGTTAATGACGGTGGATAAAAGTATCAAGGGCTGTCGTGGAACTGTGCATAGGTTGATCCAGGATCGCCGATCAGGGGGGCGGGGTATCTTGCGGGGGGCGCTATCCGGATCGGGGGCGGGCGCGCAACCAGGGGGAGGCAGCGGGCCCGGTCCCCCCAAACGCTTTGGCTCCAAGGTGCCGCTCCCATCCATGTGGAGCGCCGAAGGCGCCCATCGAGGGAAAGGATGAGCCTTCACTTGACTTTTGAAGGCAGTGCTACACTGACTGCCGCCCCTCTACCCAACATGCCGCCCCCTACACCGACTTTGCTGCCCCTGCACCCAACAAGCCGCCCCTAAAAAATTACGCTAGGTCTGCGGAGCAAACAATTCACCGCTCTCACCCCCCCCCAGGATGCGAAAATTGGCCGCGATTTGTGCGAACAAGTGCGTCCCCTGAGGCAAAATGCCGCTCCCTCTACCGGCCTGCTGCCCCCTCTCGTTAGCCGCCCCAACCCCCCTCCCCCGCCTTCAAAAATCCTAAGTGCGAAATTCCCTCGCAGAGGTTAAGAGCGTTCGGTCTCCGGCTGTGCTCGTTACGTGGGGTCCCATCAGGTCACGTAGAAAGTACGGTCTCTGACAAACGGAGATATAAGCCCAGTAGCTAGACTCACTCCAATGTAACATGCCCACTGCCCACAATGCAAGGCACCAGCGGGCGTGCCCGACGGCTGTAAGCTGCGATGCCTGGTGACCGACCGGCCCAGCACAGCCGGGACGGGTAGGGGAGGATGAAATGTCAACGCAGTTTGGGATTGCAATAAATATGTTTTGCCGTCTCAGGGCACCTCACCTGTGAGGATTTTCAGATAAAATTGTTGTTGTACAAAAACACCACTTAGAGTTTTCCTGTGTGCTTCCCTGCTCCATTCGGTGGCGGCAACCAAAGAATTCATAAGTCGCGATGTTACTTTGCATGTACACTGCCAAAGTGAAGAACGTCATCACGCTCCTGAGGGGAGGGGTTGGAAGTGACACTTTAGGGGGCCCATCAATTTCTCAGGGGGGCACCATGACCATTTCAGGGGGCAATGATGGTCGACGGGTACACCTGCCCCTGGATGACCCCCAAATTTAATTATATGTTCTCCAGCATTTCGGGCCATGTGTCCCCGGCCCCCAGCCATCAGCCTTTACTTATTTAGGCTTATATTATATGAAATCAAATATACTCTCGTGCGGGATAACATGGACACCATGTCCATATTGCCCCACACGTGATGTCCGTCTTACCCCACTTTGCTTTTCCTAAACAAACTTGGATATGAATCGGACGTTATTGCGATTACACAGTCAGCGACTGCGGTGAACAAAATGTAACATCTTGAAGAACTATATTACGTAGTACCAATAAAGTAACTATAGAAACATCCGTGCAATGACCTTACGAATTCCATTGTGAAAAAAACACATGAGTTGCAGTTTTTACTATTATGAAAATTGTATAAAACCTAGAGAGCTCACCGGACCCAACGTTGCTATGCGACCGACGCGCGCTAAAAGGAAGCGTATTACACGCTTTTCCCGGTCGTGACGCTGTCAGTTCGTCCCAAACAGGGGGTGTCCGTCTTACCCGCGGTGTCCATGACCCCCCACTTTCCCCTAAAAACATTGTCCTATGAACCTGGAAATGGGCCTATGATACTTTGATTTGGAGAATACAAATGTATCATCAGCTTTATCTACACAAATACAACCCAATTTCTGTTTTTCCCATGTATTTCCAATGGAGAGGTCATGGTCCGTACTTGGCCTTAGGTCGTCGATATTAAAAAAATCCCGGAACACATTTTGTAGAACTCACTGGGGCCATCATGTGTTATAAGTTTCAATTCGATAGATTCACCCATTTCTTACTTGCGCTACCTTAGACATTTTTGGAGGTGATGCCACTTGACCTGCACTGGTAACCTGACCTGAGATTACCCAGATTAAAGATTTTGAGGAAAGTTGTGGAACCAATCAAGGATAAGGTGTGTCAAGTACAGCGGCGCTGCTTTGCTGTTTTTTGTGTCGCCGGAAAAAACCTGAGGGGTGTTCAAACACGTTCCCAGGGGAGCGAGGGAAGTCCCAATGTTTAGCGTGAAGTTGACTGGTCCTGTTTGAAGTTGAGAGCTGAAGGCTTGAAGCGCCAAAATCTTGCTTATAAACTAAAAAGGAGTTTGGGCAAAAAGGAGGTCGAAAGCTTTGGGAGGAGGCAAACATATAGTTTTCCCCGAGGCTTTCCGTTTGAAAGGGGCAAATATAGTTTCCCCTCCTTGGATCCGCCGCTGGGCGGGTATCATTTTTTTGCAGCTATAGGCGGCGGATGACGCTGGGGCGCCTCGGTGACTTCTGATGGCACGTCCAGATGGTTTTACTCCTTTGAATCGTGTAGATCGTGCAGTGACGGATACAAGGGGGGGGCTAGGGGGCTCAGGCCCCGAAATGTCCAAGTGTGTATAGTTTAACCCTCGCCCCACCGGAGGTCATCGATGTCCCCTAAGGTTTTTTTCGGGATAGCAGAAAAACGAAAAGACGCAGCACCTCGGTTGGGGAATCTATCTCTCACCCCATCATTTTGCCACCATCCCTGATATTTTTTACCCCGGGTCAACCAAGATCAGGTCACCAGGCGAGGTCAACCAAGGTCACCTCACTTCAACTTTTGAGCTCTATAAGAGCTACATTTCTTAGTCGATCGATTTGAAACTTCCTACGCTTCATGACCCCTCCAGGGTCTACTATATCCGGGATTTTTTGATTCCGTGACCTGAGGTCAGGTCACGTGTGACCTCTCCCATTGAAAAAGCATGGGAAAAGCTTTCTTATGATGTAAAAGTCACAAAAAACGATTGCAAATGTTGGGCTTGCTCAGAAAAGCGTTCTTGGACGCCCTTTTATGGATCCCAGTGGCCATATTTGCTCTTTGACCTCTCCGGGGTCATCCAAGGTCACAGGGCCAAAAACAGTATTTTGACAATAATTTTTGACCTAATTAAGCTAGAGCGTTGAAGCAAACATCATCGTGTATATCTCGTCAGTGGCTTTCATTTGATATACGACAAGGTCACTTGCTGACCTTTCGTAGCCTCAGGTCATATTAGGTCACCAGGTGACCTCTGGGGGGTCAAACCACTGGCAGAAGGTCATTACGTTCCTCCGAGTAGAAATAGGTCTGGCATTTTCCTATCAAATGTACTTTACCAAATCTCAATAGTTCTAATGGTATGAGAGTTATGCACAGTTTTCTTAACACCCGCACTGGAGGGGGGTCTGGCACTAACGCGCACTGGAGGGGGCCTGGTAGGCCCCCTAAGATCTCGGAAACCAAGAGGGTTAGAAAAACGCCACTTGGTAGGTGGGTGGGGGCTATGGTGATCTACATGATGACCAATTTTCATTGACCTAGGTTAATATCTTAAAAGTTCAAACGAGGTCGTAAAGGTCAAATATTGGCCATGCTGGGATCGATTGGTAAATGCTGTGATTATGCAGGAAAATGGCGGGAATAAGCTAAAGGCGGACAAGTTTCATAGAGAAGAGGTCTCAAAGAGGCTTTCCCACAACTTTTGGGTCAAGGTCATTCAAGGTCATTGACCTTTAAGGTCACCATATGGTATACTACTTATAATTTACACTTTGACTAACACTGTAGCCACTGTTTGGCAAGAAATGAGGATTGACCTTTCCCAATGACCTTTGACCTTGACCTTTGACCTTGACCTTTGTATTTGGGTACCCTACCGATGACTTCATAGCATAATATATGTCAGACGAGGTAACGTCATTTGGCTGGACGGACAGTGGTCAGTGACCTTGAAAGTGCAGATATGACCTTGACCTGTGACCTTTGACCTTGACCTTGACTTTCATGTCAAGTGACCTTGACATATAGTCCCGCTTATATGACATTATGAGGCCACCACTCGGTCTTCAATGCAAGCTAACTGGTCCGACCGCGCGTTTACGGCGATCTCAAAATGCAGGTCTGACTTTGAAAGCCTATAAGTCAACAAAATTTCGGCCGATTTTCAAAAGTTTTCACCAATCGACGCGCTATTAAATTCTGTTAAATGTGGCCACGTTTCGTTTTTCGGCTACAAG
Source organism: Lepas anatifera (assembly GCA_034440635.1). Taxonomy (NCBI): domain Eukaryota; kingdom Metazoa; phylum Arthropoda; class Thecostraca; family Lepadidae; genus Lepas; species Lepas anatifera. The sequence continues at coordinate 147,514 of JAOTON010000761.1, forward strand.
CGGTTCTCCGGCCACCTCGGAAAAACAGGTGGGGGGCCTCCGAGGCCCCCTCCAGTGCGCGTGTTAAAGGGCGATAGGCGAAAAAATTATTTTTGTGGTTTCTTGCTTTTTGAAAAATCCTGATTACGAAACTGTCAATTATTTTTGTATCTTCGGCAAAATTTTGGCAGGCCACTCACTTATTATCGAAATATGTTAACAGTCCCGATAAAATATGTTTTGGCATATGTAACGACCCTGAATACGGTGGATAGTTCTTGAAATTTATTAGAGTATCTTGTCCATGTGTCGGATTTTAGCATTTTTTTCTGTACCTGTCGTTGTTTTTTTTGAGTGACAGATCCAGGTGGAAGGCATTTGTCCCCACCCCCAAACGGAAAAGCTCGGGGCAAAACCATGTCTCTGCACCCCCCAAAGCTGTTGATCTCGTTTTTGCCCCGATTCATTTTCAGTTTAAAAGCACGGTTTTGGTGCTTCAACTCTCAACTTCAAACAGAACAGTCAACTTCAGTGTAAACGTTGGGGCTTAGAGAGAAAAAAACAACATCAGTTTTCTGCTTCAGCCCCAAGATGACGAAACTTTTGCATCAGAAAGGTCACGTGATCCCCCTATGAAGTGGCTGTACCTTCCGATTGGTCGATTGTGATTTCTTAAAGGGAATGTGGCACCTTCATAACGTGATTTTAACTGAGATAGCCAAGTTGTAAAGCAAGTCGGAAAACCCGGTGCTACATATGTCATTTGTCTTGGAACTCGATATTTCCGTAGAAAAAAGCTAAAACCTAGCTGACACCAGCCCCCTCATCAGCCACCCGCCGGGCGGCCCATGAGCTGCTGGTGTGACGACATATGCTGACGTCACGATGAGCATCAGCCAATTGAAGCCCTTGAAGCGTTTCAAGTATGGTAGTGGTTGCCAGATCATGACATCACCCACAGGCAGATATTTACTTATTTTCCCAGAGAAGTATTTTTAAAAACAAAATATTGAGCTTATTGAACATTCTTCAGAGAAATCATGAGTGGTTTCATTATTTTTGGCTAACAGTACGCCTAATTTCACTAAATTCCAGGATACGACCAAGGTGCCACATTCCCTTTAAAAGTCCTATATTTCTGTTTTAATATTATTTTTGGCTGTAGCTTTTTTAAAATAATTTTACCTTCAACAGTTAAAACTTTCAAGTCACTGCTTAGGAAAAATAGTACCGGTTTTTTTAGAGAAATTGATAGCCTTATCCAGGGGTACGTCATTTAAACCGATAAGAAGTGTACCGGTAAAGTCGTCTAGAAATGTTGACTTTGAGAGTTATTTTAAGGCATTTGCAGGCCGAAATCGCAAAAATGAGAATAGGACTTCTGAAACAACTTTTAATGGCCTTTTTATCTAGGCAATACATTTTTTCGCGTATCTCCCTTTAAGCATTGCAAATTTGAGTGAAAATAGCCTATCGTGACCTAACTTGACCTTTGGAGGTCAAACCACTGTCCTGAGCGCTTAAACATGTAAAATAATATGTTACTGAATTCATGCGAGCTTTCTAATGCACTTTGCAGAGTTGCGCTAACCCCCATATTTTCGGAGTTAGAGGGGGGCCATCGATGGCCCCCAGTGGGGCGCGGGTTAACCCGCGCCCTGCTGGGCCTCCTGAGCCACTTTCGCCCTAGTGGGAGTGTTCAAACACCCACCCTCTCAAACTCGGCCCCTATGCGGGATAGTGAAAAAACGCGAACGCTGGTAGATAGCTCATACAAATCATGAACAAACTGTATCAGCCAATTTTGAGCTCAGGTCAATATTGAGGTCATGACAGGTCAAAGAAGGTGGCATTTTGAGTAAAGTTTTTGGGCTGTAGCATCTCACAGAGTTGGGTTCGAATCTTTTTTAGGCACCATTCGCTGCCTCTCGTCACTGCAGATCGAATGATGTATAATATGACTATACTAGGTCAAAGTACAGTAATGATCTGACCTCAGGTCAGGTCAAGGTCACTTTTTAACCTAGCATAGTCAATATGCATATTAATCGACTCGCAATAGCAATCTGAACGCAATGGTATCAAAATAAAAACTGTATCATCATTTCATGCCGTTTTTGACCTAACTCCGAAAACTGCTTAAATAGCCCCAGATGACCTTTCAGAGGTCACAAGTAAAAAAAACAATGAACCTGGAAAGGAAACCAGGAAATTACGATTTGGAGAATATGAAGTTATCCTCAGCTGTAGGTATCTACACAAATACAGCCCAATGTCATGCATTTCCTATGGAGAGGTCATGATTCGTACCTGACCTTAACACGCGCATTGACGGGGGTCTGAGCCACCTTCGGATTGACGAGGGGCGGGTACCCGCCCCCCTAAGATCTCGAGAACCACGGTAGTTAGCAAAAAACGGTAAACGGCGTTGGGTAGCGCATCCGCTTCTCCATCGAAAATATTTGGACCATTTTTTGTCAGGTCACATTTAAGGTCACCAGAGGTCAAAAACATGCCGTCACATGCCGTCATAGGGACAACATGTAAATTAAGTTTTTCGGCCATTTCATCTGAACAAGTAAAGATAGAGCAAAACGACTTAAACTCTATGAATCCTCGCAGCAAGCCGAATCGAATGATATATGATTTGACCTTGCTAGGTCAAATCAAAGATTTGACCTGACCTGAGGTCAAGTCAGGGTCAAATTATATAAAATGCATATCATTAGAACTGCAAAGCCAAGGCGAATCTAATGAAGCTAAAATAAACGCTCTATCTTTAACGATTGCTAAGTTATTCAGCTACAACTATTTTCCCATGTATTTCCAATGGAGAGGTCATGGCTCGTACCTAACCTTAGGTCATCGATATCAAAAATACCGGAACGCATTTTAGAGAACTCGGTGAGCCCATTATGTGAAATGAGTTTCAATTGGATAAGTTCACCCTGCTCCGACTTATGCTATCCTAAACTTTTTTGAGGTCGGGTCACTTGACCGGTACTGGTGACCTGACCTGAGATGACCTATCCTTAAAATTTTCACAGAAGTTGCAAAATGATGAGGGAAAAGGTATGCCAAGTACGGCGGCGCTGCGCGCCGCCGTTTTTCTGCTGTCTCCGAAAAACCCGAGGGGGGGCGGGTACCCACCCCCTGTCAATGCGCGTGTTAAGTTATCAATATAAAAAATTCCCAATATATATGTTGTAGCACTCGGTGGGCTCATTATGTGGTATAAGTTTCAATCCGATAGATTCACCTGTTTTTTACTCATACAACCTTAAAAAAATTGAGGTGAGGTCACTTGACCTGCACTGGTGGCCAGACCTGAGATGACCCAAACTTAACACGTGCATTTACGGGGAGGCAGGTACCCGCTCCCCCTCGGGTTTTTTGAAGGCAGAATGAAAATGTCGGGGCTGCGCACCGCCGTACTTGGCATACTTTTTCTTTGACAACCTTATGTTCATCTCAGGTCAGGTCACTGAGAGAGGTAAAGTGACCTGACCTAAGAAAATTAAGATAGTATAAATTAAAACAGTATGAGCTTACCCGATTGAAACTCATACCACATAATGGGCCCACCGAGTTATCTAATTTCGGTATTTTTAATATCGATGACCTAAGGTCAGGTACTAGCCATGACCTCTCCATTGGAAACACTATGGGAAAAGTGGTTTTAGCTAAATAACTTAGCAATAAATGATGATAAACTGGTTGTATTAGCTTCATTGCATTGACTTTCTCTTTAACCCTATTTCCGTCAGGCTCCCGGCTACCCCTATTTCCGGCAAGGGGGGCAATATCGGCCCCCCTAAGATCTCATAATCTAACCGGCCGATTTTGAAAATTCAAAGTGCCATAGATTCCTCTGCTGCTAAACTTTATTTTGAAAAAAGAAAATTTCAAAATTTTTATTTTTTAGGAGAAAGTCGTGCAAAATATACAATTTTTGTGTATTTTTTTAGATTTTCCATAACCCTTGTCTCTGTTGTACGATTTTCACAAAACTAGTTCAGATTTACAAATAATTGACCCAAAATTTTCATATACTCGAGTTACGCAAAAATTCGAAATTCAATGGCAGTTCCAGGACCAGGACTATGAGGGGAAATATATACAACCTAAAAAGTTTTTGTTACGCGGATTAGAAGCCATCATATACTGCTTGGCATCTTTGACACATAAATAAATGCGAATAAAAGTGAAAAACTCATCAGGGGCGGATGCAGTAAGGTAAAACAGTGGGGTAAAATACATACCAACAATATGCGAATGGTACGCATGAGTATATTAGTCCCTCGACTAGTTGAAATTTAATTTCTGATAATTTTTACCCTCCCATGGCAGCTCTGGGAAAGGGGGTGACATAGGCGGATCAAGGACTCGTCGTGGGGGGGGTGGGGGTGATTGGAAACACATTTTCAATATACAACGATATTGAGTCGCGGCGGTGATACTGGCTGGGAATATACATTTTGAAAATGTGTAGTGACTTGACACGCCTCTGGTAATCTAGAATTGGGTTATAACTATTTTGAATTTTCATATACCAAATTGTATTCGCCCTGGCACGGCTGTAAGCAGTCTTCTCACTTACTAACGTTTAGTCCTTCTTGATAACATTCCCCCATTTTGAACTGCTGTAACCGCCCCTGATAAATACAAATAGTGACAATTGTGAATGCACTATCATCTCACATAAAAAATGATATAATAAAACCATATAACTGGTATCAGGATCAGCAGAGACGGCTTCCTTTTACAAAAAACCCATCGCATACGATAATACTTGGTTTGTGGATAGAACCTCCCCAAAAACCCAGCCATAGCTCCGCCCCTGGTAAATATATAATCTTGAAAATTTCAGAAAATCTGCCTGTACTAGTTTTAGGAAAAGTCAGGAAGTTTCAAAGTTCTATCGCAAGCCGTTTCGGAGATATTCTTGAAAAACCTGAAGGGGGGCAATATTAGCCCCCCTGCCGGAAATAGGGTTAAAGTTCTAATGATATGCATTTTGGCCTAACTTGACTTTAACCCTCGCCCCACCGGGGGCCATCGATGGCCCCCTAAGGTTTTTCCGGGATAGCAGAAAAACGACGAGGCGCAGCACCGCAGTTGAGGGCTCTACCTCTCACTGCATCATTTTCCCATCATCCCTGAAATTTTTTACCCCGGGTCACCCAAGGTCAGGTCACCAGACGAGGTCAACCAAGGTCACCTCACTTCACTTTAGAGCTCTGTAAGAGCTACATTTCAAAGTCGATCAATTTGAAACTTCCTACACTTCATAACCCCTCCAGGGTCTACAAGGTGTATATCCGGGATTTTTCGATTTCGTGCCCTGAGGTCAGGTCACGAGGTGACCTCTCCCATTGGAAAAGCATAGGGAAAAGTTGTTTCATGATATAAAAGCCACAAAAATGATTGCAAATACTCAGACTGCTCAGAACAACGTTTTTGGACACCCTTTCACGGATCCCAGGGGTCATATTTGCCCTTTGACTTTTTCAAGGTCATCCAAGGTCACCAGAGGTCAAAAACAGTATTTTGGCAATAACTTTTGACCTAATTAAGCTAGAGCGGTGAAACAAACACCATTGTGTTTGTATTGTCACTGGCTTTCATTTGATATACGGCAAGGTCACTTTCTGACCTTTCGTAACCTCAGGTCATATTAGGTCACGAGGTGACCTCTGGAGGTCAAACCACTGGCGGGAGGTCTTTACGTTCCACATAGCGGAAAAAGTACTGGCAATTTGCTATCAAATGTACTTTACCAGGCCTCAATAGCTCTAATGACATAAGAGTTATGCCCAGTTTGCTCAATCATTGCATATTTGAGTGAAAATAGCCGATCTTGACCTAATTTGACCTCTGGAGGTCAAACCATTGACCTGAGCACTAAAACATGCGAAGTAATTTCTTACTGAATTCACGCAAGCTTTCTATTGCACTTTGCAGATTTGCGCTAACGCCCATATTTTCGGAGTTAGAGGGGGGGCCATCGATGGCCCCGGTGGGGCGAAGGTGGCGCCGGACCCCCCGGTGGGGCGCGGGTTAACCTGACCTCAAGTCAGGTCAAATGAAATATTTGACCTGATTTGACCTGGCAAGGTCATTTTATACATCATTCGATTTTGCTTGCTGCGAGATTTCAATGGTCTAAATTGTTTTGCTCTGTCTTTACTTGTTCAGCTTTAACCCTCGCCCCACCGGGGCCATCGATGGCCCCCAAGGTTTTTTTCGGAATAGCAGAAAAACGAAGAAACGCAGGACCGCGGTTGAGAGCTTTATCTCTCACCCCATCATTTTCACATCATCCCTGAAACTTTTTAACCCGGGTCACCTAAGGTCAGGTCACTAGGTGAGGTCAACCAAGGTCACCTCACTTCAAATTTTGAGCTCTATAAGAGCTACGTTTCTCAGTCGATCGATTTGAAACTTCCTACAGTTCATGGCCCCGCCAGGTTCTACAAGGTGCATATCCGGGATTTTTCGATTTCGTGACCTAAAGTCAGGTCACGAGGTGACCTCTCCCATTGAAAAAGCATGGGAAAAAGCTTTCTTATGATCTAAAAGCCACAAAAACCATTACAAATGCTCAGCTTGCACAGAAAAGCGTTCTTGGACACTCTTTTACAGATCCCAGGGCTCATATTTTGTCTTTGACTTCTCCAAGGTCATCCAAGGTCACCAGGGGTCAAAAACAGTATTTTGGCAATAACTTTTGACCTAATTAAGCTAGAGGGCTGAAACAAATACCATCGTGTTTGTCTTGTCACTGGCTTTCATTTGATTTACAACAAGGTCACTTTCTGGCCTTGGATGACCTCAGGTCGTATGAGGTCATGAGGTGACCTCTGGAGGTCAAACCACTGGGGGGAGGTCATTACGTTCCAAATAACGGAAAAAGGTATGGCTTTTTCCTCTCCAATGTAGTTTACCAGAGCTCAATAGCTCTAATGGTATAAGAGTTATGCCCAGTTTTCTTAAGCATTGCATATTTGAGTGAAAATAGCCTATCGTGACCTAACTTGACCTCTGGAGGTCAAACCATTGACCTGAGCGCTTAAACATGTCAAGTAATTTCGTACGGAATTCACGCGAGCTTTCTAATGCACTTTGCAGATTTGCGCTAACCCCCATATTTTCGGAGTTAGAGGGGGCCATCGATGGCCCCTGCTGGGGCGAAGGTGGCGCCGGACCCCCGGTGAAGCGCAGGTTAAGGACCGAAAACCATCATTTACTTGTTATCCCTATGACGGTATGTTTGGCCTCTAGTGACCTTAAATGTGACCTGGCAAACAATCGTTAAAATATTTTTGATGGAGAAATGGATGGACTACCCGACACTGTTTACCATTGTTCGCTACTGGTTCTTGAGATCTTGGGGGGGGCACCCGCCCCCGTCAAAGTGAAGGTGGCTCAGATCCCCGTCAATGTGCGCCTTATAATTTTGGGGGAAAGTTGCAGAATTGATCAAGGAGAAGGGGTGCCAAGTGCGGCGGCGCTTCTTGCCACCGTTTTTTCATGCCGCTGGAAAAACCCGAGGAGAGTGTTCAAACACCCTCCAACGGGGCGAGGGGCATTATATCAAATATATTAATAAAGGTATCCGGGATTAAGATAGTCTACCGGAAATACCGGAAGAAAAGTAGGGAAAATGTTTCCTTGAAGAAGGTTAGCATGTGTATGTTGAAGTGATTTGGATTAAATTTGACCGTGGGGTGTCAATATTTTTCTGTGTATACATATGCGGAGGCTGATCCGAGGCAATAGTGGGGGAGGCTCAAGCCCTAGTTCCCCCAGATATCAAGTCATGGCATAGGCGGATATAGGATTGCTGATCGGGGTGGCACCTCCCCGGGGGAGGGGCGCCATCCGGTCCGAGGGCACACCACTTTTGACCGGCAAAAAACCTATCAGATGGGCGCAAAATCCTATCTGTGGGCGCAGTGGCGGATCCAAGGGGGGCAAAAAGGCATTTGCCCCCGAAACGGAAAAGCTCGCGGCAAAATTATGATTTTGCCCCCAAAGTAATCGACTTCCTTTTCTCTCCCGACTCTTTTTTTAGTTTTGATCTATTCCACACTCCGTGGTTAGATACAAGATACTTCTTCGGAAAGAATAGTCTGTATTTGGCCATAGCCACTCATGCACAACAGCTCCGACACCGCGCCGCCGTACGACTCCGCGCGGCCTAGTCCGTGCGCCATCTACCAGCGTCTGGAACTAACTCGATCCGAAACTACGGTACACATAAAGTTTATAGGCAAGATTATGGTGCTTCAACTCTCGAATTCAAAACAGAACCAGTTAAGTTCAGTGTAAATACTGGGCTTTCGACTGGAAAAAGTATCTCGAGCCCATATTTTTCTTCCCGTGACGCTTTTTTTGCTTTTCGCCTCGAAAACCCAAAATTCTACCGGCAAGGGATATTGCAGCGTAGCTTTTGCGGCGCGATTTTTTTTGCTTTTCGACTTTTGACTTTGGTTTGCCCTTCCGAAACCCACCGGCTAGCCACCACTGAGTGGGCGCCGATTTTTGCATCCTTGGGGGAAGGGGGGGTGGGAAGCGACATTTCAGGGGGGCGCCATCGACCTTTCAGGGGGCGCCGAGGGTCCATCGGGCGGGGGTGGCATGGTCCCCCTTGCCCCCTGGCCCCTTTGAATCCTGGGTCCGCTACTGATATCGTGTGTTTCCATGCTGTTTGCACGCGTGTAGTATGTCGCTGGCAGCGATGTGGCTGATTTTTGTTAAATGCACCGTCTCGATTGGTGCTTTGATAAGCGTGTATGGACTCTCATCCATGGCCTTCATGCATGGCCGTCTGGGCGTAATATAGACCGGGCGCGCGCCGCGGATGATGATGAGGTATCAGCGCGGACCACTCTGTGTACGTCGAGTTGTCGGCCTTGTCGGCGCTTGATGATAGATACACCTCTTCGAAGTGTGAATATACGTGCAATTTCAAAAGTGGATGGCAGAGACCTTGCACTGCTCCCCCCATTCCGACGCATTTGGGGCGCCGTTTGAAGTTCGAATACTCGAGTTTCAGAAAACCATTTTGGGAGGATGTTTATATTGTTTTCTCAAGTTCTAGAGGAGTTAGGACTTATCCAGCTGGAATCAAATGAGGAAAAGAACAAACACGGCGTGGCACATCAACGTTGGCGCATTCTTTGTGAGTGCTGTCGTCGTCGTTGCTAGGTAGGATGATAGCCGTATTGTCGTCCTTGTGCGAATTTTTGTGGTGATGTTTTAGCATCATAAGTTCATGATCGAGTAAACATTTTAGGGCCGGGCATAAGAATGCCAGTACTGTTCGTATTGTTCTGATGGCAGGGAAATATGAATTAGGTCCTGTGGGTTCATGTCTGTTTTGGTCGATGCGGATATATCGTATTGGTATGTTCTCATTTTTCTTACAGACTGCGCAAAATGACACCAGCTTCAGCTATCGAAGTTCATTAATAACAAAACCATTTCACTTCCTTGATACAAGTGTGGTCTTGATCGGACTATGGACCAGTCTGCAAAGTATGGCAGCAGGCCAGACGAGTCACACCAGCCATCTAAAATTCTTGCACCGCCAGCCACCAAAAATTTGCACCAATCTGCCATATACCAGGGAGAAAAATGCACTCATTCCTACCCACATGATGCAATGATGCTCTTTTATTAGTTAGTTAGTTGACTTTTTACAGGGCCCCCTCCTATGTCCTTATAACCATTTAGCCATTATTTGTTTGGTTTTCAGTGTCACCTTCCTCGCACCAGTCTCACAAATTCGCACCAGGTTGATAAAATTCACACCACTCGCTCCTGTCTCCAAGGGGACTCACACAGACAAGATCACGTCTAAAATGCCATACTTTGCACGCTGGACTATGGATATATCAAGGGATAGGTTTGCATTTAGGTATCATCTGGAAAAGTGTTTCTGATGAAAATGTTGCATCATTTGAATCAGGACTCATTTTATCCTCTGATGATACAAATGTGGAATCCAACTATAGCTATTAGGAATGGGCAGATTAGACGTTTTCAGCTGCTAGGCTGGCCTGGGCTAGGCTGATAGGTATTTGGGGAAAACTGGATTGGACTAAGCTGGGTCCAGTCTGCAAAGTATGGCAGCAGGCCAGACAGGTCGCACCAGCCATCTAAAATTCTTGCACTGCCAGCCACCGAAAATTTGCACCAATCTGCCATATACCAGGGAGAAAACACACCCATTAATACCCACACTATGCAATGCTACCTCTTACTAGTTAGTTAATGACTTTTTATAAGGCAGCCTCCTGTGTCTTTATAACCGTTCAGCCGTTATATGTTTGGTTTTCAGTCTCGCCTTCCTCACACCAATCTCGCAAATTCACACCACAGGTTGATAAAATTAGGTGAGACCAATTTTTTTGTTCAGGCTGACAGTTTTTGTTAAATCAAAGTAAATCAAAGTACCCCATGCCTCCCAAAAAATTATATGCACATGCATTTTCACTTTCATACTTTTGGTGCAATACATATTTATTGGTGAAAATTTGTTGTCTTATATGACAATTGACAATTCTTTTGTAACAAACGTGGGTTTGAAATAAAAAGTTGCATGAGGACCTTAACAAATAATGGAGAAAAACGCTTGAGGATGCTAGCTTAGAAAAAACTACAAGAAGCTTGCTAACATTGCAGCTCCTTGCTATCCTTCCACTGAAAGAAAAGTCAATGTTATAGTGCAATATTCCCCCATTAAGGATAGTAGTTTAGTTGTCCTAATTATCTCCTCAAGCTCCCTGCTATGTTCTGCAGGTCAGAAAATGGCACAGATCGTCCTGGTCCACTCAGTTGACTTCATATTGAGTGTGTGCGCGTCCGTGCTCATTCGTTAGCGCCCCCCTCCGCACTCATCGCTCTTTAACCCCGTTGCCATGCTCCTCTACATCTCAACTCTCTCCTATTGTTGTGGCATATATTTTCTCTTTGTGTGTGAATGCGTGCGTGAATATATGTTATGGCTCTAGATCGGGAACACAGAAACTCTGTCCCGAATGGGACAAATATTTATTTAATGACCTATGACTGGCTTTACTTTCAATTTGAGTGGAACTCTTGTTTTGATTACGAAAAGGGCCTGGGTAAGGATGATTCAAAAGTGTTTTTTTCCAGGTGCTGTACAATAGCTGGGTTTTGAAAGATGCAGTTCTTGTATGTTTCTCTCTGCATTCTCTTCCTGGCGGGATTGTCGTCACCTCCAGTCTCCGCAGATGGTAAGCTGTCTATGGTCGCAACATATATGCTGTGTTATAACTTTGAGGCTCTTTGCTAATAATGACTATCTGTTAGGCATGTATACCTTGCTGTTTAGGACTGTTTTTTTGCCTTGCGGGATAATCATTATTTGAATCCATCAACATATATTAACACCAAGACGTGACACAATACAGTTAAAAACCGGAGACACCACCGCTTTCCCTAGGCAACTATCGGGAATTTATGAAGCATCATGGAATATAATGTGATTTTTGGTTAGTATAATATGTAGCAGAAGTATTTTTGGTAGATTTATATTAAATTCTAATTCGTCAAAACGTCTTAAACCAAACTGAGTGCTGGCTTCGATGTCAGTCCAAATGCCTTCAGTGTCATCCCGACGACAATTATTGTTAGGTTTTTAGGGCACATCAGCTACTGAGGCTATATGTGTCCATGGGCCATCCCGACGAAGGGCTTTGTCTGGTCACTATACGACCTCAGAACTCAGCGTGCCCGTGACCCCTAACAATGCATGTAAAAGGGCTTCATGCTCTGCCTCAGCGATGGATGTGTTGGTGTGTGAGCTGTGCTGACGGGTTGGCTGTGTGCAGGTGCCGCGGGCTGTGAGACGTTCGCCGCCTGCGACGGCTGCCTAGGCTCTGACGGAAGCGACTGCGCCTGGTTCGAGTGCACCAGCGATCCCAGCCTGACCCACTGCAGCAATGCTTCGGACGTGCTCGAACAGTGCCGTCGCGTCACCAACCTGGAACAATGTAAGAGCCGATGCCGCCATGTTTAACGCTGATTTCTATCGATGTCAGTGCAATGCCCAAAACAGGCTGTGAGGAGGGACTTTCCAATGCCAATTCTTTTCTGTATGAATTTCATTTCATTTGTTGGGTATATCGTCTACATGCTGTTCCTCCTATTCAAAATCAAATTCAAGTCTTAAAATTGGAAATAGAAGAATGATCGTAGTTGTCACAAGCTACCACATATTCATACCGGGTTCCCAAAACATACACTCAAGTGTGGTTCAACTTGCTGAAAAAAATATGCAAGAGTAAACCAGATATTCAAACAAAGAATGGATGACTCTGGTTTGCACATGAATATGAAAATCAGTTCTTTACAGTTAATGTGATTATATCGTAAAAATAGTTCTTAATCAAAGTCAAGGTGTAATGATAGGCCTTGTGCTTATTATTTGTTTTTTAAACCGAACATGTGACCGAAAAGGAGTGCCACGTATTGTCTAATTTAGGTGACGTCACGGAGAGTTGGGACTGAAAGAAAAAAGACTGTCCCACCGGTGTCAATATATGTAAAAGTTTGCGCATGCTGCAGGCGCGGATCCCCCAACCACGCCCGAGCCAACCACCACCTTCCCAACTACAACTGGGCTGCCGGATACCACCACCACCGAGGCACCGGAGACAAGCACCACCGAGGCCCCGGACACAACCACCACCGAGGCCCCGGACACAACCACCACCGTCTCCCCGGACACCACCACCGACGTAACAACCACGGAGGTGCCCACCTCCCCAGCCGACCACCACTGAGGTGCCTACGACGGAGGTGCCCCCGACCACGGACACGCCCCCGACCACGGACACACCCGTCACCACCGACGTGCCCTCCACCTCCGGTCAGTGGTTGTACGCGGGTGGTGGTGATGGCGCAGGCGGCTGTAACCTGGCGCAGGATTTCTTGGCTATGTTTGGCTTCTCTGGGCGGTGTCGGTGCATTTTCTTGTGAAATTGAAAAAATGTGACTTGAAATGATAGCTGCTAACAATGATATCAAACAGGTAATGGGTATGCTAGATCTTAGAAGGGGCAGGGGGTTGATTAACATTGAGACTTTACCGGATTGTAGGTGCTACCAGTTATGGTTGTCTGGTGTGTATGGTGAGTAGCTGCTGCCTGTTGTAGTTGACTGGTGTGTATTGTGAGTAGCTGCTGCCATTTGTAGTTGGCTGGTGTGTATTGTGAGTAGCTGCTGCCATTTGTAGTTGGCTGGTGTGTATTGTGAGTGACTGCTACCAGTTATAGTTGGCTGGTGTGTATGGCGAGTAGCTGCTGCCAGTTATAGTTGACTGGTGTGTATTGTGAGTAGCTGCTACCAGTTAAGGTTGTCTGGTGTGTATTGTGAGTAGCTGCTGCCTGTTGTAGTTGACTGGTGTGTATTGTGAGTAGGTAGCTGCTGCCGGTTATAGTTGGCTGGTGTGTATTGTGAGTAGCTGCTGCCAGCTGTTGCTGGTGTGTATTGTGAGTGACTGCGGTCGGTAATGGTTGACTGGTGTGTATTGTGAGTGACTGCTGCCGGTTATAGTTGGCTGGTGTGTATTGTGAGTAGCTGCTGCCACCTGTTGCTGGTGTGTATTGTGAGTAGCTGCTGCCAGCTGTTACTGGTGTGTATTGGGAGTAGCTGCTGCCAGCTGTTGCTGGTGTGTATTGTGAGTAGCTGCTGCCAGCTGTTGCTGGTGTGTATTGTGAGTAGCTGCTGCCAGCTGTTGCTGGTGTGTATTGTGAGTAGCTGCTGCCGGTTATAGTTGGCTGGTGTGTATTGTGAGTAGCTGCTGCCAGCTGTTGCTGGTGTGTATTGTAAGTAGCTGCTGCCAGCTGTTGCTGGTGTGTATTGTGAGTAGCTGCTGCCAGCTGTTACTGGTGTGTATTGTGAGTAGCTGCTGCCAGTTATAGTTGGCTGGTGTGTATTGTGAGTAGGTAGCTGCTGCCTGTTGTAGTTGACTGGTGTGTATGGTGAGTAGCTGCTGCCAGTTATAGTTGGCTGGTGTGTATTGTGAGTAGCTGCTGCCAGTTATAGTTGACTGGTGTGTATTGTGAGTAGCTGCTGCCATTTGTTACTCGTGTGTATTGTGAGTAGCTGCTGCCAGCTGTTGCTGGTGTGTATTGTGAGTAGCTGCTGCCAGCTGTTGCTGGTGTGTATTGTGAGTAGCTGCTGCCAGCTGTTACTGGTGTGTATTGTGAGTATTGTGTATTGTGACGTGGTGTGCTCCCCATCGGATGGTGATGTTCTTCGGTGTGCGGCTGACGGCTGCGTTTTCGGCAGCTCCACCTCCGCCCACGGACGTACCGTCTCCCTCTCCAGAGCCCAAGACTGGTGGCTTCAGCTTCGGCAGCTTCGTCGGTGAGTCCCGAATCGGACGGGTTGCATGTGCTTTTGTTGACCTCAAAATACGGGGATGTTTTTGGGCTAGATTTGTATTCGGACTATCCGTGCGACTTTGGCTCTGCACCCACCGTGGGAGAGGTCATTGAGTTATCGCTTATCGAAGCTCGGGAATGTAGGGAGGCAGAACGTCTTGTCGGAAACCAGCTTGTGTGAGGTCACATGAGCCTACCAAATACGGGCAGCTGTTTTGGCTGCAGCTGTGCAGCAGTTTCAGCTGATTGTAGAAATGAGCAGTAAAGTCAACCAACTGACCTCTGGCCAGTCTCTGCCAGTTGTTTTGAACATGTATTGACGCTGTATGTGACACAATCCGGACTGTAGTACCACACCAGTCCCCGGTCCTACGGGCCGCTTTCGCCGTTATTCCTTGACATTCATGTCCCCCGATGGGAATCACTGGTTTAAGTGAGCCATTACGTATGTGGCTTCATGCAAACACAGGTCGATGTAAGTTAGTGTGAGAGCGTTGTACCTCCATGGAGCTGTAACCCAGGAGTGGGTACGGAGAACATGTGCCTTTTGTCACGCCCGATCTTTAACCTTTGGTCCCGGTGTTAACTCGAGTTTAATTATGAATAATAATGATGAATTAGCAAACCCGAGCCATCCATTCTAGAAGTGGCGTCTGGAATTTGTTCATTTGTTTGTTAAGCATAATCAGCAACAGGTATGGCACCCAATTATAGCTGGAGTCGAAGTAAAAAAACATCCGATGAATGACTGTAAACATGATACAAGGTATCATAATAAAATGGTAAAAGTGAAAATTTTAAAATGAACAGTAAAAAACTTGGCTCTGCACCTCCCGGAAACAATAAATCTACCGTCCCTTAGACATTCGCATGGATGTCAAAAAGCAGTGCAGGGGAGGAGGTTAGAAATCACAAGCATATACGTTAGCTAATTTATCGACGGTCGCCTCTTACTAGCTGAGGCTTATTACACGTGTGCAGGTGATGCGTCCTTAAAACTCATCCCACCCAGGCAGTGAGTGAGCAGCGGCAGCCGGACGGTGGCGGCCGTTGCGCTGCCGGCTGTACGGGTAAGGTGGTGAGCTCGGACAGAGCGTCCGGTCTGTCCAAGGTCGCGCTGACTCGGCACGGCGGCCGCTGGCTGCCGCGCAGTCGGGGGTTTCCCGTAACCCGGCGGCCGCGCAGTCGGGGGTTTCCCGTAATCCGGCGGCCGGGGCTCGGCGCTCTGCCGCTGCCAGCCCAACTGTGCCGCAATGTCCCGCGCAGGTTTTTCAGTTATCTTCCTCCAGAACCAGTTTCAAATCAGGAGCCAGACGTAAGGCTAGCGACCAGTCATCACTACAGTCGTTAGAATTAATACCGACAGCCGGCCGGTGGAGACCTACCCATGAGTTGCGGCTGCGAGTCCGGATCTGCCCTTGCTTTCCGTGATGCGCCCCCCGCTGTCTCTGACCCTCCCGCTGTCTCAGCCCCCCCGCCGCAGTCTCCGACACCCACCCTCCTACTGACATTGACGCCCCTCGCTGTCTCCGACACCCACCCTCCCACTGACATTGACGCCCCTTGCTGTCTCCGACACCCACCTTCCCACTGACATTGACGCCCCTCGCTGTCTCAGACACCCACCCTCCCGCTATCGTTGACGTCCCTCGCTGTCTCCGACACCCACCCTCCCACTGACATTGACGCCCCTCGCTGTCTCCGACACCCACCCTCCCGCTGTCGTTGACGTCCCTCGCTGTCTCCGACATCCACCCTCCCGCTGTCGTTGACGCCCCTCGCTGTCTCTGACACCCTTCCTCCCGCTGTCGTTGACGCCCTTCGCTGTCTCCGACACCTACCCTCCCGCTGTCGTTGACGCCCCTCGCTGTCTCTGACACCCTTCCTCCCGCTGTCGTTGACGCCCTTCGCTGTCTCCGACACCTACCCTCCCGCTGTCGTTGAGGCCTCCCCGTTGTTTGACGCCCCCCCATTATCTGACGCCCCCCCATTATCTGACGCCCCCACTGTATCTGACGCTCCCCGTTGTTCCTGACGCCCCCACTGTCTCTGGTGTCCCGCCGCTGTCTCTGGCCCCCGCTGTATCTCACGCCCACTCCACCGTCTCTGACGCCCCCCGCTGTCTCTGACACCCCTCATTTTCGGACGCTCCCGCCACTGTATCTGACGCCCCCTCCACTGTATCTGACGCCACCGCGCTGTCTCTGACGCCCCCACTGTATCTGACGCCCACTCCACTGTCTCTTACTGTCTCTGACATCCCCCCTGCGCTGTCTCTGACGCCCCGCCGCTGTCTCTGACGCCCCCTCCTGTTCAGGTGGCATCGTCTTCTGCCTGGTCCTGGTGGCGGGAATCTTCGTTGGCCTGAAATGGTACCGCCGCCGCATGGGAAGCACCGGACGCTACAACAACCTGTAAGCTGGCCACCGCCGGGCTGTCCTTTCGGAGCATGTCGTGCGCCTTCGGTAGTGTCCCTTCACTTTCGGTAGATAGCACATAAGAAGCACACATCGCGGACGGGACGCACGGAATCGCGCCGGGCTCAGTTTTGCGCCGTCTTTTATATGGCTTTCGTTGTGTTGGAGGCGGCTATATTGAGCCTTGCAGCTGGACGTTTTCCCCAGCCATCGTACAACGCGCTGCGAACACTCTCTGTATGCGCTTGGAATAGTTATGTTCCAAGCAGATCGTTTAGTTATCGTCATATGTGCTAGATGTCGGGATACGTCACTCCCACTTGCTGCTAATTCCGTTTTTACGTCAAACCATTACTTTTTTGGTACCCAAAATGGTTGGATTAAAAATGATGAACTCCTCAATAGTCTACTGTTCAAAGCTTATGGACTTTATTACAGCTTCTCGTTATCTATTTCCGCGATGGCTTAATGTCCAACGTTATATTACAACCAAAAGCTTTGGAGTATTTGATTTTTGTTGAGTAGGTCCGTATGATTTATATCTCTAAATTTTGTGACTGTGACCGAGCGCCATTGCTTCTATTTTGGATTGTTTATTTGCGCTCTTGCCTTTTATTGTCGATGTCAGCATTTTATTTCATCCAGAGCTCGCTTTTGTTTTGTTTTTATGGCTTGTGCATTCTTTTGTTCACCCTGCTTCGGTTTTGCTGTTACAGATAAGGAGCCTGATGATTTCCCGACGTCCCGAGGGAAACAGGGGAGCCCTGTTGGGGTAGTGCGACATGAAACTGAATAGCACTGAGGCACGCTGGAGTCGCTTTGGACAGATGCTGGGGGACGAGTTGGGGTGCATTTACTGTTGGTAGGGGCGCCCACGGTCTGGGCGAGAACAATTTAAGGCTCCCTCACACTTGACAGGACCCGCCCAGATCGGTGTCGACAGACTATCTCGGCATGCGGTGTGGTAGGTTAGCAGGGGGGGCAGCAGGTGCTCAGGTCCTGCCGGGTGGGAATGGACTTTCAGCCGCGCATGAAATGAGCGCCGAGTGAAGCGGTACCATTTTCAACTGTTGTGGCATGCGCAGGGTGAATGGAGTGCAGTATTAGTAACACTGGACCTGTTGCTATGCCACATAGCCGTGGTCTTCTGTCATCTCTGTCTGTGGGTAGCTACCAGGGTTCTCTAGGAATGGGCAGCAAACAATTTGTGCAGCTGTGGGTGAGGGGTGTGAATGACGGGTTTACTTGTGCGCGAGGAGAGCGTCACGCCTTTCTCACTCGCCACTAACACTCACGCGGAAGGCAACCTTCGGAGGTCCGAGAGGGGGTGGTATTGGGAATAGCTTTTTGTCAAATAGCACACTGCGACTGTTCCCCTCGTATATTTTCATAGAGTTTGTCGCACTCTCATGAGGTGCCAGAAGTGGAAATGGTGCCAAAAACTGGATGATGGCATTGCCTTATCTTGGTATATCGCTGGGCTCAAATACGCTCGTAGCTTTTGAGGATATTTAGTAGTACGTATTGATATAGCTTGTACTGTAGGTTGTGGGGTATGGGGTCAGGGGTGCCTATGCTATTTTTTTAGAACATTAGTGAATATGTTGACACTATGTGATATATAAGCCTTGTGCGGAGCCTGTAAGGGAGTTAGAGCGTCTGCATGTATAACCCTTGTATCTAACGAGGGTGGCAACAAAGCGATGTCTTCCACTAGTTTTTAGTTAAGCCTTATTTAGCTGTGACGTAAGGTGTGCTTCAGCGTAAGAAGCGCTTGGAAGAAATGATGGAGTATGGTTAGCTGAGCCCTATATAGGCATGGGGTGTGGTCGGGTAACGCATCAGCATGTGGAAAACCTTACACCGTGAAGGATTGTGCTGGACATTCGGGGAATAATTTCGCGAACCCTTGAGTAGAGGAAAATATTGCAATCATGATTTCCTCTCGACTATCATATAATGCTTACATTAACATTAAAGGGAATGTGGCACCTTCAAAATGGGATTTGAAGTGAGATAGCCTGGTGGTAGATCATGTCGAGACACCACTTCATCCATGTTTCATTGGTCCCAGAACTTACCGTTCGTAGATAAAGAAAGTAAAATTTACCACCTGCCTACCCTGTCCTCCCCGAAAAGTTCACGTGTTATGAGATGGTCTAAGGAACGTGACGTCATGCACAAGTCCCGCTGCGCGTGCGCCGCGAACAAAATTATATTGTTTGGACATCTTTAAAGCCCATCTGCTAAACATGACTGGTCTTGTTGAGTATAAATGCGTATAATTTGCTTTATTGATTAATTTAAAACGTGAAAAATGTTTAAATATATCAAGAAAAATAGAGAACATTAATGAATATCACATTGCAGCCTGATGGTAACCTTTTTTACCTAAAACTACTCCTTTTGTATTCGTTTCCAGTTTTGCGCAAATCAAACAGACTCAATCTGGCGCAAAGTATTACCAGCTGATACACCACTTTGTCGTCACGGTAGTTTGGAGAATTGCGCCGATTTGACGTCGGGTTAATTTGGAGACTTATTACTGCTAACAGAGGAAACAAAATATTAGGCTTATTAGCCATTTTTTCAGTCCAAATCAGGCCAAATCAATTATTTTCTACCTAGATTGCCCCCAAATCTACCACAATCTGGAGTTGCACCAAGGTGCCACATTCCATGTAAGAAAGTTAGCAACTTCTGTCGATATGCAACAGTATGAACATGTCAACATGTTTTTTGTTGGTAGTATTTCTGGAACCTTTTTTGCATATCATGAATTATTATTGTCATTATTTTGAGTGATAAATTGAGAGGGAATCGTATTAAAGTTCATCCCCTGATTTCGTTTTCCTCTTCCGGGAAAAAGGCTGAGTTGGCAGGTTGAAGAAATAGGTCTTGTGAACTTTAGATGGCTGAGTGAGCCGATGAAAACACTAGTGCGAAATTTTCATTCACATTGAACAGAGACCTCAATTTTTCAATTCTTCCCCGATAGTGACTGCTGGACTTAGGATAGTCATTTTGGCCAAAGCGCGGTCGATATTTGGATATAATTTGGACGCCGTAATAGAGAGGGACAGAAAAACGATCAAATGAAGGTGTTAACGCACTTTATGGCCAATAGAAAATAGTCTTTCTGGTCTTTAGCATCTCCATTTCCAGATGTTACCGCTGCAAGTGGCTTTACATTTTATATTGTTCATAGACTTAAAGTAACGATCAGAGCAATCTCATCGCATAGCTGGTGGTGGCGCCACACATGCGAGGCACCGGTGATGGTACGTCCGCTAATTACACCTTTTAGCAGAGTATTAGCAATAAGTTGTAATAGCTTGTGGGTGGCTTACTTTCAATTGCTGATAAGTTTCTAATCTGGTTTATTTTTGTGTTGGGCCCTGTTCGAAGTACTGTCCAATGTGTTGTATCGCCACTCAGTTAATTTGAATGTTTATTTTCCCCAATACAGTCGTGCATATCTTTTGTTTTTGTTTGTGAGCTAGCAAGATGATTTCAGAGACTATCACTTCATTCAACTGCAGGTGCAATATGAATATGCTAGCGAGGAGTTGGATCCTCAATGGCTGGAGGTACCACCGTTGCCACGTGAGTCGTGCAAACATTATATATATATATATATATATATATATATATATATATATATATATATATATATATATATATATATATATATATATATATATAATGTTTGCACGACTCACGTGGCAACGGTGGTACCTCCAGCCATTGAGGATCTATATATATATATATATATATATATATATATATATATATATATATATATATATATATATATATATATATATATATATATATATATATATATATATCCTGTGGACTTTGAGAGTCAGCGATCTCCGAATTCATTCTTGCAGCGTGACTCCCGAGAACACCATGCCTCTTCCGCGAATCTGAGGATTCAAAATCACTCATGCTCAAATATTCCGGTGGGAATGAATTGCAAAAAAACTCACAATGCTCATGGGAAAAACAGAAAAGTACCCCAAGAGCGTTGAGAGTTTATTTGCATTTCATTCTCATAGGAATATTTGACTATGAGTGATTTTAAACCCTCGAATTTGCGCAAGAGGTACGGTGTCCTCGGAATCCGCGCTGGAAGAATGAATACGGAGATCGCTGACTTTCTCAAAGTCAACAGGAGGCTTGTGAAGAAAGTCAGGAACGAACTGGAAGACTCAGGGGTTTGACTACAAGGTTGCATCAGAGAGGGAAACGCATGACCAACGATCTGACGCCATCACAACACTCTTGTTCGTCGCTGAAGTTCAGCAAATCGTGAACACTGAACCCAGAAAGTTGACGCGTGCCATCGCGGTGAAAACGGTGTGGATGAAAAGTTAATCAGGCCGGTGGCTCATGAAGACTTCCGTTACTTCTCTTACAAGATGAGGAAGGGCCAGTTTCTGTCGAAGGCCATGCCGGAAAAGCGCCTGAAGTATGAAGTAAGAAGCTGCTGAACAGGCTAACGAATCCATTGCAGCCAGACATGCTGTGGTTTGTCTTTGACGGGAACTTCTGCCAGGGTCAGAACAGCAGGTGGCTTGCTGTCTCACCCAAAGACGTGCCGAAGGTCATGCAAACCAAGTTGACAATCAGCTTCATGGTCTTCGGCATCGTCAGCGGTGAAGGTGCGTCATGCCACCGAACTTCTTTCCGGAGGGCCTCAGGCTCAACACTGAAAGCTACATCCGCGTTCTGAGCGAGGTAGTCAACCGGGGATAGACCTGGTAGCTGCAGGGAGGCCGGACGTGTAGCAGCAGGGCTCGGCACCCTGCCATATCAGCCGGAAGACCCAGGCCTGGCTGTCGGAGAACTTCATTGACCACACTTCGCCTAACATCTGGCCTCTCAGCTCGCCCGACTGCAACCCATTCAACTTCTTTGTGTAGAGTACAGCTGAACGGGGGACTTGCGGGTCCAGTTGCAACACAAATGAGCTGAAGGTCAGGATCACCAGGTCCTTCAGGGGTCTAAGCAGGGAGATGGTGACGAAGACATGAAAGTAGGCTTCATCTGGTGAGATTGACAGAAGAGCCACGAAGACAAACTGACCAAATTTTGATGAATATATGGTAAAAATGCGGTCACTGTTTGTTTGCCCGAGACATTTATATTACGAAAGAATACCGCCCGCATCCAGTAGGGTGGAACGTTTTCGTCCAAGGGGAGGGGGGCATCTTCAATGAGGCCGAGATCATCACTCCTTTATTGTGCAGTCGTAGACACGAAATTTTCCCAAACTCACCTACTTCGACTTTGAAAAAACGGATGCACATTTGCCGTCCAGAGATAAATTCTTACTCGCCGATTGTTTAGTGATAGGCAATGTCTAATGAAGTGCGTTGAACAGAATGCAGATTTTTAAACTTATGCTTGTTTCGTTTTGAGTCATCTTGGAGGGTCGAAAGACACCCCATGTGTGGCTGGAATTTTCTTTTGATACGCATGCCCACAGTAAAAGAAAATTCAAAAACGCATTCATCCCTATATTTGTGTGCCCCTAGAGTGACAACTGGACACGCCTGTCAAGACAAGAACCTATTAATTTATTACACCGGTTGCAAACCTGAAGACAAATTAATGAATGTGATAACATCTGTCGATGATTTCGTAAATCACGTTTTGAAACAGAAACTGCCCCGACACATTTGAGATTATCTGCACACACGGCCCTGCTTATAGCCTAGATATACCTAAGCTTATCTCACTGATCGTTTTATCAGGTGCAAGTGGACCAATTTTCATAAATATTGGACGTGCTTCGGTCCCGGAGGCTCACGCGCGTAAAATGACTGCGGCAAGGAAGTGGCGTGTCAGTCAAATCGATACACCAGGAGTTCGGAAATGAAAATACCAACGCATTCTAGAGTTTTTTCAGCTTAAATATCGGAATCTAGTTTATTATCACGATTGTCGCTTTATGGTTCTCCAGAAGAAGCGTTTCATAGAAGAATTTCGTAGAATCAAGGAACTACAAATTTTGTATTTATTCTCCAAACCAATTATGGAACAGCGACATTAGGTACAAAATTTTGCAGTTTTCCCATGTGCTTTAAAAAATATAGTGTTTTCTTGGGGATGGCTCTGGCTTTTCTATCCAATCCAGCGCCACTGGAAAGAAGGCCCGGTGAAGACGAACTTAACCTAATCACGATTTTTTCAATTATCGAGGAAACTTCCGGGCTTATTCTTAAGTCCAAACATAATTTCTGGGAGGTCTAGAGCTACGCTTCTCATCCTCCACCAGCTCATGGCGGCCAAGCGTCTTAGCTCTGTGCCGAAAACAAACGATGTCAGCGGTGATAATGCACAAGCAATTCCAGCCTATAACGATAGTGAGGCTAAAACGGAAAACGAAGCGATGTCAGTGTTTCGTTGTTGCGCTTCCCACACTGCTGTCGCGGCTGATGTTCCTTGTTTTTATCCGTCTTCTATATGACTGGGTTCTAGAAAAAAAAGTAGAATGTTACTAGGGATGCGTGCTAAATTCAGTGTCTGGCGGTTAAAACTGCTGCTTCTCGATAATATCATTATATATTTTATATCAACAGCTAAAAATAGTTTGGCCCGGAAAAAGTCGAAAAATATAAACCTGGTGGCTAAAATATAGAACTAAGATAAACCAACAACCCCGAACGGCTTATATTATACATGAGGGTCGCCACCAGTAAAAAGCGAAGGAGCCAGCTAACTTACCACCTCCTGCCGACAAGAATACCTCGCTTCTAGAATCGAAAACTAGTCGGATTCTGGCTGCTTGATACTTTCAAGCTTTGCTCCAGTTTGACTGAATTGGGCAAATTTTCACGAACAGTGGGAGAAGGGGGCAGGCCCACAATGGCCTCCTTATTCCATTATCATCATCATTAGTATATTTGATGTTTTACGGCGCGCCGACTACTGCGGTTATTCTGCGCCCATAAAAATAACAAAGGAAAAATAACAGAAAAAATGGCGGAAATCCTGTCAAGCTATCGCTACGTCGTCATCTATAAGACCAAAGAGGGTACGTGAAATGACAGGTGGGTGTAAAATAGTAAAAAAGGCTTAACCCTCTCACCCACCGCCAGGTCAAGATATTTTGTACGAGAAACCTAAATGCCTACGAAGGAGAGAAGATGACATTAAAGGGAATGTGGCAACTTCACAACGTGATTTTAACTGAGATAGCCAATTTGTAAAGCAAGTCGGAAAACCCGGTACTCCATATTTCCTTTGTCTTGGAACTCGATATTTCAGTAGAAAAAAAGCTAAAACCTACCTGACACCAGCCCCCCCCCATCAGACCGTCGCTGGGCGGCCATTGTTGTGGGCTGCTGGTGTGACGACATATGCTGACATCACGATGAGCATCAGCCAATCGAAGCCCTTACAGCGGTTCAAGTATGGTAGTGGTTGCCAGATCGTGACATCATCCACAGGCTGATATTTATCTCTTTTTCTAGAGGAGTATTTTTAAAAACAAAATATTGAGCTTATTGTACATTTTTTCAGAGAAATCATGAGTGGTTTCATTATTTTTGGCTAAAAGTACGCCTAATTTCACTAAACTCCAGGATTCGACCAAGGTCCCACATTCCCTTTAAAGCCAACGCTCTCCGGATAACACATTATGCTAGTGATCTCAACATTCAGATGCTCCTCCGGGACCCTCTCTATCTCAAAGCGCAGACAGTTCACCAGGACATGTTTCGCGATGAGTCTATCACCAGGAAGTGGACATTCTTCCTGGGCACGACTAGCTAACGAACAGGCGTGGCGTTCGTGGGAGTGTCCAAATTGCAATCTACAAGAGTGACTCCATCCTTTCTGCAGCCCACGCTGCTACCGCTGGACGGCCAGGACACTAACCGGGGTTTGGCTCCCCGAGTTTTTGCTCCCAGAGTCACGGGGCTTCCTTATTCCGACGTGTGTGATGATATTACCTGGCCTACACGTATAGAACTGCTCGCAAGCTTGAAGAGTAATACTTCCTACCTGTGGCGATTTTTTTCACGTTGCCGAGTCGC
>JAOTON010000762.1:0-99966 GCA_034440635.1 Lepas anatifera
CCTGGACCGATGGGGTAATTACCGAAAGACCAGCTGACGTCCAACAGCACCACACCAACCAGCTGTAAAAACAGCGGCTGGTGGAGGGCCGGCTGGAGTCAAAGAAGTACCGCACCGACCAGCTGTAAAAACAGCGGTCGGTGGGACAGACTGGTCGCAGCGAAGACTCGAGCCGGGAGCAGGTCTTGAAAAAGTCTTCTACCTCTACCTTCTTGTCTTCGCAGAAGGAATCTTCAGCAGCAAGCAGCAGCGATAGCAAACAGCAACGGCACCAGACCTGCCGACAAACGCTCGGGCAGAGTGTCAGGCAGTGATCCCCTCCTTCTCTCTCTTTCTCTCCCTCAATTTTAAGCTATTGGTGCGTTCAATAGCTTTACCAGAGATTTGGAGCCGTGGAGGGTCGTATCTGATATGCACCCTTGCAAATGCAATGACTGATGATTTTTCCGCCAAGAGTGATAGAACCATTAAATTACACCAAGAAGTATATCGATGTCGTTTAAGCTGTCCTGCAATTGGATAGTTGCATTTTGGAATTCTGGTTCACTGTACCGCCTGGTATCTATTGCAGTGGATTTTCAAACAGCGACATCGTCCGCAAAAAAGGGGAGTCATTTATTCCAGGCGGTAGTTTTTTTGGCGAAGAGATCATTGATCATTACTAAGAAAGAGGGTGGGGGGACAGAGCGCTATCCTGGGTTGTCCCTTGGTCTTGGGTTGCCAGGCAGGGAGTATGTGGTGCCACAACGGACTTTGAAATTTCGGTAACTGAGGAAGTTTTTCAATAAATTTTGCAAAGTGACCACGAATTCCTAGCTTGCCTAACTTGTGCACAAGAGTGTCTTTTGTACGCGATTGAATGCCGATTTGATGTCTAGGGATGCAGCTATTGTTACTTGCTTTCTGTAGAAGCCATTTTGGATCTCACTGACCAGTTTCACCAAGTTGTCAGTGGTGGCTCGCCCGCGCCGGAAGCCTGATTGCATAGCATCAAGTTTCTTTTCGAGGATCTCGTGAATTCTAAAGTTTATCATGCGCTCGACAAGCTTGCCAGCACAGCCAGTAAGCGAAATTGGTCGATAGCCTTTTGGGTCTGTTTTTTCCTTGCCAGGTTAGGTTTTTTGAAGGGGAATGATGATACTCTCTCGCCACGACGTGTGGGAAAGAGTTGCTAAGAAACATGTTGTTAATGGCCGAAAGCAGGTAATTTGGTGCTGTCTGGCTGAGGCGCCTGAAAAAAGAGTAGTGAATTTATCAGGGCCCACTGCAGTGTTTCCACACTTGCTAATGGCGTAATTTAGCTGGGTGATTGTAAATGGTACGTTGTAGTACTCTCGGCTACCAGAATTGATAAATGTGTGCTTTTTGCACCATTCTGCCTGGTCTTTGGAGCGCTGGCTGTATGAGTTATTAGCTGCGACACTGGCGTAGTGATCAGCAAACTTTCCCATGACTTCCTTAGGTTCTCTTATTTGTTGTTCAGCTATTTTGAGTTGAAGGAAAGGTCCGCGGATTGGTCGTTTCGCAGAGAAAGCTCTGATGATTTTCCAGACTTGAGGAATGGGAGTGAAGCGGTTTAATTTCGAGACAAAAGAGTTGAAACTATCCTTTTTAACCCGCTTGCACGCGTTTTGAAAGTGTTCTTTTTGCTGCCCGAAGGGCACATCGAGTAGGGCTGTGCGCTATCCTCTCATATGCCTTGCGGGTTTTAACCATTTGAGCTTTGGCGTGTGCCGTCTCTGCGTTCCACCATGGGGCTCCGATTTTCTTGCGGGGGCCTCCGGTTTTTGGTATTGCTACTTGTGCTGCTGAGCTTATGGCTCTTAGTGCTAATTCAATGTCTGCCGAAATTGGGTCGCCTTCGGTGACCAGTGTGAGTCGACCTCTGCCTCAAATTTTGACCAGTCCGCTCGTTTCAGACCTCAGGAACGCGGTCGAGTGCTACTTGAGGTATATCAATTTTGATTGGGAGTTGATCACTAATGCCTGGGCTGTCTTTGACATCCCAGGTAAACAGTCACGCAATTCTAGGCGTGCAGCGCGAAATAACAATGGCTGCGTCAGAATGTCTGCCTTGCGTTGCTTGGCGGGTTGGTGCGCCGTTATTTAGGATAACTAAATTTTGAGAGTCTATTGCGTCATATAGCATTTCACCTCTACGATTTGGTGTCGTGCTGCCCCAGGAAGGGTGGTGACCATTCAAATATCCAAGTAATAACAAAGGGCCGTTTATGTGTCTAAATAGTTGTGCAAGTTCCCAATCCGTTGGATCAGGGTCGCTGGGAGATATGTATATTGAGATCACCGTCAATTTGACGTGTTGTGTTCTTAGGCTAATAGCTACACAGTCCAGTGACTTTACCAGGGGCACGTGACTGCGTGGGATGCTATTTTCTAAAAGGATGACTGTGCCTCCCGTAAGGGTAGCAGCGTTTAAGTCATGGCGATACCAAGAGTAGCCAGAGATTTTGAATTTATCATTATCTTTATCAATAAAGTGCGTCTCTTGTATTACTGCTAGTGCCGGCTTTTTCCTAGGAAATATTGATGAAAAAGCGGGAATTTCCCGAGTAGGTCATTTGTATTCCATTCAAGGATTGAACCCTTGATGATTTAACGCTTGTGTTTTGGGGACCTACGTTTACGGAGGTTGTAGGAGCACCTGCTGCTGCTGCTATAATTGGCAGGAGAAACGGGGGTAGAGTGCCTAGAAAAGCTAAATTTCCTTGCTAGGGGAGCTGCCGGGGCTGGGGGTTTCCAATGTGGGAGTACTGGAGATGTTCATAACTGTTTTCGCAGAGCCCGTCTCTGATGCACTGCTGGCGTGAGAGTCAGTCTCTGTCCCGGACAGCTCATGGTCAGACTGGCTCTTGCCGTCTGACGTTTCAAGTTCACTTGAAAGCTGGAACTACATATACCTATGAGGAACCTCGTATACCTGGAACCTATGAGATCGGTTTGTGATCCGCAAGTGCGGGTAGGCGGTGCAATTTGGGAAGAAGCGACGCTTCTTTCCAGGGAGAGGTTAGCAGTTTCAGTTTGAGTTGAAGTTGTTACTTTATGAACTTTGGTTTCAGTGGCAGCGGTTTTACCCTGAGGAGGTGGGCTGCCAGTCGTTGGAAGTCTCCCCAGCGCCTCCCTTTGGCGGCGTCTGGGAAGGGGAGCACCAGTGAATTTTGAGCATTTCGGGGCGGGTAGCGTTGGAAAGATAACATTTTCCTGCACGTGAAGAATGGCTTTGCCATTATTCTCATAATGTCCGGGTCTTCCTAGTTATTTGGGGTGCCTGAGAGGCGGGGGTATTTTCGGTCGGAAAACCTGACGGCGAACTAGTGCGGGCCAGAAGGTCCTCCCAGCCTGCAACAGGCGTCCACCTTCGCCAAAAAGTGTCCGCGCCACGTGGTGGGGGGAGGGGCATGGACGGCCTGATGGGCGCCATGATGAGTGGCTCCATGAGAGGGCCGATGTGGCGGCTTGGTGATTTGGGAGGCTGAGGCGGTGCCAAAGTGGGGCGCTGGTGGCCGGCTGTGCAGGGGCTGCTGTGGTGGCCTTCCCACCACAGCTTTTTGGGACGTTGCGATTTTTTCTTTTTGCTGCACTTGTTTGCGGGCCAGGTCAAATGGGATCTTTTTCTCCTCAGCCAACATGCTTACCTCTTTTTCGGGGAGCCAGGTCGGGCACTTAGGGTTATCAGCCCCAAGGGTTATCAGCCCCACGAGCATCGCCACAGGCAGCACACAGGAGGATTTTGGAGTTGCACTCTTGAGTGCAGTGCTGAACACTGCATTTACCGCATCGTGGGGTGGGGTTCTTACAATTTGGTTCTAGGTGCCCGTACCTCTGGCAAATTTGGCAGCGAATAGGGAGGGGGTGGTATGGCCTAACTGGGTAGACACAGTCACCCAGCTTGATTTAGCCGCAGTCATCTCGGCACTGTGTCGAAGGTGACGATGAAACGGTGATCTCTAGGGCGGGGGTCTTTTTGGGTGGCGTTTTTGCTGTGGTTCAGTTTTTCCAGAGCTAGCACACTTTGACCCTTAAAGTCAAAGATATGCTCAATGTCCACATCTGACAGGTGGGACGCTTCCGGGGCATTCATTATGCCCCGGTAGAAGTTGAGGGAGTGGTGGATGGCGAAAAGCACTGGTTTAGAACCAAACGTTTTGGCTGCGAGCAGGGCTTTGGTGGACTCTTGGTTGGAAGTTCTGATGATAACATCTTTTGGATGTTAAATAATTTCGAAGCTACCTTTCACTTTTTTGGCTGGTCGCCTTATCTAGGTTGAAAGTGGATTCTTTGGCCAAATTTTGATGGGCTGAAAGGTAGCTGCCAACCAGCCAGGCTCCGCTTGGCAGGTTGGCTTTATTCAAACGGAGGCTGAAGAGGCGGAACGAAGTGTTGGAAGTCATGGTTTTGCTAGTTGGGATTTGATTTGTAGATATGTCATCAAACGTGGTCTTAGCTTCTCTAAAACCTTTGGGGAGGAAGGGCTAGAGAATTAATTGAGAAGAAAATTTAAGCAAAGGGGGCTTACTTTTACTAATAGAGCTAACGGGAGAATCAACTGAGCTAGGGGTGTGGTTTGGGATTATTAAAATATCTGGGTAGTGCTTGAATGAAAACACCTAACCTTAGAGTTTTATGCAAAAGGCTGACTCAGTCACTAAAGGGGATTTCTAAGCCGGAGGGGAGGCAGGGATGCCTCTTCGGGACCTAGCAGGGGCCTAGGTGGCTGACTCAGCCTCTAAAAGGGGCCTGACTGGGGCCTTAGCTGAGTGAGTGGGTGTCCTAGGGGCAGGTACCGTGGCACCTTTGCATAGACGCAGCCCGGGTGGAGGGTATGGGTGGGGCCCCGCTTCTATTAAGCGTGGGTGAAAGAAAGGCCTTGCGTTCTAGGGATTTTAGCAATGTAGTGCCGATAGGTCCAGACAAAGCCACAAACCCAAGGACTGACTGGGTCCAACAAGTGTGCTGGCCACGGGACGAATCCCACCGCTCGGGTTTCCGGCCGAAGAGAGATAGAGCACCGCCTACCCAGACTTGCGGATCACAAACCAACCCCATAGGTTATTATATGCAGTTCCAGTTTTCAAGTGAACTTGAAACGTCAGACAGCAAGAGCCAGTCTGCCTCTGAGCTGTCCGGGACAGAGATTGACTCTGACGCCAGCAGTGCATCAGAGACGGGCTTTGCGAAAACAGTTATGAACATCTCCAGTACTCCCACATTGGAAACCCCCCAGCCCCGGGAGCTCCCCGTAGTAAGGAAGCTTAGCTTTTCTAGGCATTCAACCCCCGTTTCACCTGATAGCGATAGCAGCAGCAGCAGGTGCTCCTACAACCTCCGTAAGCGTATTTCCTCAAAACATAAACGTTAAATAATCATGGGTTCAATCTTTCAATGGAATAAAAATGGCCTACTCGGGAAATTTCCGTTTTTTCGTAAATATTTGCTGAGAAAATGCCGGCACTAGCAGCAATCCAAGAAACGCACTTTATTGATAAAGATAATGATAAATTCAAAATCTCT
The DNA here is from genome assembly GCA_034440635.1 of Lepas anatifera. NCBI lineage: Eukaryota > Metazoa > Arthropoda > Thecostraca > Lepadidae > Lepas > Lepas anatifera. Next base: position 5,530 of record JAOTON010000762.1, read on the forward strand.
GGCTACTCTTGGTATCGCCATGACTTAAACGCTGCTACCCTTACGGGAGGCACAGTCATCCTTTTAGAAAATAGCATTCCACGCAGTCACGTGCCCCTGGTAACGTCACTGGACTGTGTAGCTATTAGCCTAAAAATACAACACATCAAATTGACGATGATCTCAATATACATATCTCCCAGCGACCCTGATCCAACGGATTGGGAACTTGCACAACAAGTTAGACACATAAACGGCCCTTTGTTATTACTTGGATATTTGAATGGTCACCACTCATCCTGGGGCAGCGCCACACCAAATCGTATAGATGAAATTTTACATGACGCAATAGACTCTCAAAATTTAGTTATCCTAAATAACGGCGCACCAACCCGCCAAGCAACGCAAGGCGGACATTCTAACACAGCCATTGATATTTCGTGCTGCGCGCCTAGAATTGCGTGACTGTTTACCTGGGATGTCGAAGACAACCTTGGAATGAGCGATCACCTCCCAATCAAAATTGATATACCTCAAGGAGCACTCGACCGCGTTGATCTTTTTACCCCTTCCTGGAGTCTAAAACAAGCGGACTGGACAAATTTTGAGGCAGAGGTCGACCTTACGCTGGTCACCCAAGGCAACAGAAATTCGTCAGACATTGAATTAGTACTAAGAGCCATAAGCGCAGCAGCACAAATAACAATACCAAAAACCAGAGGACCCGAAAGAAAACAGAGCCCCATGGTGGAACGCAGAGACGGCACACGCCAAAGCTCAAGTGATAAAAGCCCGAAAGGCATATGAGAGGAGAGCCCACAGCCCTACTCGATGTGCCCTTCGGGCAGCAAAAGAACACTTTCAAAACACGTGCAAGCGGGTTAAAAGCATGGTTTTAACTCTTGTCTCCAAATTCAACCCCTCACTCCCATTCCTCAAGTCTGGAAAACAATCAGAGCTTTCCCTGCGAAACCACCACCACGTGGACCTTTCCCTCAGATTAAAATAGCTGACCAACAAATCACAGAACCTAAGGAAGTCATGGAAAAATTGGCTGATCACTGCGCCAGTGTCGCAGCTAATAATTCATACAGACAGCGCTCCAAAGACCAGGCAGAATGGTGCAAAAGCACACATTCATCAATTCTGGTAACCGAGAGTACTACAATGTACCATTTACAATGACCGAGCTAAATTACGCCATTAGCAAGTGTGGAAACACTGCAGTGGGCCCTGGCAAATTCACTACTCTTTCTTCAGGCACCTGAGCCAGACAAAAATAAAATACCTGCTTTCGGCAATTAATAACATGTTCCTTAGCGACTCTTTCCCAACATCGTGGCAAGAGAGTATCATCATTTCCCTTCCAAAACCTAACCTGGCAAAGAAAAAACAGACCAAAAGGCTATCGCCCAATTTCGCTTACTAGCTGTGGTAGCAAGCTTGTTGAGCGCATGGCAAACGTTAGACTTCACGAGGTCCTCGAAAAGAAACTTGATGCTATTCAATAAGGCTTCCGACGCAGGCGAGCCACCACTGACAGTTTGGTGAAATTGGTCAGTGACATCCAAAATGGCTTCTACAGAAAAAAGTAACAATAGCTGCATTCCAAGACATGACATCGGCGTTCGATTGAGTACAAAGAGACACTCTTCTGTACAAATTAGGCAAGCTAGGAGTTTGCGGTCACCTTGCAAAATTTATTGAAAACTTCCTCAGGGATCGAAATTTCAAAGTCCGTTCTGGCACCACATACTCCTGCCTGGCAACCCAAGACCAAGGCACACCCCAGGGTAGCGTTCTGTCCCCCACCCTCCTTCCAGTAATGATGAATGATCTCTTCGCCAAAAACTACCGTCTGGAATAAATGACTCCCTTTTTGCGGACTATGTCGCTATTTGGAAATCCACTGTAATTAATACCAGGCGATACAGTGAACCAGAATTCCAAAACGTAACTATGCAATTGCAGGATAGCTTAAACGACATCGATACTTGGTGTAGTTTGATGGGCCTATCACTCTCGGAGGAAAAATCATCAGTCGTTGTCTTTGCCGGGGCGCAAAACAGACACGACCCTCTACGGCTACAAATCTCTGGTAAGCCTATTGAATGCATCAATAGCTTCAAATTGAGGGAAAGAAAGAGAGAGAAGGAGGGGATCACTGCCTGACACCCTGCCCGAGCGTTTGTCGGCAGGTCTGGTGCCGTTGCTGTTTGCTATCGCTGCTGCTTGCTGCTGAAGATTCCTTCTGGGAAGACAAGAAGAAGGAGTAGAAGACTTTTTCAAGACCTGCTCCCGGCTCAAGTCTCCGCTGCTGTCGGTCTGTCCCACTGACCGCTGTTTTTACAGCTGGTCGGTGAGGTACTTATCGACTCCAGCCAGCCCCACCGCCGCTGTTTTTACAGCTGGTTGGTGTGGTGCTGTTGGACGTCAGCGTCCGCTGCTGTCGGTCTGTCCCACTGACTGCTATTTTTACAGCTGGTCGGTGAGGTACTTATCGACTCCAGCCAGCCCCATCGACTGCTGTTTTTACAGCTGGTTGGTGTGGTGCTGTAGGACGTCAGCCAGCCCTGCAGACTGCTGTTTTCAGAGCAGGTTGGTAAATATTCACTATCGGTTCAGGTGGTGATGGTTTCTTTGATTCCGGCCACCTGGTACCTCTTCTTCTCAGTCCCAGAACCCTATTCTTTCTCTACCGTCTCTATCTCTCTTCGGCCGGAAACCCGAGCGGTGGGATTCGTCCCAGGGTGAGCACACTTGTTGGACCTCGTCAGTCCTTGGGTGTGTGGCTTTGTCTGGGCCTATCGGCCCTACATTGCTAAAATCCCTAGAACGCAAGGTCTTTCTCTCTTTCGCCCTCGCTTAATAGAAGCGGGGCCCCACCCATACCCTCCACCCGGGCTGCGTCTATGCAAAGGTGGCACGGTACCTGCCCCTAGGACACCACACACTAGCATAGGCCCAGTCAGGCCCCCTTTAAGAGGCTGAGTCAGCCACCTAGACCCTGTTAGGTCCCGAAGAGGCATCCCTGCCTCCGCTCCGGCTTGAAACCCCCTTTAGTGGCTGAGTCAGTCTTTTGCATACAACTCTAAGGCTAGGTGCTTTCACTCAAGCACTCCCAAAATAGGATAAGAATCCCAAACCGAATCCTAGCTAAGTTAATTCTCCCGTTAGCTTTATTAGTAACAGTAGGCCCCCTTTTGCTTATATTTTCTGCTCAATTAAATCTCTAGCCCTTTCTTCAAAGAGATCTAAGCCAAGCTAAGACCACGTTTGTTAACATATCTACAAACCCTTAAAGAAAACCATGGCTTCCAACACTTTGTCTCGCCCCTCCAGCCCCCGTCTGAACAAAGCCAACCTGCCAAGCGGAGCCTGGCTGGTTGGCACCTACCTTTCAACTCACCAAAATTTGGCCAAGGAATCTACTTTCAACCTGGATAAGGCCATCAGCCAAAAAGTGAAAGGTAGCTTTAAAATAATTAAACACCAAAAAGATGTCCTTATCAAAACCTCAAACCAGGAATCCACCCAAGCCCTGCTGACCACCAAAACGTTTGGATCAACATCAGTAATATTTTCCATTCACCACTCCCTCAACTTCTACCGGGGCATCATCAGTGCCCCGGAAGTGTCCCATCTCTCCGATGTGGACTTCGAGCATACCTTCGACTTCAAAGGTCAAAATGTGCTAGCCCTTGAAAAGCTCAACCCCGGCAAAAACGCCACCCAGAAAGACCACCGCTTCATCGTCACCTTCGACACAAAGTGCCGTGATGACTGCGGCCAAATTAAGCTGGGCGACTGTGTCTACCCAGTTAGACCGTACCACCCTCTCCCTATTCGCTGTCAAATCTGTCAAAGGTACAGGTACGTAGAATCTAATTGCAAAAACCTCACCCCAGGATGCGGAAAGTGCAGTGCTAAGCACCGCACTCAAGAGTGCAACTCTAACTGCCTCATGTGTGCTGCCTGTGGTGGTGCTCATGGGGCTGATAACCCTAAGTGTCCGACCTGGCTCCGCGAAAAAGAAGTAAACCTGTTGGCTGAGAAGAAAATCCCGTTTGACCTGGCCCGCAAACAAGTACAACAAAAATAAAACCCGCAGCGTCCCAAAAAGCCGTGGTAGCAAGGCAACCACAGCAGCCCCCAGCACAGCCGGCCAGGAGCCTCCCTTATTGGCACCCCCTCAGTCTCCCAAAACTGCAAGCCGCCACATCCGCCCTCTCATGGAGCCACTGATCATGGCGCCCGTCAGGCCGTCCATGCCCCTCCCCCCACCACGTGGCGCAGACACTTTTTGGCGCAGGTGGACGCCCGTTGCAGGCTGGGAGGACCTCCCGGCCCGCACTAGTTCTTCGCCAGGTCTTACGACCGAAAATCCACCCGCCCCTCAGGCACCTCAAATCACCAGGAAGACCTGGACGCTAACATAAGGATGGCAAAGCCATTCTGCCCAAGACAGGGCTAACTTTCTAACACTACCTGCCCCCAAACGCTCTAAATTCACCGGTGCTCCCCTTCCCGGGCGCCGCCAAAGGCAGGCACCGAGAAGGCCTCTAACGAGTGGCAGCCCACCCCCTCAGGGTAAAACGGCTGCCACTCAAACCAAAGTCCAAAAAGTCAATATTGCAACCCAAACTGAAACTCCACACCTCTTCATGGAAAGAAGCGACGCTTCTTCCCAAATCGCAACGCCTACCCGCACTTGCGGATCCCAAACCGACCTCATAGGTCATTATATGCAGTTCCAGTTTTCAAGTGATCTTGAAACGTCAGACGGCAAAAGCCAGTCTGACCACGAGCTGTCCGGGACAGGGACTGACTCAGACGCCAGCAGTGCATCAGAGACGGGCTCTGCAAAAACCGTCGTAAACATCTCAGTACTTCCACCTTGGAAACCCCCAGCCCCGGCAGCTCCCTGTAGTAAGGAAACTTAGCTTTTCTAGGCACTCAACCCCCGTTTCACCTGATAGTGATAGCAGCAGCAGCAGGTGCTCCTACAATCTCCGCAAACGTAGGTCCCCAAAGCACAAACGTTAAATCGTCTTGAGTTCAATACTTCAATGGAACACAAATGGCCTTATCGGGAAATTCCCACTTTTTCATCAATATTTGCTGAGAAAATACCGGCGCTAGCAGCATTACAAGAGACCCACTTTATTGATAAAAATAACGATAAATTCAAAATCTCGGGCTACTCTTGGTATCGCCATAACGTAAACGCTGCTGTCCGTAAGGGAGGCACAGCCATCCTCATAGAAAATAGCATCCCACACAGTCACGTGTCTCTGGTAACATCACTGGACTGTGTAGCTATTATCTTAAAAATACAACACGTCCAATTGACGGTAGTTTCAATATACATATCTCCTTCCTACCCTGATCCAACGGATCGGGAACTCTCACAACTATTTAATCAAATAAACGGGCCTTTGCTATTACTTGGAGACTTGAATGGCCACCACCCATCCTGGGGCAGCGCCACAGCAAACCGTAGAGGTGAAATTATATATGACGCAATAGGTTCTCAAAATTCAGTTATCCTAAGCAACGGCGCACCAACCCGCCAAGCAACGCAAGGCGGGCATTCAGACTCAGCCATTGATATTTCGTGCTGCACGCCTACAACTGCGTCACTGTTTACCTGGAATGTCGAAGACAACCCAGGCATGAGCGATCACCTCCCAATCAAAATTGATATACCTCCAAGAGAACTCGACCGCGTTGATCTGGTCACCGAAGGCGACCCAGATTCGGCAGACATTGAACTAGTGCTAAGAGCCATAAGCTCAGCAGCACAAATAGCAATACCAAAAACCAGAGGACGACGGAAGAAAAACGGAGCCCCATGGTGGAACGCAGAGACGGCACACGCCAAAGCTCAAATGATAAAAGCTCAAATAATATAGTGGGTTGCAAAGCGTAATCACATGGAGCTAGTTAATAGAGCTGTAGGTTTTTAGGTACGGCTTGTTTGGCTTGGGTTGTAGATAATCTGGAACTTGATTTATTTTAAAAACTGTAGGACACTTTGGATGCCTACAGCTGCACTGTCACCGAGTAAGTTAGCCAACGGTGTTGATGGGAGGAATCTGCTCCGGATTCTACGAATCTGTTCACAGCCAGCGGAAGCATCGAGCACATGTTCAAGGGTCAGCCGGTTTCTACAGTAAGAGCAAATATTTGGGTCGGAGCCAGTCAGATAATAGGCATGTGTTGCTCAGGTGTGCCCTATTCGTAACCTGGTGAACGACACCTTCTCTCCTCTGCTCCGCCGACTACTGGATTCCCATTTCCCTATCCTAAGCCGAAGACGTTTAAGTGTGCAGCTAGGTTCTGCTTCCCATCTTGTCTGCCATTCTACTGTCAAGAGCTCGTTAAATTCGGCTTTCAGGTCAGTCGCGGGAACTTTAAATCGATGCATCGGAGACTGCGCGCACGTCACTTTAGCAGCTTCGTCTGCCGCCGTTTCCAGGCACCCCAACATGGCTTGGAACCCAGAGGAATCTGATAGTCTTATCTCGCGTAAAAAGAGCTGTCAATAGCCTTATGATCGCTGGAACAAGCCAGGGTGATGCTGGGTGGTGCGACTGAAGTGCTCTCTCACTATGAGAACTCGGGTCTCAGATCCGTGGCGTAAGTGTCGTAAAACTCTGAAGATTGGAACAGGGACTGCTCGTGGGAGACTAAAACTCTGGCACGCTGCCTGTGAAGGCGCATCCGGCTCCGTCCGACCCTTTAGAGCCATCAGTATAGTAGATAGCGTATCTTGCATATGTATTGTGATGACTCGATCTAGCCGGTCGATCTAGCCGGCAGTGAATGTGCACCGTTTATCATTCTAATTATATTTCTTTCTTTTTGTCACTAGCCGGCACTGCCAACCGCGCTGTAATCTGCCTGTTGTATGCGCTCTCTGCGGCGGCCCATGAAGGGGCATAATCATCACAAAAGACCACACACAATTTATTGATCGTATGGCCTGATGGCAAGCTCTCAGGAACTGCAATGTCTGTCGCTGTAGCCAGGGGCGTGGCCACAGGCAGGGGGGACGGACCCGGACCGTGCTGACCGGGGGTACGAATTTTGAGCATATTCGGTACCTGACAGCATTAATGACCATTAACCCAAATTTTTTTGGGGGGGACGTCCCCTCTGGTTGGCCAACAGGGGGGACGTGTCCCCCGTCCCTCCGCTTTCGGCGCCCATGGTTGTAGCATACAATCTCGGCCACCGCTTCTAATCTAGTATACAGGCGCAGCTGCCGTTTTGCTGTACATTCTTACCACACTTGAAAAGGCTAGTACACATACATTGGATGCTGTATAGATTCTTAATAGCAGAGTCGATATTCCAGACATTAGGTCTGGCACCCGGTTCGAAGTTACTGCAATGAGCACCACCCGGAATGTAGAGGTGAATTCTGTCATTCATACCTACCATAAATCATCAGTAAATTGAAATTCTTTATTTTGCTGGACTCTGCAATCCAGTATCTTTAGCTCTAAGTAATTATCCGGTTTAGTGGCGATACAGTAACTCTTGGTATCGACATAACATAAACGCTGCTATGCGTAAGGGAGGCACAGCCATCCTCATAGACAATAGCATCCCGCACAGTCACATGCATCTGGCAACATCACTGGACTGTGCAGCTATTAGCCTGAAAATACAACACGTCCAATTGACGGTTGTTTCAATATACATATCCCCTTGCGACCCTGATCCAACGGATCGGGAACTCGCACAACTATTTAATCAAATAAACGGGCCTTTTTATTACTTGGAGACTTGAATGGTCACCACCCATCCTGGGGCAGCGCCACACCAAACCGTAGAGGTGAAATTATATATGACGCAATAGGTTCTCAAAATTTAGTTATCCTAAATAACGGCGCACCAACCCGCCAAGCAACGCAAAGCGGACATTTAGACTCAGCCATTGATATTTCGTGCTGCACGCCTAGAATTGCGTCACTGTTTACCTGGGATGTCGAAGACAACCTAGGCATGAGCGATCACCTCCCAATCAAAATTGATATCCCCCAAGGAGCACTCGACCGCGTTGATCTGTTCATCCCTTCCTGTAGTCTAAAACGAGCGGACTGGACAAAATTTGAGGCACAGGTCGACCTCACACTGGTCACCGAAGGCGACCCACACTCGGCAGACATTGAATTAATACTAAGAGCCATAAGCTCAGCAGCACAAGTAGCAATACTAGAACCAGAGGATCCCGAAAGAAAAACGGAGCCCTATGGTGGAACGCAGAGACGGCACACGCCAAAGCTCAAATGATAAGAGCCCGCAAGGCATATGAGAGGAGGGCACACAGCCCTACTCGATGTGCACTTCGGGCAGCAAAAGAACACTTTCGAAACACGTGCAAGCGGGTTAAAATGGATAGTTTCAACTCTTTTGCCTCCAAATTCAACCGCTTCACTACCACCATCCAAGTTTGGAAAACCATCAGAGCTTTCTCTGCGAAGCGACCACCCCGTGGACCCTTCCCTCAACTAAAAATAGCTGGCCAACCCATCACCGAAACTAAGGAAGTCATGGACAAATTTGCTGTCCATTACTCCAGTGTCGCAGCTAATAATTCGTACAGCCAGCGCTCCAAAGACCAGGCAGAATGGTGCAAAAAGCACAAATTTATCAATTATGGAAATCGAGAGTACTATAACGTACCATTCACAATGACCGAGCTAAATTACGCCATTAGCAAGTGTGGAAACACTGCAGTGGGCCCTGACGAAATTCACTACTCTTTCTTCAGGCACCTCAGCCAAACAGCACTAAAGTACTTGCTTTCGGCCATTAACAACATGTTTCTTAGCGACTCTTTCCCCACATCGTGGCAAGAGAGTATAATCATTCCCCTTCCAAAACCTGGCAAAGAAAAAACAGACCCAATAGGATATCGCCCAATTTCGCTTACTAGCTGTGCTAGCAAGCTTGTCGAGCGCATGGTAAACGTTAGACTTCACGAGATCCTCGAAAAGAAACTTGATGCTATGCAATCAGGCTTCCGGCGCGGGCGAGCCACCACTGACAATTTGGTGAAACTAGCCAGTGACATCCAGAATGGCTTTTACAAAAAGCAAGTAACAATAGCCGCATTCCTAGACATTAAATCAGCGTTCGATCGCGTACAAAAAGACGCCCTTTTGTTTAAATTAAGCAAGCTAGGAATTCGCGGCCACCTTGCAAAATTCATTGAAAACTTCCTCAAGGACCGAAAATTTAAAGTCCGTTGTGGCACCACATTCTCCTACCTGGCAACCCAAGACCAAGGCACAGCGTTCTGTCCCCCACTCTCTTTCTAGTAACGATCAACGATCTCTTCGCCAAAAAGCTACCGCCTGGAATAAATTACTCCCTTTTTGCGGACGATGTCGCCATTTGGAAATCCACTGCAATAGATACCAAGCGGTATAATGAACCAGAATTTCAACATGCAACTACGCAGTTGCAGGATCGCTTAAACGACATCGATAATTGGTGTGGTGTAATGGGTCTATCACTCTCGGCGGAAAAATCATCAGTCGTTGTCTTTGCCAGAGCGCATTCCAGACACGACCCTCCACGGCTCCAAATCTCGGGTAAACCTATTGAATGCTTTAATAGTTTCAAATTCTTGGGCGTCACCCTAGATTCCCGATTGAGTTCCAATGAGCATATCACCAAAGTCGTCTCTAGCTGTCAAAAGCGAGTCAACATTCTCGGCATGCTCGGCGGCACAGAGTTTGGCGGGGATCGAAAGACCCTGCTTATGCTCTACAAGTCCCTGATACGGTCCATCCTCGAATATAATTCGTTCGTTTTTAACTCCCGAACAAGACCAATAAACTAAAGCTAGAGCGAGTCCAAAATGCCAGTATCCGGGCAGCCACAGGCGCGCTCACAGAATCCCCCATCACCAGCCTGCTAACTGATAGCGGGCTATGCCCGCTGCAGACAAGACGCGACGCCCAGCTTATTTCTTACTATATTAAGGTCCAATCCACCGAAAACCACCCGGCAAAACAATGCTTTGGTCATCCCAGACGAGCAAATAAAGCCACTCTACAGAAGTGGCCCCCATTTAAGCACAGAGTAGCGAAAACCCTGGAAAGCCTTAATCTTGCTCTGCCAGCAACAATAGGCAAACCCCCACTCTCCCGCTTGTGGACTCGGAAAGAGCCCAAAGTTGAATTTCTTTTCACTTCCCGTAAAATGGACTTCTCAGAGGAAGAAGTCTCCCAGAAATTCCTAGAGTTCCAATCTTGTAACGCGGACAAGATTTTTATATTTACAGACGGCTCCAAAATAGGCGAAAAAGTAGGCCTCGGCATCTGGGGGCAAAACATTTGCCTACAGAAAAGACTTCCGGACAACTGCCCTATCTTCACAGCCGAGGCTGTTGCCATCCTAGATGCATTAGCCATAATCAGAACCCAAAATATCAACTCAGCCGTCATCTGTTCAGACTCTAAATCTGTCCTGCAGGCCGTCAGTAACGTAGTCAACCCCAGCCACCACATTATAGCAGATATTCAGAAAGGTATCGATGATACCCCTGATGTCTCTTTTCTTTGGATCCCGGGCCACTGCAAAATTCAGGGAAATGAAAAGGCCGATGAGCAGGCAAAAAAGTCCCTAGAACTTAGAGAGATCGCACCCTTAATGTGGTCTGGAGATGATAGCAAAGCTCTCCTCCAGGACAGTATCCGGAAGCAAATTAAAAACAACTGGACCACAAACCACAGCGCCCACCTATTCTATATCAAGCCTAACATCGGCTACTGGCCCAGTTCCAACCAAAAGAGTCGCCGGCGCGAGGTTATTCTAACCAGACTCAGAAATGGACACACAACATTAAATGCCTATTGGAACGAGGGCACCTGTGGTACCTGCGACGCAATGGAGAATCCCTATCACATTCTCATCAATTGTCCCCAGCACAACACCCATCGGCAACCCATGCTAGATTACTGCCGAATCCAAAACATCCCTGTAGACCTAAAAACTCTGCTCGGTAACGACCATCCTGAGCTACTCGAAAAAGTCTTTACATTTCTAAAGGACTCTGGGCTAGAGAAGTTTCTATAAATCACCCCTCCCAGTATATATGATGGAGGGTGCATGGTGCACCCCCAAAGTAGGACTTGCCTATTTCCAAATTAACTATTCATGTCATAGATGATCCACTGCAAAATTTAAGAAATAGTTGTTTAACCTTTAATTGGTTTATCGTAGGCTAAGAATAGGTTATGTTAGGCTAGCTTTGAAATCAGGTTAGGTTAAATAGGTTAGATTTGTTCACCGCAGTGATACCTTTCACTGCGGCTCTATGCCAACCACACTCATACTCTTACTAACAATCTAACTGTCCTCTCACACTTCTTTTCCTCTGCGCGGCGGCTGCCGAGCCGGAGAGGAGCTGCAACCTCACCTCCGGGTTGCAGGGTAAATTCGCGGCACCCTGGCCAGGTGTTTAGCGCATTTTCTAAAAATATGAAAATTATTGATTAAACGGAGGATTTCGAGTAACATAGACAAGCGGACATCAGTAGCTGACACACAAAATTCTAAATTCCAAATTCTAAATTTAAGGTCTTCAACCACAGAGAACACCTTCGCACTCTGCGGGTCTAAATTTATTAAAAGACCTCCCTTGGCATGGCTATGTCATTGCCACGATCGTCCATTCGCAAGCTAAAACATCTTGCAACCCATTACTTGAAATAACTCCCATTGCTTAAACAGACTAACGTAGCTTGCCCTCACGCAAAATTCTAAAATTCTCCCACACACTCCTTTAGAGGCGGGCAAAGGTGCTATGCACAGAACGCCTAATAAAAAGCCATAAGTAAGTAAGTAAGGCGATACAGTAACCAATGGATGTGTTGGCGTCTCTGGTTTTCCGGTATAACGTATACGGATGTGTTGGAGCTAATGTGGGATTATGCTCCAAATTATTCAACACCTCCGGATAAGTGTCGGATACGCCCGAGCTGCCGGAGGACTGTGTCGGTTAAATCCTAGTACCCCCCGGCCCCCGGGACTAGACTGTCACGTACCACTCGCCATACCCATGGAATAAAGATACCTGGAACGGAAGCCTCGTTGATTTCTGGGATGCTTTTGTGGGGCTCATTAAAAACAATTGGGTAAATAGCCAAGAACATTAAATTATAGACGGCTGGAAAATAATCAACAAAAAACAGGCGCGTGCCTTACTTCAACCGAGGGGAAACAGCTACTACTGAGGATTTATTTATCAAATATAGACCTAAATAATTGCATAATAGCCATAAAATATGAATGCAAAATCAGCGTGGGCCCGGATTCGAACCCGGAACACTAGTATTGCTGGACAAGCATGCTCCCAACTGCGCTATTGAGCGACGAAATTACCATTATGAAGATGAAAAGTTCCTTGCGCGGGATCCGAACCCGAGATCTTTCGCTTACTAGGCGAGCGCTTAACACACTGCGCTATTACGGCGCGGAGCCGCGCGCGCTTAAAACATGTTATAATACAAGTTGAGCTGCAGTATCAGATTCTGATTTCTTCTGGGCTTTGCTCTGAGATTTTGGGTATTTCATACCTAAAATTTATTTTAGAGGACGCAGCACAGATTGGGCTTTCCGAAATGCATGGTCGTTTTCCTGTGCAAGCCACGGTTTATAACTTATGACGCATCAAAATCATCGGCCACCACATCTCCCATAGACTTTACATGGGTCCTTACCGAGCTTTACTTACCGAAGGATTTGTTCATGTCCTAGATTGGCACCCAAAAGGCGGGGCGGGTTTGCATTGAGGTTTCCATTCCAGGTATCTCTATTCCATGCCCTACCTGTACTTCTCTGCGCTACGCTCTTCAAGTGCTATTTTTTAACTTAAACCGGCACCAAACGATAAAGGATAAACGATAAACCGGCACCAGGCGAAGGAAGAAGAGGAAGCGACAGCCTTATATGGGCACTTTTTCACTGTTTTCCCGCCGCTCCGGAGAATACCGACCTTTCACTTTCGGCATCACAACTAGATAGATACAACCAAGGAGAGTGGACCGTTGGACGCTGTTAAAGGGAATGTGGCACCTTCACAACGTGATTTTAACTGAGATAGCCAAGTTGTAAAGCAGGTCGGAAAACCCGGTACTCCATATTTAATTTGTCTTGGAACTCGATATTTCCGTAGAAAAAAGCTAAAACCTACCTGACACCTGCCCCCTCAGCCCCCCGTCGCCGGCGGCCATTGTTGTGAGCTACTGGTGTGACGACATATGCTGACGTCACGATGAGCATCAGCCAATCGAAGCCCTTGAAGCGTTTCAAGTATGGTAGCCGTTGCCAGATCGTGACATCATCCACAGTCTGATATTTATTTCTTTTTCTAGAGGAGTATTTTTAAAAACCAAATATTGAGCTTATTGTACATTTCTCAGAGAAATCATGAGCGGTTTCATTATTTTTGGCTAAAAGTACGCCTAATTACACAAAATTCCAGGATTCCACCAAGGTTCCTCATTCTCTTTAAGACCAGTACTAAAACGAGAAGCATCATACGCATCGGTGAAAGAGCGTATTTGTGAGCAGCACGTAAATTATTTCCGCGAAGCTTTTACTGAAACATCCACTTTTCCTTGTAAAACCCACCCGATTGCTCACTGCTGTCTAGAGTGTAGCTGCTCTCATCTTTGCAGCAGAGTAGTAGCGACCACCTCTGCGGTCTACGAAGACAAGATTTTCCACTCTTGTGGTTGCTACATCTTTCCCTATCCCTGCTGCGGCCCTGTTAGATTATCTTTTCGAAGAAAACTGTGCTTGCAATACCACTATCAGCAACTCTACAAACGGCCTGCCGAAGATACTTCTCCCTCTGCGATACCCGTTGCTACTATCCGACCCCTTCCAGCAGCCCACCCACCACCAAGAGACAACCGACGACTCAACCGTGACTTTCAAAGACTCAACTTAGACGACCTCTTTGCTGGCAACCCTGAACTTCCGTACACTCTTCCTAGGCCAACTAGATACCCTTCATTAGCGGACTACCTTTTAGACCGCAGGGAGAACGAGACTGGTGCCTTGCCAGTAGAGACTGCAACCTCCACTGGCAGCGCCACAGCTCTGAACGCGCAAGGAGCTCGACCCCGTGAATGCCGGGGGCGGAGCCGCCACTCTCGACAGCACCAGCCAGAAGACGACTACAGACTCGGAAGACCCGGCTAAAAAGGTATTGTCATATACGTGTTTTTGTGTTGTTCTGACTGTGACTTGCTCATATTCTAGTTTTCTTTTGCATTCAACAATTGATGTTATTCAACAATAAGGCCAATTGTGTAAAGTGCATTCAGATAAGCACGTGAATTGACAAATTGAGGATTGTTAACCATAAGATAGTAGAATCGACTGTTTTGGACCCAGGGGTGATATTTTATGTTTGAATTGTTTTACCTCACGAACTAAACATGGTCCAAGCAAACCCTACTGAACAAAATCCAGCCACTATCATGCATGACCTCATTCAGAGAAACTCGGAACTACAGAGACAAAGCCTGATTGCCAACCAGATAGAAATCAACACCCAGAAACTGACTATGATTCTTCAGAAAGTCAAACCCTTTGACGGACTGTCCGCTTCAGGACTGACGAAATGGCTCCACACTACAGACCATATGTTCCGATAGCAAGAAAATGATCACCGGACAATGCTTTTTCGCTTTCTTTCACAGTATCGGACGCCACCGAGAGTTTTCTGGACACTTACACGGCGTAACACTCTGACTATACTTGGAATGACGTAAGAGCTGCCTTTGTAGCCGAGTTCAACCGACTGAAGGACCCTATCCATCTGGAACATCAGTTGAGTAAAGTCAAACAGACAAAAGGACAGACTTTGGAGAATTTCACGGACAAGTACGTGCGAGTAGTACATGACGCGTATGACAAAATGCCTGGTGACCTCCCTGAGATGATACGTGAAATGTTGATTCGGTATTACACTGACGCCTTGATTGACAACTGCATCAGAAATGCACTCACTCGGAAAAATCCCAAGAAGATGTCAGAGGCTTTTGAAATAGCTCAGGAAACACAGACAGTAAACCGCCGCATTGACCGTAGAAACGTCCAGGTGACAAATGAAGGTGAACCCATGGACATTAGTTCTGTACAAACCCCTGGCTGCTCGGACTCAGCTTCACAAATTGCGGAGTTGCTTTACATGATGACTGAGATACTGGTCATTCAAAGCCAGCGTCCGCCTGCCCCGCCGCCGGCACTTTTCAATGGCCGCAGAACCTCAACCGCTATTGTACTGCCCCTCCCGGTGTCGCCTCGACACCGCAGCCAATAGCGCAGTCACAGTCCCGACCCGACTGGCAGACCAGTCCCCAGTCAACGTGGTACCCTCCAGGGCCTAATCGCTTCGCAGCAGACGGCGCCCCCATCTGTCGTTTTTGTTCGTTCCCCGGCCATCTAGTCCGAAACTGCCGTAAATTCCTGGCCGCTCAGTCTGCGCAGCGCGCTCCAGGTGGGCAGAGGGGACCGCCGCAGCCCCGCTCGGGAAACTGTTAGAGCCTCACACGACCTTTTTCCACTTCGATTGAACCCGATGAAAAGCTTGAAACTGTACATGAGGTGAGTGCAAACTGTTCTTATGGCACTATCTCTATTGGTAGGAATTCTTTTCGTGCTCTGGTAGATACAGGAGCGTCATTTTCACTGATAGATGACAAGTTTTTTTTAACTATGTGATGAAACGCTTGTCAAAACTTCAACACCAACTGAGAAAGTAAGACTTATTTCGGCTTCTGGACATGAACTTAAGGTGCGAAAGACTGTACAAATACGCATCACTCTTGGCAAGGTAAAAATATAAGAAACCTTCATTGTAGTAGACAGCCTCGGTAAGGGTATGATCCTTGGCATCGATTTCCTCACGTCTCGCAAAGTTCAACTAGACTTTGAACGACAAGTTATGTCCATTGGAAACTCTGTGTACCCTTTAGTAAGCCAATCTGATCAAAGTGAAGTACTCTTAGTAAGTCCCATATTGAGTGTGGAATCAATCAGCTACCCTTCACTCCATGTTTTGTGAATGAACCTGGCCTGTTGTTACCAGATGCATTAGTTAAAACTAGCAAAAGTAAACATGTCCCCTTGATCGTGGTTAATGAAACCGGTCGATTCGTCACTATAAAAAAGAGACAGGTAATTGGGACGGCCAAGCCAAATAATATGTCAAATAAATGCCATCAGGTTTCTTCTGTTGAGGGAACCAAAAACCCCGAAGTGTCCACACCAGAGGGAAAGCTACAAGCCTTTCATCTAGATCAAAGTGTAAATAAGAGAGGAATACCATGATTCAGCGCAGTTTAGAACATTGGATTGTCGGAAGGTTGTATCACTATCGCTATCGTTGTACCATTGAACCGTGAACCCCGAACCTGTTCAATATGGCAGTTGTGTAAACGTGTATAGTTGTGAATTCTGAATTGTAAAAATGCCTTGAACATTAGCGTCATGATGTATCATTCTGTATTTATTTCTTGTATTTTACTATTGCAGCTATGATACTTCACTTCTGCTCCTGTACATGATGAAGCATAGAATTATGTGAAATAAATTTTTCTGTATATCTGTTTTCAGGTTACCCTCATTAATCAGGCTAGAAGTCAACTGATTTTCTCAATCGTTTCGAGGAGAAAAATTCCTCTGAATCGATGCATGCGAGTAAATATTGCTATTGATGAGCGTTTCCTTGTTGAAGTTAGTATAAAGAACATAATATATTTAATTAAACTGATGCCTCAAACTGTGGGGAACGTCCGGGGAAGTAACAAATTGCCGTGCAGGAACGGGGTGAGATTCCCCGTACGGGATCAGTCCCTTTTCTGGGATCAATTCACACAGCGTGTTGGGGGAAAGTTGGGGAAATCACGAAGGAATGTCCGGGAATAGGTTGGGAATCCCCATACAGGATAGATCAGCACAATGGGGATGGTTCAGGAAAACCTCACCTGTAATTACGGGGACAAGTAGATGATCCCCGTACGGGTTCGGTCTATGCGCCCTGTTTGATTCAGCATACCGCGGTGGGGAATGATTGGGAATTCCCGAATCAAAAGGGTGGGGAAAGCTACGATTTCCCCAACCGTGATTTCCCCGTACGAAGTGTCTCATATCCCAAGCAAACCTTTGTAATTCCCCAATCCACCGGTTGGGTTTCCCCGATCAATTCCGACCATTTTACACAGGCGTCCCCGTACGGGGTTCGCCCGGCATTGCTGGCTGGGATATTTCAGAATTGACTTATCTGCGTTAAATAACCCCGGTCAAAATCGCATTAGAGTTATCACATTGGAAGGTCATGTCCGTATATGACTCAAGCTATGCATCTGAAGATTACATTGCCATATATTCTGGTGGCTCCATTTTCTGATATGGCTCGGATATAATTTTAAACATAGCTTAGTTTCTGGAACTTGGGACATTTTTGGAAATGGTTTGACCTTAACTTTTGTAGCTTGCGCCGGAATTTCATAACAAATGCAAACAGCCTCAGACAACAGCTAAGCCCAATATGATAGCGTTGGTCTCATTACTCAACATGGTTGCGGAGTCTTTACAGGAGACTGCTGTGTTACAGGGCAGCGGACCGGTAGAGTTCCCACATAGACTAGTGATCGCGGGGTGACGTGGAACCGGCATACGAGTGGTAGGTTTTACAAATGATTCCGTTTAATATAGTGCTGTAAAAGCTCTGTCCTTTCTTGTTTGATTCGTAGAGGTTTTGTAGTTTTGCGCTTGTGTACACCTGTCTGTTACAAAAGAGAGCCACACATTAAACCTCATAGACTGACCACTGACGGATTTCCGACAGGTGGGCTCTCTAGCCCCGTTCTACTGGGCTACTCGTCTTGAGTATGGCCTGGAAGACGGGGAGGAGTATACCGACCAGGCATCCAAGTCGGTGCCGACCGGCAGCCCCGACCGTCGCCAGTTTTCTCGCTGGACACCAGCGGAGACGACAGTCTTGCGGCTTTACTGGGCCGCAGGTCCGCGGCTCCGGAATCCCGCAACAAGAATGCCGTTCCACAGTGCCGCCAGCTTCGTGGCGACGGCTCAGCGGCTGCTGGGCTTCACCAGGAACGCCAACCAATTCTCGCGGAAGCACAAACGCATGGTGCGCTGGCTATCTAGGAAATTAACTTTTAATACCGAAATACGTAACTGCAGCATATACATTTGTTTTTTTAATCTTGCGTAGCGTGTTAAACCGTTTATACCAACACACTGTGTTGACTAAGCCACTCACCCTAGTAGTATGCTGTAACATTTAAGTGGTACTGTGTTCCTTCACTTGACGGTCGAGACAAAGTTTCAGGTGACAATTATACTAAACCGTGTGATCATCGGCGCTGCCTCGACAGGTGGGGTCCTTCTACGCCGTCGCCAGGGCCGAATACGGGTTCGGCGACGGCCAGAGCTACCGGTCCAGCTCCTGGGGAATGCAGCCCAGCAGCTGCAGCCAGTTTGCGAGGTGGTCACCGGCTGAGACGGCGATCATCTACTTCTACCTCGCTGCTGGTCCGCGGCTGCTGAACCCCGTCACCGGAATGCCGTTCCGCGACGCCCAGGCCTTTATCGGCCTGACCAGGACGGCACTGGGATTCAACCGCTCCTTGACCCTCTGGTACAGGAGGACCAGGCATCATTATGCGGCTGCTCGGGCTTGAGTTCGGCCTTGGGGCCGTGGGGGCTGAGTTCGGCCTGGCGGAAGGCGAGGAGTACAGGGGCATGCTGTAGGCCAGGCCGGACCAGAGCGGTAGCCGTGACCGCCATTTCGCCCGGCGGACGCCGGCGGAGACAGCCGTCATCCGCTTCTACCGGGGGCTGGGTCACGGCCGAGGACCCCCACCACCGGACTGCCGTTCCGCGACGCCCAAGCCTTCATCGGTCTAGCTAGGACGGCACTGGGCTTCAACCGCTCCGTGGTGCTGTGGTACCGGAAAACCAAACGTCTGGTGGGTTTAACACGACCCAAACTGATAAGAAATCACAAGTGCATTTTGTGGAAGGCATATGTCTAATGTTTATTGTCTTGTGACGTGTTTAGCGTTGGCGTTCTGGTTTTTAGAATTGAGGTCTATTATGATAAGCTGGGAACTACGATGTGAGAAGCCGAGATCTGTACCGCGGCTCACAGCTGACTTTTGTCAGAGCAAACAGGGCCACCAGAAGCCTTCCACGTAATATTATATACACCGATAGCTATCAGTTTTGTTCCGCGCAATGAGTATGCGCTAACTTGTTCTGTCCGCAGGCAAGCATTCATTGACAGGAGTCTCTGAGAGAACTTATCACCAATGTCTGGCTTGATTATCGTCTGATCGAACTCTGTTTTCCCCCTGGCACCCATATTCCGTTCCGGACGGTTGTCAAGCGATGATAAAAAGACTTTACCGTGCAGAGGGTGGACGATTCATTGTTGCTCGTGAATTAATCGTTAAACAGCTTGGTGATCGTACGCCATTTGGCAATGTCACGTTTCAGAGGTGGGACAGGCTCCTGTGTGCATGGAAAATATGACAGATTTATGAAACCGTTGCTCATAGTTGCAGAATACACATTTTGAACCCAAAACAAGTGTTTAATCTAGATGACAGGCTAGTGCCGTAGACAGCCTTTGGTGTATGTGAAACTGCGACATTCAGACGATCTGATTAGAAGGTGGTCTTAAGCACGCAAGGCTCAAACAAAGAACTCGTCACACTAACCTTCACAAGCATGCAACAGAAGTTAATCAACAGCCTCTTCAAAGAGGCCAGTTTATTTTCAAATGAAATGAGTTGATATAGAGTAAGTCCCTTTACTCTAGTCACTACATACCTACTGTTGTGTGATTATTTGACGCAATTATAGTCTTATGTGTGTTCGTATCTCTGACATAAAAATGCACTATCTCTCTCACTATAGCAGATAACTATCCTTTTAAGGAAAACAAAAAATTTACCTGCCACTGACTTTTACGCTGCATCGAAATTTTCACTTGATTATGTCATACGTTTATGAACTCGTTCGTTTTGGGGTCAATTCTTTCACCAACTTACAATTTTACAATCCTAATGGTTTTCATGTTCCAGATCATGGATTTCACATTGGATCATGGTCATTTCATATCTGGAGTCGGTACTCCCCGAAGAAAAGGCCAAAAGATAGTACAAAATGGCCGTCAATAAGGAACAGTTTTCCGACCCGGAGTTGAAAGACTGGCTTGTTGTTGACAAACACGATTATTCAAAGTGTCTGTATTACCAGTTCACCTTCACGAATTCCGACAAAAGTGCTTTGATTAAGCATGCTGGTTCTGACAATCACAAGAAGGCTGTTCAGGCATCGGTTAAGGGAAGGAGAACAGCATCTTGTAAATAAGCCGAGACTGAACAAGCCAGCAAAGTACCAAGATGCGAAACAATTGTTGCTGGTTTCTTTGCTGAACATGAAATTCCCTTTCAAGTGGCTGACCACTTCTAGGATCTCATGCGCCATACGACTCCGGATTCGCACTTCATCAAACGTGCAAGCTCCAGGCGAACTAAGATGACCTACCTCACCGTCAATGAGCTGGGAACAGAGGAAGAACATCGCGTGGCTTCGCTTTTGAGGGACCGCAAGTACCGCATTCTTATGGACGAGTCAACCGATGTCTCTGTGGCCCGGGTGCTAGCTGCTGTTACACGGGTCTATGATCCTGATGCAAGGAAGACCCACGATCTCCTGCTGGGCTTGGTGGAGCCCGGGAAAGGCTGCGGCCCAGGGACTGTTCAATGCATTACTGGGTTCTCTCGAGGCAGCTGAGGTAGCAAGACCACCCAGCCAGCATTTTGGTAGGGGAAGGAGTTGGGGTCGTACGGGGAATCCCAATTGATACCCAACCAGGTTGGGTAACGTGATGGATTCCCCTACCGTACTGCTCACTCTTCCAAGAGATAGGGAAAATTGAAGAGTTCCCCATCATAAGCCAATTAACCTTCACCTTCCTGCTGAAGAAAAATCTACCCCCTCAATCCCCTTGTCGGCTTTGGGCCTCTATTACGTCTTCCATATGCTGGTTATACAAATCTCTGATTTATTTTAGATTTGGCCTGAAGTTTAGCGTGACACCACACAACGAATGTGTTGTGTCACGTATTTGCATTAAAATACTCGTGTGGTTATTTGATTGGATATAATCAATATTCGTTCTCCGTAAAATAGCATATCTCGCATTGTTATCTGACCCGGCAGGTGTTCGCCGTGGAGGGCATACGAAGGACATCTTCGCTCGTGCTCTGACTGCCACCGCGCCTGCAAAATCGGATCCCAGGTCCTCCGACTATAGGCGCGCAAAGAAATGCGTTCAGTTTGGCTTAAACTAAACACAACAGAGTACGTGGTCATATATAGCAAGAGCAGCCACTGATTAGGCCAGTGGCATTAGTACAACCGTCATGTATCGATATGGGTGTTAAAATCTCTAGCTAGGCAAGAAAGGATGTTTACATTGGTCGCTCGTCACATTTCTACACTTCATGTATACCTTTTATATTTCTGGAGAACTTTCCAAAGCAAATATATCTAGAGTACAATAAAGCAGTGCTGTAGAATAAATATGTGAATATTGCTAGTACAAACATTTCTTCTACCATAATTTCACCAGGCCGTTCTATATCCGTAGACGATTTTTCAACAGATCAATTTGAAAAGAAAATTGTCTTCACGATACATCCCAAGCTCATTGAGCTCTACTTTGAAGTTTACTTTCATACTGTGGTTCTGCTCAGTTGTTGCTTCTGCACCTGCTCTGTACACGCTTTTTGTGCGCAGTGTGTTATTTTATTCTCTCATATACAATTTTCTGACCAGCAGATTGCAGTCGATTAATGACGGGAATCGCCAAGATCCTTGACGTGGCTCAAATGCGTGAGGCACTCCCTCAATAACATAGAGGTCTCCTTGAAGCAGGTGCGCATTGATGACGAGAGCGCTTATCTCCGTTGTCTGCTCAATTTGAGAAGGCTGAGAGGCAGCTGGCCAACGATGCAAACATTAGGAGGATGTGGGTAAGTGATGGTATTCCATGCTAATGAGAATGTTTTTGTGGGTTGTATACTTTTTGGTTTATCGCGTGGGCTTCATGCATTATCAGAAGCCGTTATTTGTTTTAGAAGATAAGAATACACTGTGCATGTTTCATGACGTTACAAATTTCAATATCATCCAATTAGACCGTTTCAATCGCAAAATTTCGCACAATTTCTGTACATTAAATTTAAAGAATTGAATTGCTTCCATCTGTTAAAACTCCATGAGCTGTTCGGATGCTACCTGCAGATAGAAAACAGACAAATATATGACCTTAGTAGAGTTCAGCCATATTCATTGAAGATAATTCGTTCGACTCGCTCTTATTGCTCATTTCATACATCAGATCAACGCCTAATTTTCTTATCTTAGCGCTTATTTTTAAGTCTCTTCGGCAATCTAAACATCCTTTTTCTCTGACCCTCGAATCGACATTTGATTCAACTTTGTATGAGCCCAAAAGTCTTATATGCATCTGATTTTGATATCCGAGTGCTGTGCTGTGAACCAGTATTTTAACAGCTCATCTCCCTCTCATGAGCGTCGAAATGAGGATAACTGCATAAGCATTGCTGTAGGTGCATAGTGAAACAGCAAAATGACAGCCCATAGACTAAACTAAATCTTGCCTTTCGTTGAAACACCAATCACAACAACAGTAAAACTATTGGTGTTGGTTTCTGTAGCTTTCAGAACTTCGGAAGAGCGGCACTGGTCGCCTGGTCAGTAGTCTGCGCCTGATGACGTCACAAGTTGTCAGCACCAGCCTGTCAAAACAGTTTTCCCTGAAGGGACAGAACGACTACAAGTATTTGGCCGGGACGACCCTCTCTGAAATTATATGTGGTGGATGAAGAAGTGACTACCCTACACATTTTCCCTTTTCGTTACCAGTGTACACAAGGAACTTGTCTTGTCGGCACGGAAGAAACCTATGAGCGGTAGAAACCTGTGTTCATTTTTCATATGTTTATTCAACGAGATAACCCATGAATATTTGTATCGTAATATATAACACTGCAATCATGGAAAAATACCCGACACAAGTGTCTTTTGCAGGTGCCTTATTTCAAAAGCGTATAGTAAAAAAATCCTTTAAACTATATATTGAGCAAGAATAAGATAACCAGGACAGCCCCCACTTTCCGGGACCGGTATCATCTCTCAAGACATCCCTGAACTTGATTCACGCTATTATCTCAGATAATACTCTGTGATTATTTCATATCTGTCAAAAATATTACAGTGTTCTATTTTATTTCATTGTTAGCAGGTTTTGTCAAGCTGTTCATTGCCTGAGTCAAGCTCAAACACGCATCATCCAATAACTAATCCGTAGACACTGGCCATCGCTGCCCGCTCACGAATATGTGACCATGTCATACCTATAATTAGCCTTACATCTTACGTTACGTTACTTAACGTTAATATGTTATTGTCACATCCATTTGGTCCTCCAGCTCGTTGCCCTAAGTTGCTGTTGATTTGCTTAATTGATACCAATGTTTAGATTTTACAGATGCACTGACTAACATAGTAAGGCATCTCGTCCGGAGATAAACCAGCGTGTCACGCGCTGGTTATCTGGATCGCAAGGCCGGAGCTCTGGCACAGAACCGGCTCGGAAGAAAAGGCGCAGCGTTCCAGCTGCAGCAGGCGAAGCATAGCCCGACGGGGAGACGGAAAGCGGGCGTGGTTCTCAGATGTCTTCGCAGAGCGAGCAAAGATGCACAAAACAATGAACCATAGGTGTACTGCGCACTGTC
The DNA here is from genome assembly GCA_034440635.1 of Lepas anatifera. Taxonomy (NCBI): domain Eukaryota; kingdom Metazoa; phylum Arthropoda; class Thecostraca; family Lepadidae; genus Lepas; species Lepas anatifera. Next base: position 29,409 of record JAOTON010000762.1, read on the forward strand.
AAACCGAGAAGTGTACATACCTCAGGGTTGGAATATCATGATTCAGCGCAGTTCAGCACAGTTGACACGCACATTGACGGGGGGCGGGTGCTCGCCCCCTCGGGTTTATCGGAGATAGCATAAAAACGGCGGCGCTACGCGCCGCCGTCCATGGCGTACCTTTTCTCTCGCCGTTTTTACAACTTTTATCTAAATTTTAAGGTCAGGTTATCTCACATCAGGTCACCAGTACTTCCTTCGAAAACCAAGAGAGGCAGTGTGTATGTACACACATGACAGTCAGTTTTAACAGGGGGTTGAGGCCAAAGATTAACTAGTTCCATGTCCGGGCAGTTTCGACTTCGATAGCAGTGCGTGAAGATACTCGAAACTGTAACAAAACAAACATTCACCCACCGAGGAACTGTCCTGAGAGTGGTAGACTGTGTGTTGACATGGAATTCAAATAAAATATAACTGGTCCCAACTATGGTAAGCAGCTTACAATATAACCAGCTGGCTAACTACGAATACCATTATTTTTTGCAATCATATATAACAAAAGCTGTTTCCGGTTTGGTTCGAAGCTAATAGTACAGCAACAATGTTTTTTAATCATAACTAAGAGAAAAAGTTCGGATTCATGGTCTTGGCATCAATGGATAATTCTATAGCCCCAGTCACCTGCCTTTTGCAGGACTCTTAGTATATGATTTTATTTGTGTTTTTACAACGTAAGGAGTGCTCAAATCATTTTTTGGTAAAAAACGAAATCGGCTTAAGATAAAATTTTACATAGGGAAAAACGTGAGCCGAAGTTAAAATCTGAATTTTCTTATTTACACCCTGATCTCGTTGTGCCCTAGTAACTACTGAACAGCATGCTTTGGTTGTTTCAATTTACCTTCTTGCTTCTCAACTGTAATGCCTCCTTCAATTATGGGTCGTCCATCTATAACGTTACGCATATTTTGCCATCTTTGACCCCCTCCTTTCACATTTAAATTTATCATTTGATTGGAGAAAGGAAATAATACACGGCGATTGGTGGATGCCGCGCGCGTCATTGCCACAACCACCCGCCGACTACGTGTAGAACATAAGCTCACTAAAACATCATAACTTTTTTCGGCCGTCGGTTGCCGACCTGCATATTCTGCCAATGTAAATAATACACTTTCCAGACTACAAGGTATGATCTTTTAGCTGATCCTGACTGCCTTTTTGCCAGTCTAGGGAAATATGATGTATGTTATAAATTTCTGTTCCGAAAGATATGTTTATCAAAACGAACTCACTGCATTCTCCGGAGCAGCTAGAACCGTATGTTTGTAACTAAAGCGTCACAAACATCGCAAGCTTCACGGTAGTATACGATTTTTATGGATGGCGAGGTGTGAGCACCTGTTATTGACGTTCTAGATCACGCTATCATTTCTGGCCAGATACCCGTATTTAGCGAGGCAAAATAAGTTTCAAGTTTCAGCTCCTGTGAAACTAGTGTGGTACGCTAGAGGAAGAAAATAGTGATGGTTTCCCGGCTTCTAAACAATTCTCAAGCGCATCGCATACATTTGATATCAATTCTAAAAAGTCATTTTTGGAATTTTTGTCCCGTTTTTTAGGCCCGCTGCATCCAAGGCCTTTAAATGTAGAGGTAGAACGCTCCCCTCTCAAAAAATGGCAACCTCTATTTCTAGAGAGTTTTAGGTTTGTGACGTCAGCAGTTGCTGTCAAGGTGGAGCCGCCCATTTATTCAATGAGAATCGACTCCGGATCGTGGAGTGTTTTACGGTTTCAAGATGCATCTGGCGAGGGGTAGACTCAAGATTTATTACCCCACGTCCTCAAAAAACAGTATTATTGCCCCTAAAACGCAACTTATCTCCTGATAGCCCCGTCTTCTACAATGCTCAGCGACAATGCGTTGCTAAGCAACTCTAGGCGATCGCTGACGTCATCACCATGGTGAATGCCAGATTTGAGGTTGCCATTTTTGGCATAGGCCAAAAAGCCGGAGCGCAACCCCCTGGCTGCATCACTGTGCGATGACCCCCGTGCCCTACGTGGCACCGGGACCCCCGGTGGGGCGCGGGTTAAGGCACATAAAACCGCCTAAGCTATCTATCGGTAAACCAGAGCAGGCCTTCCAACCATGCCTGCAGGGTGCAAAACTCCCCGGGTGTCCAGAGTGAGGCTTAAGTCGCCCTCCGAAGACATCAGGCTTGCCTGACTGACACCCTGCTTGAGCGTTTGCCGGCAGGTCTGGTGTCGTTGCTGCTTGCTGTCGTTGCTGCTTGCTGCGTTTCCTGCTGCGAAGACAAGAAGAAGGAGTAGAAGACTTTTTCAAGACCTGCTCCCGGCTCGAGTCTTCGCTGCGACCAGTCTGTCCCACCGACCGCTGTTTTTACAGCTGGTCGGTGCGGTACTTTGACTCCAGCCGGCCTCACCAGCCGCTGTTTTTACAGCTGGTTGGTGTGGTGCTGTTGGACGTCAGCTGGTCTTTTCGGTAATTACCCTATCGGTCCAGGTGGTCTTGGTTTCTTGGATTCCGGCCACCTGGTACCTCTTCTTCTCAGTCCCATAACCCTACTCTTTCTCTACTATCTCTTTTACTCTTCGGCCGGAAACCCGAGTGGTGGGACGTTTGTCCCGGGGTGAGCACGCTTGTTGGACCTCGTCAGTCCTTGGGCGTGTGGCTTTGGCTGGACCTATCGGTCCTCCATTGCTAAAATCCCTATAACGCAAGGCCAACTCACTTTCACCCCCGCTTAATAGAAGCGGGTCCCCTCTCAAACCCTCCACCCGGGCTGCGTCTGTGCAAGGGTACCACGGTACCTGCCCCTAGGGATTCACAAGCATAGGCCCCAGTCAGGCTCCTTTTAGAGGCTGAGTCAGCCACCTAGGCCCCTGTTAGGTCCTGAAGAGCCACCTGCCTCCCCTCCGACTTAAACCCCCTCTTAGTGGCTGAGTCAGCCTTTTGCTCACACATTTCTAAGGCTAGGTGCTTTCTCTAAGCACTCCCCAGTTAGGATAATACTCCAACACCCAACCCTAGCTAGGTTAATACTCCCAATAGCTTTGCTAGTAAAAGTAGGACCACTTTCTTAAATTCAACTTCTCTAGCCATTTCTACCCAAAAGGTGTTAGCAAAGCTAATACCAAGTATCTCATTTAAACTTAAACGTACCATGGCTTCCAACTCTCTCTTCCGCCCCTCCAGCCCCCGTTTGAACAAAGCCAACCTGCCAAGCGGAGCTTGGCTGGTTGGCACCTACCTTTCTGCGCACCAAAACTTGGCAAAAGAGTCTACCTTTAATTTGGATAAGGCCATCAGCCAAAAAGTGAAAGGTAGTTTTGAGATTATCAAGCACCAAAAAAGATATCCTGATCAAAACCTCAAATCAGGAATCTACCCGAGCCCTGCTGGCCACAAAAACTTTTGGGTCGAAACCAGTCATCTTTTCTGTCCACCACTCCCTTAACTTCTACCGGGGCATCATCAATGCTCCGGAAGTGTCCCATCTCTCTGATGTGGACCTTGAGCACATGTTTGACTTTAAAGGTCAAAATGTGCTAGTCCTCGAAAAATTGAACCCCAACAAAAATTCTACGCAAAAAGACCCACGTCTACGAGACCACCGATTCATTGTCACCTTCGACACAAAGTGTCGGGATGACTGCGGCCAAATTAAACTGGGGGACTGTGTCTACCCAGTTAGGCCGTACTACCCCCTCCCCATTCGTTGCCAAACTTGTCAAAGGTACGGGCACGTAGAATCAAACTGTAAGAACCCCACCCCACGATGCGGCAAGTGCAGTGCTAAGCACCGCACTAAAGATTGCACCTCTAAAAGCCTCAAGTGCGCTGCCTGTGGCGGCGCTCATGGGGCAGATAATCCCAAGTGCCCGACCTGGCTCCGAGAAAAAGAGGTTAACGTTTTGGCTGAGGAAAAAAAGCTCCCGTTTGACCTGGCCCGCAAAGAAGTGCTGCAAAAAGAAAAGAGCCGCACAGTCCCAAAAAGCTGTGGTAGCAAGGCTACCACAGCAGCCCCCAGCACAGCCGGCCAGGAACACCCCATTTCCAAACATCCTCAGCCACCCAAAAACACAAGCCGCCACATCCGCCCCCTAATGGAGCCCCTTTTCTTGGCGCCCATCAGGCCATCCGTCCCCCTCCCCCCACCACGTGGCGCAATCACTTTTTGGCGTAGGTGGACGCCCGCTGCGGGCTGGGAGGATCTCCCGACCCGCACTAGTCTTCCGACCGAAAATCCTCCCGCCCCTCAGGCACCTAAAATCACCAGGAAGACCTGGACACCAGCAGCAGGGTGGCAAAGCCACTCTGCACGAGTGACTGAAAAGTCTGATTTCCCCTCGCTACCTGCCCCCAAGCACTCTAAATTCACCGGTGCTCCCCTTCCCAGGCGCCGCCAAAGGCAGGCTCCGAGAAGGCCTTTAACGAGTGGCAGCCTACCCCCTCAGGGTAAAACGGCTGCCACTCAAACCAAAATCCAAAAAGTAAACATTTCAACCCAAACTGAAACTGCTCCTCTCTCCTTGGAAAGAAGCGATGCTTCTTTCCAAACAGCACCAACCACCCGCACTTGCGGCTCCCAAACCGACCTCATAGGTCATTATATGCAGTTTCAGTTTTCAAGTGACTTTGAAACGTCAGACGACAAAAGTCAGTCTGACAACGAGCTGTCCGGGACAGAGACCGTCTCTGACACCAGCAGTGCTTCAGAGACGAGCTCTGCAAAAACTGTTATAAACACTTCCAGAGCTCCCCTCCTGGAAACCCCCAGCCCCGGCTCCTCCAGCCCCGGCAGCTCACCCGTAGCAAGGAAAATTAGCTTTTCCAGACACTCCACCCCAGTTTCTCCTGCTAGCGATAGCAGCAGCAGCAGGTGCTCGTATAACCTTCGTAAGCGTAGATCCCCTAATCACAAACGTTAAAAACCACCATGGGTTCATTTCTGCAATGGAATACAAATGGCCTTATCGGGAAATTCCCGCTTTTTTCATCAATATTTGCTGAGAAAAAACCGGCACTAGCAGCATTACAAGAGACCCACTTTACTGATAAAGATAACGATAAATACAAAATCTCGGGTTACTCTTGGTATCGCCATAACGTAAACGCTGCTGTCCGTAAGGGAGGCACAGCCATCTTAATAGAAAATAGCATCCCACACAGTCACGTGCCTTTGGTAACATCACTGGACTATGTAGCTATTAGTTTGAAAATACAACACGTCCAATTGACGGTTGTCTCAATATACATATCCCCTTGCGACCCTGATCCAACGGATCGGGAACTCGCACAACTATTTAATCAAATTAACGGGCCTTTGTTATTACTTGGAGATTTGAATGGTCACCACCCATCCTGGGGCAGCGCCACGCCAAACCGTAGAGGTGAAATTATATATGACGCAATAGGTTCTCAAAATTTAGTTATCCTAAATAACGGCGCACCAACCCGCCAAGCAACGCAAAGCGGATATTCAGACTCAGCCATTGATATTTCGTGCTGCACGCCTAGAATTGCGTCACTGTTTACCTGGGATGTCGAAGACAACCCAGGCATGAGCGATCACCTCCCAATCAAAATCAATGTCCCCCAAGGAGCACTCGACCGCGTTGATCTGTTTTCCCCTTCCTGGAGTCTAAAACGAGCGGACTGGACAAAATTTGAGGCAGAGGTCGACCTCACACTGGTCACCGAAGGTGACCCACACTCGGCAGACATTGAATTAATACTAAGAGCCATAAGCTCAGCAGCACAAGTAGCAATACCAAAAACCAGAGGACCCCGAAAGAAAAACGGAGCCCCATGGTGGAACGCAGAGACGGCACACGCCAAAGCTCAAATGATTAGAGCCCGCAAGGCATATGAGAGGAGGGCACACAGCCCTACTCGATCCGCACTTCGGGCAGCAAAAGAACACTTTCGAAACACGTGCAAGCGGGTTCAAAAGGACAGTTTCAACTCTTTTGCCTCCAAATTCAACCGCTTCACTCCCACCACCCAAGTTTGGAAAACCATTAGAGCTTTCTCTGCGAGGCGACCACCCCGTGGACCTTTCCCTCAACTAGAAATAGCTGGCCAACCCATCACCGAACCTAAGGAAGTCATGGATAAATTTGCTGATCATTACGCCAGTGTCGCAGCTAATAACTCATACAGCCAGCGCTCCAAAGACCAGGCAGAATGGTGCAAAAAGCACACATTCATCAATTATGGTCAAGAGTATTATAATGTACCATTTACAATGACCGAGCTAAATTACGCCATTAGCAAGTGTGGAAACACTGCAGTGGGCCCTGACGAAATTCACTACTCTTTCTTCAGGCACCTCAGCCAAACAGCACTAAAGTACCTGCTTTCGGCCATTAACAACATGTTTCTTAGCGACTCTTTCCCCACATCGTGGCGAGAGATTATTATCATCCCCCTTCCAAAACCTGGCAAAGAAAAAACAGACCCAAAAGGTTATCGCCCAATTTCGCTTACTAGCTGTGCTAGCAAGCTTGTCGAGCGCATGGTAAACGTTAGACTTCACGAGATCCTCGAAAAGAAGCTTGATGCTATGCAATCAGGCTTCCGGCGCGGGCGAGCCACCACTGACAATTTGGTGAAACTAGTCAGTGACATCCAAAATGGCTTTTACAAAAAGCAAGTAACTATAGCTGCATTCTTAGACATTAAATCGGCGTTCGATCGCGTACAAAAAGACGCCCTTTTGTTTAAATTAAGCAAGCTAGGAATTCGTGGCCACCTTGCAAAATTCATTGAAAACTTTCTCAAGGACCGAAAATTTAAAGTCCGTTGTGGCACCACATTCTCCTACCTGGCAACCCAGGACCAAGGCACACCCCAGGGTAGCGTTCTGTCCCCCACCCTCTTTTTAGTAATGATCAATGATCTCTTCGCCAAAAAGCTACCGCCTGGAATAAATTACTCCCTCTTTGCGGACGATGTCGCCATTTGGAAAACCACTGCAATCGATACCAGGCGGTATAACGAACCAGAATTCCAACACGCAACTACGCAGTTGCAGGATAGCCTAAACGACATCAATAATTGGTGTAGTTTAATGGGTCTATCTCTCTCGGCGGAAAAATCATCAGTCGTTGTCTTTGCCAGAGCGCATTCCAGACACGACCCTCCACGGCTCCAAATCTCGGGTAAACCTATTGAATGCACCAATAGCTTCAAATTCTTGGGCGTCACCCTAGATTCCCGATTGAGTTTCAATGAGCACATCACCAAAGTCGTCTCTAGCTGTCAAAAGCGAGTCAACATTCTCCGCATGCTCGGCGGCACAGAGTATGGCGGGGATCGAAAGACCCTGCTTATGCTCTACAAGTCCCTGATTCGGTCCATTCTCGAATATAATTCGTTCGTTTTTGACTCGACGAACAAGACCAATAAATTAAAGCTAGAGCGAGTCCAAAACGCCAGTATCCGGGCAGCCACAGGCGCGCTCAGAGAATCCCCCATCACCAGCCTGCTAACTGATAGCGGGCTGTGCCCACTACAGATAAGACGCGACGCCCAGCTTATTTCTTACTACATCAAGGTTCAATCCACCGAAAATCACCCGGCAAAACAATGTTTTGCCCATCCCAGACGAGCAAATAAAGCCACTCTACAGAAGTGACCCCCATTTAAGCACAGAGTAGCGAAAACCCGGGAAAGCCTAAATCTTGCACTGCCAGCGACAATAGGCAAACCCCCACTTTCCCGCTTTTGGACTCGAAAAGAGCCCAAAGTGGAATTTCTTTTCACTTCCCGTAAAACGGACTTCTCAGAGGAAGAAGTCTCCCAAAAATTCCTAGAGTTCCGATCTTGTAACGCGGACAAGACCTTTATATTTACAGACGGCTCCAAAATAGGCGAAAAAGTAGGCCTCGGCATCTGGGGGCAAAATATTTGCCTTCAGAAAAGACTTCCGGACAACTGCTCCATCTTCACAGCCGAGGCTGTTGCCATCCTAAATGCATTAGCCATAATCAGAACCCAAAATATAAACTCAGCCGTCATCTGTTCAGACTCTAAATCTGTCCTGCAGGCCGTCAGTAACGTAGTCAACCCCAGCCACCACGTTATAGCAGATATTCAGAAAGGTATCGATGATACCCCTGATGTCTCTTTTCTTTGGATCCCGGGCCACTGCAAAATTCAAGGAAATGAGAAGGCCGATGAGCAGGCAAAAAAGTCCCTAGAACTTAGAGAGATCGCACCCTTAACGTGGTCTGGAGACGATAGCAAAGCTCTCCTCCAGGACACCATCCGGAAGCAAATTCAAAATAACTGGACTACAAACCACAGCGCCCACCTATTCTATATCAAGCCTAACATCGGCTACTGGCCCAGTTCAAACCAAAAGAGTCGCCGGCGCGAGGTTATTCTAACCAGACTCAGAAATGGACACACAAAATTAAATGCCTATTGGAACGCGGGTACCTGTGGTACCTGCGACGCAATGGAGAATCCCCATCACATTCTCATCGATTGTCCCCAGCACAATACCCATCGGCAACCCATGCTAGATTACTGCCGAATCCAAAACATCCCTGTAGACCTAAAAACTCTGCTCGGTAACGACCATCCTGAACTTCTCGAAAAAGTCTTTACATTTCTAAAGGACTCTGGGCTAGAGAAGTTTCTATAAATCACCCCTCCCAGTATATATGATGGAGGGTGCATGGTGCACACCCCAAAGTAGGACTTGCCTATTTTCCAATCATAGATGATCAACTGCGAAATTTAAGCAATAGTTTTGTAACCTTTAAATGGTTCATTGTAGGCTAAGGATAGGTTATGTTAGGCTAACTTTGAAATCAGGTTAGGCTAGCTAGGTTAGATTTCTTCACCGCAGTGATACCTATCACTGCGGGTCTATACTAACCACACCTATACTCTTACTAACAATCTAACTATCCTCTCACACTTCTTTCTCTGCGCGGCGGCTGCCCAGCCGGAGGGGAGCTGCAACTTCACCTCCGGGTTGCAGGGTAAATTCGCGGCACCCTGGCCAGGTGTTTAGCGCACTTTCTAAAATACGAAATTATTGAGTTAACGGAGGTTTTCGAGTAACGTATACAAGCGGACATCAATAGCTGACACACAAAATTCTAAATTCTAAATTCCAAATTCTAAATTTCAAATTCTAAATTCCAAATTCTAAATTTCAAACTCTAAATTTAAGGTCTTCAACCACAGAAATAACCTTCGCACTCTGCGGGTCTACACTTATTAAAAGACCTCCCTTGGCATGGCTATGCCATTGCCACGACCGTCCATTTGCAAGCTAAAATATCTTGCAACCCATTACTTGAAATAACTCCCATTGCTTTAACAGACTAACGTAGCTTACCCTCACACAAAAATTCTAAAATTCTCCCACACACTCCTTTAGAGGCGGGCAAAGGTGCTATGCACAGAACGCCTAATAAAAAGCCATTGATTGATTGAAGTCGCCCTCCACCGGGGGTCCGTCGCCAACTTGGCCCCACCGCGACCGGGGGGCATCGATGGTACCCCTCTAACTCCGAAAAATATGAGGGTTAGAACAAATCCGCGAAGTGCGTTGGAAAGCTCATGGAATTCGGTATGTTTAACTTTCCATGTTTTAATGCTCAGGTCAATGGTTTGACCTTCAGAGGTCAAGTTGGGTCACGATACGCTATTTGCCGTAAAATATGCAATACATAAGAAACCTGCGCATAGCTTTCATGCCATTAAAGCTATTGATATCTGGTAAAGCACATTTGATAGGAAAATTTCAAGGCTCTGAGCTATAACATACATTTCCAATGCCTTCCTACTCATAGAAAAAATACACGCTACAACAAAAGGAGAGCACAGATATGAAGATAGAAAAATCAGTGGAGGATGGGGTTTAGGAACGAGGAGTGCGGAGGGGGGCAGCTCACAACCTGACGCGGGTTATCCGTGCCAGATGGTGCGAGGCTTCATATATGGGACCGCGGTCACTCGTTCGACGCAAACCACGGGATGCCTCGCAGCCGATGCGCCTACATACGGACGCACGCGGGACTACGAGTTCGATATGAAGTCAGCTCAGTCGAGCGGCGCCGGCGCAGTGGCGGAGGATACTAAATACGGGCGGTACCGCTACTTTCAGAGGTAATACGCACGCACGCCGGGTGAATTCCGATATATGGAACATAATGACCCCCACCAGTAGTTTGACCTCTACAGGGCACCCTTGACCTAACATGACCTGAGGTCCCGGAAGGTTATTAGGTGACCGTGCCGAAAGTCAAACGAAAGCCAGTGACGAGACATAGGTACACAATCACGTTTAATTCAGCGATCAAGCTTGATCAGGTGAAAATGTATCGTCAAAATACTGATTTTGACCCCTGATGACCTGTGATGAACTCAGATAAGTCAAAGGCAAATATTGACCATAGAATCCGGGAAAGAGTAGCCAATAATGCTTCTCTGAAACATCTGTGCATTTGCACTCACTTGTAAGACTTTTAGGTCACAAAAGAGCTTTTCTCATGTTTTTTCTAGGGAGGAGATCACCTCGTGACCTGACCTCACTACACCAAATAAAACAATTCCGGATATCAATTTTGCAGACCCTGGAGGGGTCAACAAGTGTAAAAGGTTTCAAATCAATCGGCCAAAAATGTAGCTATGGTAAAGCTCAAAATTTGTAAGTGAGGTGCCATTCTGTAACCTTGCTTGGTGACCTGACCTAGCGCGGCCCGGGGTAAAAAAAAGTCCACACCACGCCCCGGGCTGTGTGGCACTCGGCCGCGGTGTAGAAGTGTCGCGGCCTGCGAGGAAGGGGTGGTCCGCTGGGCCCAGGTCAAAACCGCCACCGAACAGCAAGCCCGCCCAGCTGCGCGGCTCTATGTGCTGGAGAGTGACGTTTAGGCCCAGGGTAATAGAGAACGGGTAGTCCGAAGTTTCGTGCGGCCATATGAAAATTCCTCTAAAAGAGAGCGAGCAGAAAAACAAGGTTTGAAAGCAGCTCGCGTGTTCAGCGCTTATTATTGACACACGAAGGCAATAAAGGCCTTTGTCACTTGATTTGCACGTCTGAGGGCAGGAGGAGGTTGTGTTGTAAACCTGACTCCACCACCAAGCACGATTGATTGGTACTGATGTTCGTGCGTTCTTTCTACTATGTATTTATAGAGCAAACTTATTTATGGAGATATATACAAGGCAAATCTATGGAGCAAAGGGTGGATGAGTTGAGCTTTCTTTGGATTAGAAGCCAGTATCTGGCAGTATTGGGCACCCATACGACCCAGTATCTGGCTTTTCTCTCTTGCATGTATTACCTGGTCTCTGTTGTCACTGGTTGTTGCATTACTTATTTAAATATTTAGGTATTTATATTTTCCCTTTTCTTACTGTCATAAAGATAATCATGAATGGTTATTCAAATGTACTGCTTTGTGTGTTTGAGTTAAGAATGTTTGTCATACGTGGAAAGTTTTGACCAAAATCTGCAGCAGCAGCAAACCTCAGTATGTAAGTTAATGGGTTTCAATCTTATCTATGATAAAGTACAGATCTTGTAAAGATATCTTGGAAGGTAACAAGTTAATATAACTTCTGTGGTTTGAGTCACCCTTATGCATTTTTGCAAATTTCAAAGTTGCAGGTGTCAAACCTTCCCATACGAGGTGTCTGCCCTTTCTCAGTATCAGGTGTCATTATATTTGATGCTTCTCTTTTTCAGATTCTTGCAGCTAGTATCATGCCTTAATGTGCAGTGTGCTGGTGGTTCCTAGGCTGGTGGTTCTGGAAACGATCGGCAATAGTTACCAGGCTCACCATACCCGCATTCACTAACCCGAAAATAAGCTATCATTAGATAAATAATTGTGCAGAGTTATGTAATGACTCAGCCTTTTCTTTTTTGTGTGGAACAGACGGCTCATGCTAGCATTCCGTCGCCTGTGTTTCCCATGTTCATGAAGGGTTCAAAACTTTAGGCACCAAAACAGTTTTAAAAAACGCATCTAAATTTGAAGGGTTTTGGGGACTCGGCCAATACTTTCCTGGAAGATGAATATGCGTTTTTGTGTTTGTGCCACAAATGTTATTTTTACCACTAATTCTATTTTTGACAACACATTTTATGTTCTTGCCACGAATTTTGTTTGTGTGGCGAATTGGCGAACTCCATGTATATGGTCGATCCCGTATCTTCAAATATTCACTTATAACTTGGTTAATGGATGTGCCATGGAATTATACATTCAAAATGTTGAAATAAGCTTGAGTGTCTAACGGTTTATATTTGTTCTGTAATTTGTTTTAAGAATGCTTAAAAAATCCAGGGTGCAGAAGGCATACACGGATCCAGGATTACCGAGCGGGGAGGGGGGGCACCTTCCCGGTGGGCGCCATCCGGACCAGGGGGCGCCACTTTTGACCGGAAAAACCTATCATGTGGGCACCAAATCCTATCGGTGGGCGCCGATTTTCGCATCCTGGGGGGAGGGGGGTGGGAAGCGACATTTCAGGGGGGCCCATCGACCTTTCAGGGGGGCGCCGTGACCATTTCAGGGGGCGCCGAGGGTCAATGGGGGGGCACGTGCCCCCTTGCCCCCCCTGGATCCGCCTATGGCAGAAGGCTATGATTTTGTTGGGCTCTCTGGCCGAAAGTAATATTTGTTAATAATGTTTGAACCCAAAACTGTGCAAAGTATTTGGGAATTTCGGCGCTCTGAAACATACTTTGGTATTACAAGTATAAATTTCAGAAACATTTTCAGTTCATCCAGTACTAATAACTGTTAAATGTCTTGAGTAGAAATTGCCTACATAGCTCTAAACGGCTAACAGTTGTGTTCGCCGCAATGGGATACAAATACAACGTTAAGGTTTTGGGCCTATGCTCTATTTTGGAAGTGAATTAGCTAATTAATGCAAATATGAGGCTCACTTAAATCTCCCTGCTTCTTACCTAGCTCCCGTCTCTTGGCAGGGTAGTATGGAGGTTGGGTCACGATTTCGACCTGACTTTATGATAAAAGGCTTGCCATATATTGTCATTACACAGTCAGTTGCGTCAGATAACCATATGTTTCTGCATGTAAGACTATACATATTGGATGCTTTAGCTTGCGTCTTAAACAAAATCCGACTTTTCACTAGCATAGTATTTTATACAAACCCACAATGACACGAGCAACTCCCACAACACTAACATAGATTATATGCATCTCAAAGTAATAGGGCTTAGATATCACTTGTAATGTACATTAATATTTTTTTAGATGCTATCTTCATTGGATGGACCCGGTAGCGGCTTACAAGGTGACGTCGAAAGTGACAGGAGCGCTGGAAAAAACAAAAGGAAAAACAAGACAAGAAAATGCACGCAGGCGCGCAGCTAACACGGGAACACGGCCGCCTCATCCACAGCCATTCGCGCTCGCCCATACCGCGCACACTCGGGCTACTTCTCGAGGTGCCACACAGAGAAGAAAACGCCGCTCAACCTCCATCTCAGCCATGGATAGTGTTTTGAACGTCGTAAGTATTACGCATAGGATTCACGCGCAGAAAATTAAAAATGGTTATCTTGGCCCTAATATATGAAATTTATTCTGAGCTTGAAGTCTGGTATAGATTGCCAGCAGAACAGCAGGTATGATATTCATTTATATATAATACCTAATAAATGTTGACTTGCAAAAATAATGGTGAGCGTTGTTGAGAGAACGAGCTCGTGCACGGAAATTTGTTATTATGAATGCTATACAACCTGTATGTTTTCAACAGGCTCGCTATCTCTCTACTGGAGTCCGCCCGTGTCCTTGGGATGAGGAATCCATCTTGCAGGGGCTAGACTACCGGATGCACACCAGTCGCACTGCTTACGAATGGCTAAGGAGTCAGGGCCTTCCCCTTCCAAGTGTTACGACGCTACAGTATTGGCTCTCTGATTTCGTGCTGCGACCCGGAGCCTGCGAGCAGCAGATGAAGCTCCTTAGAAGGATGATGGAGCGTCTCAGTCCTCGCCATCGTCCCTGCATGCTTATGTTCGACGAAATGGACATTTCAGATGTTCTGAGCTACGACCAACAGCTCGACCAGGTATTGGGATAGCATAAACACCTGCAGGTGGTGATAGCTGGAGGAATCTTCGACATTAACCCATTAACGCCCAGCGGGTCATTTTTGTCCTCTGACTTTGACAGGCTGCAGAATCGGTACCAGTGAAGTGATTTTCATGTTTATGATATGGATGTGTGTTTCAGAGCGTGGAAAAGCTGGAAAATGCATTTGAAAATTCTATGTTTTTATGGGACGATTTTGGTGGAACTTATTTTGGCGAGGTTTTGGTCAACGTGAGATAGCTTTGCAAATTTTGTTTTTCGCAATAACATATGGAAAGCTGAAAATGGTTTGCATGATTGACATTAAGCCAAGACCACTAGGTGTCAGATGGTGAAGAAACAGTAAGATTTTCTTGAACGGCATTGCCATGAGACATCATCAAATATGAAGAGGACAAAAATGACCCGCTGGGCGTTGCGGACATCTGCGGGCCGCTGAAATTGAGGAAAAGGATGTGTCCTGTCCTCCCGTCTGGTGCATTAGGTGCATAATGTTACCTAGAGGGAAGAGAGGCATTGTGGGTTCTGCGAATTCAGAGTTGCCAGTTTAGAGATTTTTCATCAAATCTGAAGATTTTTTAGTGCAATGTCGATACGTTTGGAAACTTTAAAGTTCATGAAATGCTTCCTACCTTTCGGGGTCTGTCTTATTTTGGGAATGATTATCACCTATTTTTAACGAAAACATGCAAGATGGTTCCAGTATTTTGTGAAGGCGTTATTAAATACAATTTTCAGGGATTTTGAGAACTTATCGAAATATCAGCATTGACTTCACTGTTAAGCGAGCAGAGCCTTGTCTTTTCCCCTTGATGGATTGCGTGTAGTGGATAGAGAGGATAAGGAACAGTAGCGAATTGAGGACTTCATTGGGTGTTGGGGGGGGTTAGGGTTCTCGAGCCTCCCTCGCCATTGCCTCGGAACAGCCCTGAGTAATGTATTTACTATAGGCACACTGACATTTCGGTGGGGGGGCTTGAGCCTTCCTAGCGCCCCTCTGTCCACTACTGATTGAAAGCCAATGACCAGCTGGCAAAATGAGTTGGAACTTATCGCGGCCGCCGCGCTGGTTTGTTGTGACAAGATGGTGCAGTGTAAAACGTCCGGAGCAGTATAAAATTGTTGAATGCATGGGAAGTTCTAGAACTTCTGCCTAAAACGCAACTAGCGCTATTGCCGCTTAGTTCTAGTCAAGTGAAACTACCATGAGTAAGCATCCCGGGGGTTAGGAGGAGGGGTCAAGACCCACCTGGATTTTGGTCTCCCACAGACTTTGCCTAGGGATTGGATTGCAGTGCCAGCGTTAAGCCATCCAGAACCCATCCTGGATCGAGAAGGAATCTTGGAGACATCCTTGGAGACATAAATACATCGAAAGCATAGTTGTTAGCAATGCCACAGATCAAATATTTTGCAGGAAACGAAGCAAAATAATTTGTTTAAAGTGCGCAAGATAGCGTAGCGGATCAGGTGCATATCATGATTATGCCATAACAAAATATATTAGTCATGAGGGTGAGAAATATGATGAGCTGACCGGCGTTACAATGACCAGCGGCGTGGCTGGAAGTGTGGAGGTTCACATTGATGAAACAATGGAGCGCACTACTTTCTCCAAAGAAAAGTTGGGAAGATGGAAATGGAACCGTTTGGAGATTTGGAGATTAATCAAGCAAATGTACACCGCGTGGGGGGAGATAACGGACTGAGTTGTCAAAACTTTTCATCTGTATGCTGAATATTACGATTACTCGTTGAAAGCTCAGTGAGTATCAGTCAACAAGTTTTGGAGGCGGAGGAGGAAGGGGGTAGAGATAAAAGAAACGGTTTCCCAAAACCTTTGATATTCACCAAAATTCTTAAAATACTATGATGTTCACAATTTTAGTCTTTCCCATGCAAATCATCAGTCTAGGTTAACCACTATTGTATACTATTTGCAAATATGCAGTTAGTGTTGTCTATAATTAAACCTTAAGAGCATAAAACTGTCTAAACATTTTACTATGGCCAACATACAACACGAAATAAAATTACTTCACACAGCTGCAGTAAAAGCGATGCACATTGGGCCGCTGAGTTGCGGTGACTGCGCCGCCCGGGAGCCGGCCGCGTCGTGCCAGCCGATGTCCCAAACGCCCAGCGGGTCATTTTTGTCCGGTGTCATATCTCAGAATCTAAAAGTGGTATCGGTTTAAAACTTTCGGAACATCTTATTTGGCATATTCTAAACATAGGAAAACATTTGTTTTGCCAATTTGAAAGCTGGAAGTAGGTGCGGGCGTTAATGGGTTAACCTGCTTTGAATTAGAACCGGGCTTGGTATAGTAAAAAGAATATTAATCAAACTGCAGATGCAGGTCACACAAGAAAACGCAAAAATAAAACTTCCATCGCAATTCTCGACAATTTTCAATTCTGTCAACTTATCAAAATTGACCAATTGCCAGATGCATTTGTAATGGAAAGATTGTGACCCTGACCTTGTCCCAGGCTATCGATATAGAAATCCTGCTACGCAAAATTATCTTCCTCGGTGACCTTACTATGTGATGTGAATCTACGCACGATAGGTTTAATTTGATCCTACTGATGCACCTCCAAAGTTTTTTTCGAGGTTAGGTCTCTTGACCTGGGTTGGCGGTCTGACCTGGTATGACCCAGGCCTAAAATTTTTCCAGAAGCTGTAAAAATTTCGAGTTAGTGGTAGATAAAGTACGGTGGCGCTACGCGAAGGTTTTTTTTACTACCTATGGAAACCTCAGGAGGCCGGTTGCCCACCCTTCGTGTGGGCGCGTGTTAATTTTCATCAATTCTGACACTTGCACGATGGAAATATCCTAAAGACAAGGCAATATGATTGCAAGCAACCGATTCCAAAAGCAATCGCTTTGTTTGCGGTGTTAAACATACGGCAGTACTACCGCAGTGGTCAAAAACTGTCTGCATACCTACATTAAGGGCTAAAACTTTGGAATTTAGAGCAGGAACGCATTTTTTATCGAAATAAATTTTATAAAGCAAAATTTTTGAGATGTTTAAAAGCGCAATTTCAACTGCGAAAAGGTCAACCTAGGCAAGAAAGAAAAGGTCAAACGAATTAAAATTCGAAATTTTCAAAGTTTTGATTTTTTTCAAAATAAGGCACGCATAATACAAGACAAGTTCAATGATATACAAAACTTGTTAATCAGACAATGCGTTTTGGAGTTATGAAGCATCAAAGATGAGTCTACAAGGTGACCTCCCGAAAATGCCTCGGGCTATAACTCGGTCACCGTTGGTCGGAGGGGGCAAGATTCTCACAGGCGTGTTTCTGGCACAAAACTATCCCGGAGACAAAGTGTCAGATTTTCTAGACATGGTGGTGTCAAGCCTTGGTCGATCTGTCCTGGAATGCCCCATCTGCCAAGTAAACACGAAAAGGAAATATTCTGAAGAATAAAAGATTATATTAACTTTGGCTTACTAAACCACGTAAAAATAATTGAGTTTAAAGACATATCCGAAAATAACTTCTTAAAGTGCTCCCACGCAGTTTCGAACTCGCGACCTATTGCCTGGCAAGCGAGCGCTCTACCAGTTACGCTACGGTGACGCGTGAGTGGCCACCCCTGGGGGAGGGAGGGGTCGATGGCGGCGCGACATCGTGTCAGTTTTTGCTCTCCTGTGGGAAGGTTTTTGTAGGCATTGTAAAACCGACTCCGGAACCCAAAGGAAAATTGATGACGTTTTCAGATGATATGCAATTTGTTTCTGAGATTACCCAAATTTTCAATCTGGAGACCTTCCAAAATGAACATTCTAACATGCAATGTCAATGGGACAGAGGAATTAGCGCGCCCGTGCTGTTAACAACTTTGATGGGGGCTGGTTAGGTATCTTGGGCTGGTTAGGCCTCTTGTGAGGCTGGTGTGAGTGTTAGGCTAACCGTTTCGCATATATGTAAATATTAGGTGCCTTCGTATTAGTGATGGGCGAGAGATTGCACATGAACAAATTGTGTTACGAATATCATGACCCGTCCGTGTAAGTAACGACCGTGCGCTCGATAGTGTGCAGTGCTGGGCGTAGAAACATCTGGCGTACTCTTTTTTGGGATTAGCTCTCCTACGGTAAGTCTAAATCTGGGAAGGTAAATGGGAAGTGTCCGCAGACGGGTTCCGGTCCAGCCTCCCCCTCCGCCGTGCAGCCGTCTCGCAGTGTCGCGGCGTCCCCCGGTCTGCCTGTGAATGACACAGTAGGGGGCCCGAACCTATGGTCAGATATGCGTCACCGCCCTGATACTGTTTGCCTTTAGCCAGGGGTACTAAGGGTCGACCGCCGCCCGGCCTGCCGGGGTGCTGGCAGTTTAGTTTGAATGAAGTGCTCGCTCCGTTCTTTTTGGCATTTGTGAGAATAATTATGGCCTTTCTAAAAACGCTCTACGTGTCGCCATCGTTCATCACATCGTCATTGATTTGGTGTCCGCTCAAGTCTTCTCCAATCTCGTCATGACCGAGCACAAGTTCACGACTTCCACGAAAGGCAGAAGATTTGTTGTGCACAACGGATTCACATACATGTACGTCAGGACGGCTGCAGATCCTCAGTGGACTACTGGGTGTGCACTAAGTGCGACTCCGAGGTAAGGTTTCCGCTGTTTGCAAATATGCTCAGATAAATTGATGGGAGGACCCTTCATTTAATTTACCACAAGCCGATGCATGGACCGGGCGCGCCAGTGACAGGCCCCCGGCGGGTAGCAGTCGCTCCGCCCACTTAACTGAACTTAGTACAACTGTTAAGGGGGGCCTCCAATAGGCCAATATGGCAAAATTCTGTTTTTGATACTGAGTGGTAGGGTAAACCATAATACTTCTTGTGGAAATGTCACAAGAAGAAGCTAAGATAGCGTATAATATTTACCCGAAGAAGCATGTGTAAAAGCTTTCAATAGATGGGAGAGATACAGTGTGTCGTGCAACACAAAGAAGGCCCAGAAATATAATTTCGCGCACTACTGCGCTTCAGATCGGTATTTGTTTCTGAACATCCAGTTAGTAATATTGTTCACGACATGTGAAAATTTGTTCCAGATCTGGAAAGATCTATCTTTCTGTTGTGGGACTCGAGAGATGGAGCACCAGAGGGCCAGGACGTAGCAGCAGGAAGAAGCCTAATGTTCGGAACGCAGGATACCCTGGCCTTTCTACGGCAGTGCGGCTCAATCGCTTTGGACGGCACATTCAAGGTTGTACCTCCACAGTTTAAACAGCTATACACGGTGCACGGGACGGAGAGGGGCAACGAAGGACGACCTATCAATGCCATCCCGTGAGTGTACTCTCTCTTCACAGACAAACAGCAGTCGACATTCAAGAGGGCTTGTGGGAAGCTCGATGATCTTTTGCCGGGATGGACGCCACAGAGTATAAATAATGCACGATTTCGAATGGGCGGCGATGAACACTTTGAGCACCATATGTCCTGATGCCCTGTAGACAGGCTGCTGCTTCCACCTGTGCGAATACCTGTGGAAGAAGATCCAAAGCGAGGGGCTTGCCGGATTCTTCAGTGAGGAGACAACGCTGTCAACCTCAAGTTGATGGCGGCACTGGCACTGGTGCCTCCAGACCATGTGGCTGACACGTTCGAGGAACTCCTGCGACACCTCGAACCCTGGAAGCAAGCCCAGGAACCCAAGAAAAGGACAACGTAATCGACTTTTTCGAGATTAATTATTGAAAGGGTGCGGGCTGGCATCCGGCTGGACCCCAGAGACGATCAGGGACGATCCACGTCTGGAACGTACCACAACGCACCCTCGATGGCCACGGCCGCACAAACAACGAAGTGAAGGGATTTCGCCACAAGGTGAAGGCCACCATAGGAACGCAGGGGAGCAGCATCTGGAAGTTCTTCCGTGGTCTTCAGGGTCTTCGGCTGGAGATGGACAAGATGCTGGCAGAGATGCACACAGGCCAACCGCCTCAAAAAGGGCTTCGCAGGGCCTACATGCAGCAGGCAAAGCGGCTGGAAAACGTCGCCCGTTAATGGAGAGTGAACTGTGACAGAGGGCTGTTTGTCCGTAGTGTGGCCTGCAACCTACATTTCTGAAGGCACAGGGTCTAAAACAAACCTTATAAGTCACACGTGCGAGTACCGAACTGGATCTGTATGTTAAAAAATCGTGCTGATGTAGAGAGTTGTAAAAAAGAACGAAGTAGCATTTTTAGGGAAACTTAAAAACAAAGCTCCCATTAACATGTCCAGGTTTTCTGTGTGGCTGTCAATTTTTCAGTTTTCGTCGAAAATCTTCTATTTCTTCATGGAAAGATTTAATCCCGGAGTTGAAAGTTTATCCGTGCAATGAGGAATAAACTTTCTGGCAGAGGACTGATGTACAGGAAATACAGATCTGTAGGCAGGTATCATTGCAATCGCATAGGGTCATACACCAGTGCATCCGACTTGCAGGTGCTTTCAACTTTTTTACTTCAACCTAGGGACAAATGTGTGCAATCTCCACGAAATGACCTACATGGATGCGTATGAGATTCCGTAGAAACGTTAGGATTTCTCCCCTAGGAAAAAACGTAAAGGAATCGGAGCTTTCGGCTATATTTTACAAGCCTTAGTCGGCGTTAGGAATCGGATCGCATTAGAATGCATGGTTAGGAAGCCAGTTAGCTACAAAATGAAAGCAAAATGTACACGGAAACGTGCAAGACAATTAGACAACCAACGGGGATAAAAGGCACAAGATGACTGGTGCCAATCTCTTATACACCATCCAATCCCCGTATTTATTTTACGTTATTTAATTTTCTTATTTCCCATTAACCTCTTCTTCATTTTTTATCATGTTCATTGTACCATGTACTGTCCCACCACTTCAGCTGTATCGCCGCTGCTGCGTCGAACCCGAGAATGCCGGCATCTCCCGCGCTTCGGCCATTTGTGCTCGGGGCATGTTTTCAGGCCCGCTTCATCTGGCCCTGCTGTGTCGTGCGGCGCCTTCTTCGTGGCCATTTTGTCATCGTAATGTTTTGCCTTTATATGATGTTTTGCGTTCTTTAATCCCTGTCCTTGTGTTTACACATCGTGTTTGATGATGATATACCTATGAATATACCTATGATAATATGATAATATACCTATGATCTAGAACATGTAGGGATAGAAACTACACAGTAAGTAGCAGCTATAGGAACTGGCTGCCAGGATCATCACCTATCCGTACCTTAACACGCGCCCCGTTGGGGTCCCTGGCATGACGCACCCCGCTGGGGGGCGTTTTTCGCCCCCCTCTGTATCTCATTGCCCACGAAAGCTAACGAAAAATTACGGGCGGCGTTCGAAAGCTCTTGACAAGACTTATAATGGGTAATGGGTAAAATTGTTCTATTTTACAAGATAGACTTATAATTGGGTGACCAAAAATTGCCCCCACCTTAGGTCAATAATACCGAAATTCTGAGATATCAGATTTGTAGACCCTAATGACATTATCATACTGTGAAAGTTTCAAGCTGATCGGTTGGCTGATGTTCCCTGGGCGCCGCTTCAAACTCCTGATTTTAGGTTTTGAGGTCGGGTCACTTGACCTTGAATAGCTCCTTGACCTGACATGACCTTATCTCAAAAATTTTGCCAGATGTGTAAAATTGATCAGGGATAAGGTGCTGTACGTTTCGTTGTTCTGCGTCTCTTCTTTTTTGCGTTATCTGGGGAAAACCAGGAGGGGGGCGAATTTCGCCCCTCCCCAGCGGGGCGCGTGTTAACAGTCCGTAAGAGGTTTGACTAAGCAACAACTGGATCAGAGTGAAGAGTGAGACAACCAGATCTCGGACCAGTTCGGATCGGTTTGGATCAGTGCCAGTCATGGTGCTGTCCGTGGCGCAGGAAGTTGCCGTTACTATCAGAAACATCACCATGGACCGTTTCTCCCGTCACCAACCCAACAACTCCTGCCACAACAGCTGGCCGTGGGGGTCAGTACTACGAACCAGCACACGCCAAGAGGCCGACGGGAGTGAGTGGCACCGGGGCGTATTCGAGAGGTGCTCGGGGGTGAAACTCGTCCCTACCAATGGGACGAATGACGTCAGGGACATCAGCACGGCGGGTATTTGGTGTCCCAAGGACATCTGAGGAGTAATCACGTCACCCGAATACTGAGCGTGGCTGTCTCCGCCAAGCAACTAATCCGACTCTACAACAAGGCACATCAACGGCATAATCCGCGGAAGACAGATGAATTTAACGATCGGTACTCACCAAATTTGGAGCTCTGGCATGCCAACCCACCGGCAAGATGGGTGATACCGCTTACCCCCTGCAAAGAGAACAGAATTGCGTGACGTCACTATTAGTGTCCCTATACTACCGAGCAACCAGTACGGGGCTGTCCACGTACCACAATTGGGGGTGTTTGGATCCCTCTCCTTTTGTCAGAAATCGTTAAAAATGGCTGACTCCCTCCCCTTTTGTCAGAAATAGTCAGAAATTACTAGCCCCCTCTCATCAGCAAAACTGTTGTCCATCTAAAACACTAGTGAAATGCACAGGGGCAGGGCTGGATATCTCTTCTCAATCCAAGGGGGTTCTGGGTGGGTTAACGCTGGCACAGCAAAACAAACCCTATACCAAGTCTAAGGGAGACCCAAAATCCACAAAGGGGACAGATCCCAACCCCTGGATCTCCACCCATACGCAGGTGTGTGTATTTATGTATCTCTTTGGGATGGGGGGCGTGTACATGCACCCCAAGGGCCTAATTTGTCCTTTGCGAATGCCCAAGAAAAACTTCAGGCGCTTGGAAAGTCCTAGGCCCCGTTCGATCTGTCAGCACAGTTTTGTCAGCACCAATCAGCGGGCCGCGTTGCGCCTACGTCACAGGACTGTAGCCTCTTCCCGGGAACTAGTCCGAGAGGTTTTACGGGCTGACGGCCTGTTGTGCAGCTGAAAAAAACAGTAACAGCACGACAGCGGCAGCCTACTATTTTTTAATGATATAAAGGTGTAAGTTTCATTTGCTTAGCACAAACTAGAGGCGATTATGACGCTGATGTTTCTTTTCTGGAGGAGAGGTTAGAAGGCCTGCTGACAAAACTGTGCTGAAAGATTGAACAGGCCCCTGTACTCAGCTTTGTAAGACCTTTCTGAGGGAAATAAAATATCAAATTGTTCTAAGCTTAGTGCCTTTTTCTAAGACAAAGAGGATCACAGATTGCAGGCCTAAAGGGTTTCTATTACCCTTTGGTGACTGGTAAAGCACCTCCAAACTTGAAGTATATGTCTCACAGCAATGAGGAGATTATTTCAAGTATTGAGTGGCAAAGACGATAATATAATTATATGATACTTGGTTACAAAACTAACTTACCTGTTCTTCAATTTCCCTGGGCTTGCGCAGTTATCGTTAAAAAAATCCGCGAGGGGGCATGATTTTTCCCACCTCCTCGTCAAAAATTCTAAAAAAGCCAGGCGAATGAATGAAGGGCTTCGTATAAGACATTCTGCGCAAGGCACCTTTGGCCACCACTAAAAAAATCCAGGCTTCCTTAGGTCGCTGACATATTGTGAGAAGCATCGGAAATTTGCAAACAAATGAGCAAATTAAGATCAAATACCTTTAAACCCGATGAAATTATACCCATCTCGACACTTCATGTGTATATTTGAGCTGCACGAACGACATATTTCAGTGTTTTGCCTCGTTTGTGGCAATTTGATATGAAAATCAATTTTGGAATTGCCAAGAAATTGGGCAATTCCAAAATAAATCCAGCACACGCACATATTGATTTCGCTAAAATTCACACATTGTAACCTGATCTATGGTATCACGTATAGCGCCAGTTAATGAAAATTCGAGTGGTTACAATTGGGAGTCTTAAGAAGACGGTATGTGTATGCACCAGCTTGATGGAAGAAAAACTCCACAAATATTTTTTGGGCGAAATGTGGAAGCTTTCAAAATCTGCACCTGATGTTTAAAAACAGACTCGAAATATGTGCTAGCAATTTCATTGGTTAAACATATAAAAATACCAGACCCATTTAATTAACTGTTGTTCCAGTGCAAAACAACATCGTACTCTCAATAATAACAGAACTGGAAACATAGAACACCCACACATACCTACACACATACACAATACCATGCACCTACCTGCACTAATTTCACTCACTCCGTCCACCAGCACGCACATCACACTCATAAAACACCCCAGCAACCTCCTCGCCACTACACGGGTAGGTATTTTAATCCACCACGCTACCCCTCCTCACTGAGGCTCTAACCCGACCAGCCGCTGCCTCCAGACTGTGGCCTTGTCCACCTCTGTGCCCCGCGGGCAAACGGCTGCCAGCGGGTGGCGGCCGCTGATTGGTGGAGGCTCGTTCCGTTCGTTTATAAGACATTCAGCAGTGAACTTGCAATGTAATTTCGAGCGTCATAAAGTATACACCCGGAAATGTATGCTGAATGTAATTTTCAGAAAAAATTGCCCTGATTTCCCCGTTTAGTGATTTATCTGTTGACTATGAAAGCCTACTATTGTATGGGTGGTAGGCCAGATTGCTTTCCGCCCCAGACGAGACTATGCCGCTGTAGATGCCTCGAAAGGATTTGCGGGGTGAGAGAAATGGGGCCCGGCCAAAAGGTAATCGATTAAGCGAAGGAGGGGGGGTGGGTCGGCACATGCGACATAAAATCCACAACCATTCTCGAGGACATATTGAAGCACCACAGGAAGATGTATCAAATACAAGGGGGTGCGTGCTGTATTGTTCCGTGTTGAAGTTGCGAAAAAAACTTTATTCGGAACCCAACGCACTGTCAGTGGCGGCTCTAACCGGCAGTTTGGGGGGGCTGGGTGGTGGGCAAGTGTGGTAGCAAGACGCTTGTTTTGTTATCCAGGGCCCAAATTTTTACACTGAATTTGACTGGTTCTGTTTAAAGTTGAGAGTTAAAACACCAAAACCTTGCTTATAAACTAAAAAGGAGTCGGGCCAAAAGGAGGTCAACAGCTTTTGTGGGGTGGGGGGTGTAAGTGCCATAGAGGAAAGGCAGCAGTTTTAGTAGTTTCAGGTTTTGAAGATCTCTGTCCATGTTGGAGCGTTTGTTTATTTCTTTGTGGCACATGTTTGCCACGTAAGGATGTGTGGGAGGGGCTGTGGACCGACCCGCCACTTTGGTACCATTTGAATTGAAGTCTGCGTGCGTGCAGGGCCGCCAAAATCTTCAGGTACATGGTTATACCACTGGATGATTATGCAACAATGAATTTGCAATGCCATGATATTCTGTAGTGCTAGTGCGTGATATTGTCCATGATTTGCTACGCCAAGATTTCCAACACCGATTTGTAGCGCTAGAGCGTGTGGCTTTCTGTTTTTCCCGCTAGATTTTGATTTTGTTTTGCCTTTGCTTTTGCAGCAACCGTCCTCCAGACCTGCATCTGTGACTTAGAAATAAATTTGGTTCAACCTCAACCAATTTTTGAGCAGCTGAGAGAAGCATGGCACAGAGGCAGAAAGCAAGCGGGGGCGTGTTCCTGAATTTTGGAAATTTTTGGGCCAATTAGTCGCATGCCGCAACAGGGGGCAAAACATAGTTTTGCTCCGAGCATTTCCGTTGGGGGGCAAAAGCGTTTCTCCCTGGACCCGCCACTGCACACTGTATGTTGCACAAGAATTCCTAACAAGAGTGTCTAAGCTAGTCCTTTTAAGACAAGGTCTCAGCTATAGAGCACATTTCTATCTCACGGCTACCACAAAAATCTGGAAGCCTATTAAAAACACAGAGGGAATATAGTTCATACAAAAATATTTTCAGTTCAGCAGTATTTTAGCGATAATTTATGGCTAGAACTAAGGGCAGGAACAAAAAGAACTTACCTTAACCCTCGCCCCACCGGGGGGAGCCATCGATGGCCCCCCTAAGGTTTTTCCGGGATAGCAGAAAAACGACGAGGCGCAGCACCGCGGTTGAGGGCTCTACCTCTCACTGCATCATTTTCCCATCATCCCTGAAATTTTTTACCCCGGGTCACCCAAGGTCAGGTCACCAGACGAGGTCAACCAAGGTCACCTCACTTCACCTTTAGAGCTCTGGAAGAGCTACATTTCAAAGTCGATCGATTTGAAACTTCCTACACTTCATGACCCCTCCAGGGTCTACAAGGTGTATATCCGGGATTTTTTGATTTCGTGTCCTGAGGTCAGGTCACGAGGCGACCTCTCCCATTGGAAAAGCATGGGGAAAAGCTATTTCATGATATAAAAGCCACAAAAATGATTGCAAATACTCAGACTGCTCAGAACAACGTTTTTGGACACCCTTTCACGGATCCCAGGGGTCATATTTGCCCTTTGACTTTTCCAAGGTCATCTAAGGTCACCGGAGGTCAAAAACAGTATTTTGACAATAACTTTTGACCTAATTGAGCTAGAGCGGTGAAACAAACACCATCGTGTTTGTGTTGTCACTGGCTTTCATTTGATATACGGCAAGGTCACTTTTTGACCTTTCGTGACCTCAGGTCATATTAGGTCACGAGGTGACCTCTGGCGGTCAAACCACTGGCGGGAGGTCTTTACGTTCCACATAGCGGAAAAAGTACTGGCAATTTCCTATCAAATGTACTTTACCAGGTCTCAATAGCTCTAATGACATGAGAGTTATGCCCAGTTTGCTTAATCATTGCATATTTGAGTGAAAATAGCCGATCTTGACCTAATTTGACCTCTGGAGGTCAAACCATTGACCTGAGCACTAAAACATGCGAAGTAATTTCTTACTGAATTCACGCGAGCTTTCTATTGCACTTTGCAGATTTGCGCTAACGCCCATATTTTCGGAGTTAGAGGGGGGCCATCGATGGCCCCCGGTGGGGCGAAGGTGGCGCCGGACCCCCGGTGGGGCGCGGGTTAAAACATTTCTTAATACCAAGAACCACCTAAAATTGTGTTATTTTGCTCACCACTTTTTACTGAGTTAATTTTATCCTGACCATTTGATAACGAAGCCATGTCTTTTAAGGCATCTGGTGTTTTGCACAGACATTTTCCATTAGAATGAGCAAATGGGAAGCCATGCAGGGTTAAAACTGCCAGATTTCCAGGCGAGCAGAAATATCCACGGAAATCGTGGAAAAACCCGATATTTTTGCAAAAGCTAAACTATATCTTCAGACATTTATCGATTGTTTGTGAACTTCACCATCGCAAAGACGGTATCAATACCATTCTGAACATATGTATACCTCATAGGAACATTTACCGTATAAACATGAAAATACGGAGAATTAAGGCCATGCAGTCAAATTTAAGCATGTCACGAAAATAAGCGGGTGTTGCCAAATCAAGCACTATTCGCAGAAACATCTCAGGGCTAAATCGCTGCATAAAATTAGCTGGAACATTATTTTGCTTGTTTGTAATTAAGGACTAAGCTCTAATATTATAATTGAATGTTTGCTTGATTTGGCAATATAGCCACAGCAGTGGAAATCGGCAAGCCATCTCATCCTTACTTTGGTGTTTGAACACCCCCCCCCAGTGGCAGATCTAGCCGGTCGGTTTGGGAGGGCCAAACCAAAGTCAAAAAGCAAAAAAAAACGTCACGCAGTGAAAAATTGTTCTACAATAATATGATATGACGGTAGAATTTAAAATATTTGAGGCGAAAAAAACCTAATTTTGTGAAAAATATAAGCTCAATATACTTTATTTCTATCCAAGACCCAATATTTGCACTAAACTACACTGGTTCTGTTTGAAGTTGAGAATTGAAGTGCCAAAATCTTGCTTATGAACTAAAAAGGAGTCGGGGCATAAATAGGGTCGACCGCTTTGGGAGGGGGCAACAACATAGTGCCCCGAGGTTTTCCGTTTGGGGCCGGGGGGAAATTCCTTTTTTACCCCACCTGGATCCGCCACTGCCCCCCTGCCTCGATCTCGGCTCCTGTGCGGTAAAGCAAAAAAAACGCTAACGTTGGTGAATAGCCCATGAAAAACGATGAATAAACCATATGGCCCACTTTTCTGCTACGATCAATATTGAGGTCGCGACAGGTCAAAGAATGTGACAGGTTTACAGGAAATCCCGTGAGGGGTATCAAGCACCCCCTCCCCCCACTGGTGAGATATATATGACTGTTGTGTGAAATGCGTCATGACGAATGAAAAATTTTGCATGAATTTGCCTAAATAGGCATCAATGATTACCATTAAAAGGTAAAACCTTTGTTTTGAGGTGTAGCTGACACACAAAATTCTAAATTCTAAATTCCAAATTCTAAATTTAAGGTCTTCAACCACAGAAATAACCTTCGCACTCTGCGGGTCTAAACTTATTAAAAGAACTCCCTTGGCATGGCTATGCCATTGCCACGACCCTCCATTTGCAAGCTAAAACATCTTGCAACCCATGACTTGAAATCACTCCCATTGCTTTAACAGACTAACGTAGCTTGCCCTCACACAAAATTCTAAAATTCTCCCACACACTCCTTTAGAGGCGGGCAAAGGTGCTATGCACAGAACGCCTAATAAAAAGCCATAAAGTAAGTTTTGAGGTGTTTTGGGACCTTTGAATCTTAGGTCCCGCGGGACAAATATATGCGATGTATCTCAGTGTGTTTAAAAAACCTGGCAGTATCATCCCGACTACAGCGGCCGTCACACGCGGCGCGCTGCCGCGCTCCCCCGTGTCTCCGGTACAGCCTCAGACAGGGGTCCCGGCACCTGGCGCCGTTGCCTGCGCGCTGCGTGTGGCAGCCGCGCCTGCGAGCACGTGCATTCGCTGTGGCACGACGCAGCAGCGTAAGGTATTTCAAACTATTTCAGAGCTCTGCGCCATCAGTTGTAGCATATCCAAGGGCACATAACAGACACGACGTCCCTCGGCTCAAAATATCTGGTAAACTCATTGAATGCATCAATAGCTTCAAATTCTTAGGCGTTACCCCTGATTCCCAGCTTAGCTTTAACGAGAATATTACCGAAGTCGGCTCTACACTGATAGAAAATGACACCTTTTCGCCATTTGGTGACACCGTTAAAAAGTCCCCACTGGAGGGGAGTTCAACCAACACCGACAAACGGCGTCACTACCCCCGAATCCGGCGTCATCGCTGTGGCGTCGGCTTAAGATACCAACGGCTGATATAGCCGGAGGTGTTTTTGCGTTTAGTTATCGCATGCACCACGCCAGTTTCGTGTTTGTTGTTGTTTCCTTTTTTCCCTCAGCTCTAGTGCCTTCAGCCTCAGCTTATGGACACGGAAAGGTAGGTTGTGAGTGTTAAGTGCTTGGGGGAAATTATGCTATAATTTCCCTGACTTATTATTGGCGAGTTTGGCCTCCCTTTCTTTTCGGAAATTATCATTAGCGTTAAGTTTGCTTTCTGAATGTTATTGTAAGTGAAATAAGCAGCGGTGTGTATTAGGTTATTATTCAATCGCTGTTTAACATTTCACTGTACTTGTTTTGACCCAGTTCATTCTTCATGCTGTAACCCGCCATCCAGGCAATATAAACGTTGTTGCAGTTACAGCGCTTGTGGTGAAACGGTGGAGGAGGAGACAGCAATCGTGATGCTTCTTTCCTCGATGCCTTCCGCAGCGACTGGTTATAAGAGTGTCTGGTTTTCTCCAAATTTGACTGAGATCAGGAAATGTTTGGGAAAAAGTGGAGCAAGGCCCCTTGCCCCTCTTTTCGGACGCTTATGTGAGATACACACACACACACACATATATATATATATATATATATATATATATATATATATATATATATATATATATTTATATATATATATATATATAATCAAAATTATTTGGATCGTTCCCTAACATTGTTTTTCTATTGCGCTAGGCCTTATGAAACTCAGAAGTGAAATAATTTTGGAAATCGGACCACAGGAACAGGAGCAATATCGAGCATTTCTACATGGATGTTTGAGAAACTTTTGGCGTTGCAGTCTCCGTTGGAAATCTTTGGTGCTAGCGTACGGTGGTTTACGGGCTGGTTGTTAGAGCAGATTACGTGCGTTTTGAGGCCTGGGAATCACCCTAAACACACGCAAGAGGTGAAAATAGATCCCAGCTAGTCGATAGGTATATTTCAGCTGCAGTGGCGGATGCAAGAGGGGGGCAGGGGCTCAAACCCCCTCCCCGAAATATCTGAGTGCCTATAGTAGATGCATGGCTGGAGGCTGTCCGAGGTAGTGACGGGGGCGGCCGGAGTCCCCAGCCCCCCCAAACATGGTCCTGGATCTACCACTTTTCTGTTGTGTATTAGACATGTGCGAGACTCACCAACGAATCGCTTTTAAGGCGAGTGCCAATGGCAGCTGTAGTTTCCTGACGATAAGATACCGGAAGCTGGCATGAGTTACCACGGCATACCAACGGAGCAACGACCACTATCCCAGAAGATATGGCAGCTTGAGTTGCCACCAGGTGCTCACAGCTTTCATGTTCAGTGCCTTAGCGAGATATCCGCAAATTGGAGGGATGAGAAAGGTAAAGTTTGGCGCCGAGACAAGTTACCGCTCGCAACACATTAGTCACTACAACATTTTCGCTTGGATTGTGACACACCCAAACACTGGGAAAAGACGGGGAAGGCAATATTAAGTGATTTTGCGTCGGTAAAACGTACCAGGTCGTCGGAAATGCAAATCGACATCTGAGTGTTTCTTTTCTGTATCTACACGGAATGTGCTACTTGTGTGCCGTCGCTCTAAAAAAGCGAGAACAGAAGTATTTCTTCGACTTCCTAAGCATCTGCATTTAAAACCGAAAATGCCGAGGAATAGGAGTAGACGACTCAGGCGAGAACTATGGGACAGAGATCTGATTGGCCCACCGGCCGAGCTTCCCGCTTCAGAGCTTCCAACATTGAGTGAGGTCTTGCGGAAAGGTCGACTGATAAAAGAGAGATCAGCCGATTGGAGCGACAAAAAATAGCATGTGAGATTTGCGAGAAAAATTACTCCTGATATGTATCGGCACTGCAATTAAAGGGTATGTGGTACCGTTATAATGTGATTTTAACTGAGATAGCTAATTTGTAAAGGATGCCGGAAAACCCGCTATTCAATATATAGTTTGTCTTGAAACTCAAATTTTCCGTGGATAAAAGCTAAAAACCTACCTGAAATGTACCTCAAATATACCCCAGCCAGGCGGACACAGTTGCCAGCTGTTGGTGTGACGATGGTTCTGACGTCATGGTGAATAATCAGTCAATTGAAGAACCTTGAAGCCTATTGTATATGGTAATAGTTGCGATATCATGACGTCATTCGCAGGCAGAGGTTTATTTTTAAACCTAGAGGGCATTTTAAAATAAAAATATTGAGCTCATTGTACATTTTCAGAGAAATGAAGGACGTTTTATGATTTTCGGCTAAAAATGTCCCTATATACACTAAATTCGTGGAACCAAGGTGCCACATTCTCTTTCAACTAGTGACCGAGGCGTCACGTTCCGTGCTAGGGTTTGAGAGGCGCGACGGGTACATTAAAGCGGGGATCAAGTGTCACGAACTGATCCCAACATCTTATACGAAGCATGACATGAACCTATCCATGAAACAAAAATCGGTCAAGTGATTGCAGTGTCTTGAATTCGTACAGGATTCCCCGTCAATCCGTCACTACCTCGGAAAGCCTCCAGCCATGCATTTACCGTAGGCACTCAGACATTTTGGGGAAGGAGTTTGAGCCCCTGCCCCCCTCCCCCTCTAACATCCGCCACTGCAACCAAAATATAACAATCCACTAGTTGGGATCTATATTCCACCTCCAACATGTGTTTGGGGTGATCCCCACGCTTCAAAACGCACGTGATCTGCTCTAACAGCTGGCGCTTAAACCACCGTACGCTAGCACCAAAGATTTCCAACGGAGACTGTAACGCCAAAAGTTTCTGAAACATCCATGCATAAATGCTCGATATTGCTCATGTTCCCGTGATCCGATTTCCAAAAACCTTTCACTTCTGAGTTTCATAAAGCCTAGCGCAATATAAAAACAATGTTAAGGAACGATTCATATAATTTTAATTTTTCACTCCACCCTAATATATATATATATATATATATATATATATATATATATATATATATATATATATATATATATATATATATCAGGGTGGAGTGAAAAATTAAAATTATATGGATCGTTCCTTAACATATATATATATATATATATATATATATATATATATATATATATATATATATATATATATATATATATATATATATATACGAAAAAAACAGGGTTAAATGCCCGAGCATATGATGTTTTATCGCCTGTTTTTTCGTTTTTTCCAGCTCTCTAATTAGTTATTTACTATTGTTGGAAAGTTTATGAATAAAACACCCGTATGTGGAATTGCTTGACATGTTTCGAAATATTCAACTTTTATCATCAGAAATACAATTACACAAAACATGAAAACTAATCGGATGTCGTTCGAATACTGTCCACATTATAAAGAATCTAAGCTTTTGAATTATTCACTAAAAACACTGCAAATGGTTATGGGACACTTTCAACAAGCTGAAGTTAACTAGGCTGGAGAGAGAACAAATATGTTTAAGTTTATGGGTTAGATCTCTTTTGCGAATGTAAAAATTACACGAACGGTATCACAAAAATTAAATACAATGTAAGGTTACGATCAAATTCATAAACAATTCATAATGACAGCTACATACGAAATTCACGATGAATGAAGGAGTAAATGAAGATGAATAACTTAAAGTGAAACTGCGTAACATCAGTGGAATACAGCATTAGAAGGCGCTGCCAAAAAGGTGTGTCTCAGCAGTAAGCTTGAGCTGTTTGTTGATCACTGGTAGCTCTTGGTTTACCCAGAGAGCTTCCAGGATCCAAAGCTTTGCTGGTTGGAGTTTGAATCTATGATTGTCACATTATCATCTAAATCTTGCCTAGATATTTGGTGTTTGTGTTGGTCCATCATGTGCTGGTACGGGGCGTGTCCACCCTGGAGGTGCATGGCCATGCGGCGAGATAGAGTTGTTGTTGTGGCGGCTATGTATTCTCCAGGTTCTGGACAGCGCTTGCTATCGTTGTGGGGGCATGAGAACCTATAGACTACATTTCGTATACATTATACATTTGGTATTATATATATATATAGTATTCATATATCCAGTATTGATATATCAGTTATCGGCTATTATAGTTTTGCAGCTTTTGGAAAATTGTTCCTAAGCTGGGACTCGAACCCAGGTCTCTGGATTTCCGGCATGGCATGCTAACCACTCCAACACTCATTAGCCTGAATTTTCCTTTCAAGCTTGGGTATTTATACTTATATATATATATATATATATATATATATATATATATATATATATATATATATATAGTAGTGTCTTACCCACATCTCTTGTTGTACTCATACTTCATTTTCTTCACTTCTTCATTATTTCACTTACATTTGGTGGGCATAAAATCGACAAAGCGACAGGGTAGAACATTTTTTGGAAGATTAGGCGAGCAGACAGTATGGCTTGTGTGAAAGTTAAACATATTCTGGATGAAGTCTGAAACAGTTTCCCCAGTGGCTTCAAAGGTTTGTTGGGGGTGTTCTTTTTATAGTGCAGATGCAGTCAGTACGGGAGCAATAAGGAAACAGTGTTTTAAGTTTGGAGTGATGCCATCTTGGATTTTAATTTGTGCTTGATGAGTGGTACAATGTATAGTCAAGCAACCAGCGTATCAGTTTTACGTTCCAGGTAACACCACTGCATTTTAATTATACGTAATGAGGTTGCAGACCCTCGGACTGTCATGTCGTGCACGACATGGCGTACCGTGACATGGTGTTAATCAAAAGAAACACAACAGAAGAGGCGCTGCTTATCAATGTTACACAGCTGGCAACATGTTGATGCCTATAAATGTTTTCAAATTTGAAATCAAACAAATGGGGCTACAGACCAAGGTATCCCAAGATGCTCCATCTTTTTTGTTTCGGATATTTTCTTTTATACGCTAGCCTCATTGTGAACGAATTGTTGAGGGGAGAATATACACTTACTTCAGCTATTGTGTATATTTCTTGTTTTTATGCGTGTGTGGTATATAATGAGTTACCTTGCAGGCAGTGGCGGACACAAGAGGAGATCCGCGGGCTCAATCCCCCCCCGTCAGAGTGTCCATATTTAATGCATAGTAGGTTGTGTCACGAAAATCAAGTGTCAAAAAACGAAAAACGGCGGGTGCGGGAAAGCTGCAAATGGCGTTTTTAAGAAGATCTAAGGAAAAACATATACAAATTTTAATGTCTAGCTGTGCGGATTTTCGAATGAATAAGAACATGTTTTCAGTAAAAATGTCAATTTACGTGTTTTTCAAATGCTTGCCACGGATACAATTTCAAGTTGAGTTTACGTAAAAACTTATTAAAATGTAACTGAACGCCACCTTCTATTCATGGCACAAGACAAAGACCCCAAAATATATTATTTCTGCACATAGACCTAGGAGAATTCGCCCAATTTGCGTATGATTTGCCAATTTGCTTCCGTCAGTGCAAACACCTGTCTGACTGGACTAGGTCAAATAAAAGTGGACAGACAAGTTGCGATTAGTACCTGTTGACGAGGTCTGACTCTTAGAAGGAATTAGTGGTATTTTGGCCAGAATTAACGTTTTTAAAAGTCGCGGGCTCGAATTTTGACGTCGTTAAATTTTATCTGCTCTGGAGCCATAGCTCCAACCAGCTGAAAAATATGTGTCCTCTAATTATCAATCTTTCATTCAGGACAAAAGTTTTTTTGACTGATTTTTTTGCAAAGCGGGAGAAATGGATTTGAAACTAGAATAATTCTTACAAGTTTGCAATGCCTGCGTAATGAAGGGCGTAAAGTGAAACTTAGCATAGTCGCTCCTTCATTCGAAACATCTCAATCAGGTATTGATTTGCATCTATGTGAAAGTGACCTGTGCGATCACCCTGTATTGCAAATCTTCCTATCTTCTTCCTGCTTCTTTCATGACAAAAATTGTCCTCATCTTTCAGTGATACATCATGGCGTCCGGTTCTGGGCCACGACTTCTACTGGAACCCAAGTGTTGGATCTACACATCATCCAATGCATAAGAAAGGGGACAACTTTCATTCGCAGCGAGCTTCCAGCTCTGAGGGGTGTAGTAAGGTACATCGTTTACCCGCAAGAAGCTCACCGGTTAGACAACAATCTGAATTACCGAAATTACTCCACAGAACAGAAGGCTCAAGACGTTCTCGGCGCTCTCGACAGTAGTGGCAGGGGGTAAACGTAAAGCTCAAGCCACTAGTAATCGTTTAGAGAATAAAGGGAAAACAAGAAAACGCTTGGGAAAAGGCGAGCAACATTCCCTGTAGCCAATGGCTCAGGCTGCAAGATTTTCTGAATCCCGGGACACGCTTTTTGATCCCACCCGCTGTTAATGTCCCATTACCCGCTGTTTGGGATCAAAATAAGCAGAGTGTGAAAGGAAGGCCCAGGTCGATCGGGTGGCTGGTGTCAATCCGAAAGCAACAAAACGACAGAGTGAGGCTCATAGAAGAAACTAAGCACAGAGCAACGCAATGAAGCAGAGAAGAGACGAGACGAGGAGAAGCAGATAGATTCACATCACGTGGAAGGCAAGGATATAGAACTGTTAGAGACGCCTGACAATCTGGAAAATGGTATGTACCTTCTTCAAGCAGTCACAAAAATCCGATACCGATATCTAACACTAGGAAGGCAAGCATCACATACGGAGTGCATTCCCGGGCCACGGCGGCAATTGCCATCGGATTTCTCGTGGATCTCATCGATTGTGGAGACATGGAGCAGGAAAAATCGTACCTGGTGGTAGACAAAAGGGAAGTTCATCGAGCGAAAGCTTCGGTAATGAAAGACCAACAGGTGGAGGCCGACATGCTAGCCCAAGAAAATCGTATTGATTGGCTGCCGGCTCAGCTCACCCGAGTTCTCCTCTTTGCGTAAGTAGGAAGGATAGCTATAATAAATAATTGGTTTGCTCTCTAGAGCATTTGCAGACCTAATATTGGCCTTCCTTTCCCACCCTGCACATTTTGATCCCGAACAGTGGGTAATGGAGCATTGGCAGCGCGTGAGATTAAAAACCTTGTCCTGGGATTAAGAAAATCTTACAGCCTGAGCCGAAGATGTTTTCCATTTGGAATGTCCCTCGCCTTTTTCCAAACGTTTGGTAGTTTGGAAAACGGTTCTCTTCATTCTCTTTTCGAAAACGATTGCTAGTGGCTTGAACTTTACCGTTTGTTCACTGCCACTGGCTGTGGAGAGCGCCGAGAACGTCTTGAGCCATCTGTTCTGTGGAGTAATTTCGGTAATTTAGATTGTTGTCTAGCAGGTTAGCTTTTTCGATTTCTGATTTTTGGTTTTCATGACACACCCTAATGCATAGCGGAACGCTGTTCCGAGGCAATGGCGGGGGATGTTCGAGCCCCCAAAGTGTTGTCCTGATTTCGCCACTGCTAGCAGGTATATAAGCATACATACGTTGCGTAGTGTCCATTTTGTCTGAGGATTTCCCTGGCTTGCTAAAATATTAACATGCACAGTGGAGGGGGTCTGGCGTCAATATGCAGTGGAGGGGCCCTAAAGTGACGCCCTAAGATGATTAAAAATATAGGGTTAAAAAACGCACGTTTTGTGGAAACCATAATGGTCACATTATGCCAAAGTTTCATTGACTTAACTTAATACCTTCAAGGTAAAACGAGGTCGTAAATTTTAAATCTGGGCCGTTCTGGGGACCTATTTGGAAAAGTCGTGATTATGCAGGTAAAACAGACAATATACCAAACACGGACTAAGATCACGGAGAAAAAGATCAACACAATATTTTCTGAAAAATTGAGGTCAAGGTCCTTTAAGATCACTGACCTATGACGTAACAATGTGACATATGCCCAATAATTTACAATATAACTGGTACTATAGTAGCCTTTGGGTGGAAAATCAGGGAAATGAGACCTTTTACAAATACCGTTGTCCTTACCTGTTACCTTGACCTTCAAATTGAGAAGCCTTAACTATAAAGTCTCATCAAAACGTACAGAATTCTACCGCAAGGCCACAAACACCGGCCGGTGTATGAACGGGAACAGCGAGTGCCCTGAGAGGTACCGTCTGAGCGTCATCAGAGCCTACGTCCGAAGAGTGATTCAATATTGCAACACTTGGGAATCTCTACATCAGAAGCTGGAAAAACTCAAACAGGTCATCGTTAACAATGGTTTTTCCAACCGTGAAATTGACACTGATATTAGGACGCAGCTGCACCGACAAGTGAAATCAGACCAGCAGCCTTCCAACGATTCGACCAACACTTCTAAGCACTATCAGGCTCTTTCCTTCCCTTGGTTCTTTATGCTATTCCTGGTTCTTTTCCTTATCTTTACAGGTATTATTGACCTGGTTGTTTGTCATACTATCTCAACCTGAACTGCAAACCTGCTTTAGTTTTCAGTAAAACTTTTTTTCGGCTGAAGTTATGTTTGTGCGGCAGATTTAGTTGACTTAGAGGGCGTTCAGCATCAGCTCGAGCCATTTCTCGGGTGCAAGAAAGGCCAAATCTCAATTCTTGGAGCAATATCTGGGTGACTAGCATTCTTTTTTCTGTGTTTGTTTTGTATCTACAAGGACAGTTTTTGTGATATTCGAGGGGTTTGTTTGCTTGTTTGCTTTTTGCTTTTTGTTGCTTTTTGACAGCTCTTAGAAAGATGTCAGACCAGATCGATATTCGTTCTTTGAAAAAGCTAGTTGAGGATCAGAAGGAACATATACTAAATTTAGAGAAAAAAGTAGCCGTTGCTATGCAAATGGCTGAGGAAGCTGAGGCCTATAGCAGACAAGACTGCCTCATTAGGGTGTCCCAAAATTAACAAAGTTTTAAAAGTTGGTGTTTACCTTTCTTGTTCCCGTTGGGTGTGACCTGAAACGAAATTGTGCAAAAAATCAGGCATCTAAATAATATTTGACCCCAGCGCAAATCACTTGAAGTTTTACCCATAGCTCCCGATGGAGACTGCAACGCTTGAACACGAAATATTTCGGTACTTCCATCGTAATGTGGAACTACAGTGTAGGGTGTCTTATGTTTTCTTCTCTTGTTGGCTATGTTTTGTAAGAATTATCTTTTATCTATTGTTTACATGGCATTCCGACTTATTTCCACTAAAATTACTTCACGTTCTTCGTTTTACATAGAACCATATTCTGTTATAAGGTACACAGCCCTTATCAGAATAACTGGTCGTTTTTCCTTGTACCTTTAGTCAGAAAAAATACTGTTTAATAAACATTATATTTGATCCTCAGACTAGAAAGACACAGTGTCAAGACATTTAAACACATTATTTACATGGAACACATTATTCAATGTGGAACAAAAGTCCATTGTTACATATAAACATCCTTCTGGAGGGTCCCTGGCCAGAGATGTACGCCAGAACTGATTTCCTAGTGTCGGGAAACGGCTTGTGGTAATGCTCTACAACTTGCAGTAGGTGCTGATGGCCAGTGGTGGATGGGGGGGAACATTGCCCCCAAAACAGAAAATCTAGGGGCAATACTATGGTTGCACCCCCTCCCCAAAGCTGTCGACCTCGTTTTTTCCCGGACTAATTTTTAGTCCACAAGCAACGTCTTGGTGCTTCAAATTCCAACTTTAAACACAGCCACTCACCTTCGGTGTAAAAATTGAGCCCTGGATAGCAAAACAGGCATCTTGTGGTGACAGCTTTGACCCGGCGGCGTTTATTTTGCTTATCGACTCTTCAGCTTACCCCTGCAGCTTACCGTCTAGTTAAATTGTGGTATGCCATCGGGACCACAACTACACTATCACGTAACACCGGAGGACCCGAAAGGCACACGCGAATAAACCACGACCATCAGCTCACAAGAAGAAGCTGGTCGAAAACACAAACATAATAGACTCATACCCAGACCACCAGAAGCTCTTCATCCTGGAAGCTTTGTACATCAACCAGCAAATTCCAGTGATCGAAACACAGATGAAGATATGGAGCAAAACGCTGCTATTCGGCATTGCTATTAAAATTATTGTT
This sequence comes from Lepas anatifera, assembly GCA_034440635.1. NCBI lineage: Eukaryota > Metazoa > Arthropoda > Thecostraca > Lepadidae > Lepas > Lepas anatifera. The sequence continues at coordinate 68,659 of JAOTON010000762.1, forward strand.
AATAGCCTGCTCTCTGTAGTGTCTGTACAGTTTATCTCCAGTAATTCTCAAGTCATGCTGCCAAACTAATTGTAATATTCTCTTTGCACTTCCTCGACGCGTAGCTTTCCGATTGTGTCATGTATTGTTTTTCCAATGTGATATCATTGATAAGCTTGAAATGACCCTGATGATGGCGAAAGTTTAATCGAAACAAGAGACTAGTAAGGCTGATGTCCAACTACCGTATACCCATGTCAACATTGGGATCCTTAATGAATAATACCAGGTATCAAAACAGAACTTTATTTCGACACCTGGAACCAACAAAAAATAAAATAAAATGCACCCACGCTCTGGCTTTCAACAATGTATAAAAGAAAATATATTGCCTAACGATACGAATATATATATATATATATATATATATATATATATATATATATATATATATATATATATATATATATATATACATACATATATATATATATATATATATATATATATATATATAATATATATATATATATTATATATATAAGACATTGTTTATTGCAGTGATACATTTCACTGTGACTCTTAAGTAAGCAAACGTCCTCTTATATGTCTCTTTCCCATATGCGGCGGCTGCCCAGTCGAAGAGAGGCGCTGTATCATCACCTGGTTTTAGGATAAATAACCTGCATCACCGCGGCCATGTTCTCAGCAACAGCTTCTAATAACCGAAAACTGTTGCTTCGATGGAGTAACTCGAGTAACGTAAGCAAAGCGGACACTCGATAAAACGGGGCGCAGTAGTGGAGTGGTCAGTGCAGCTGGCTTCCACGCAGCCGACCTGGGCTCAAGGCCCAGCGGCTTCCCCGAACAAGGAGCAAGCTGCTTTCCGACAAACCCCTCCGAACAAGGAAAGCATTGGCGATGCCCAAGCAGTTGGTGCGTCCGTCAGTCCCAAAGACTCATTACCATGCTTGGTAGCATGCAACAAAATTACCTTGGCGGTGGCACCCTTCTTCACACTCCACCTGATTCCAATATCATAATTTGACACCCTTAGCTCGGCCTTCCTGCCATTGCCACCAAAGACCCTTTTCTCGCAAGTGTTTAAACACCCAGCGACCCATTACCTGAAATACCCTCCCCATTGCCTTGAGATATTAACGTAACTCACCCTCATCGAAAAATATAAAATATCCCACCACTAATCATGCATAGAGGAGGCAATGCTCAGGGAAAGGCATCGCGAGCTTAACGTAGCATTGCAGCTCTAGAGATCTGCATCCATGCACCAGCTGACGGTCACAGGGTTTTAGTACAAATTTGACAAACCTGTTTTTTTAAATAAATTGGGTATAGCTCATATAAACCATGAACTTTCTTTCTTCTTAGTTCTTATTTCTTAAGAATTGGGGACAACTTATTTTTTTTCTTCTTTTTTTAATTTTTATTTTTCTTCTTTTTGAGATGTATAAACTACGGACACTCGCATTGACAAAATAATCAACTTCATAATTGTGGTCAATACACGGTAGAACTAGAACTACTCCGCAATTATAATGGCCAAAAATGCTTGATTTGAGATATCGGTATCAAAGCTTATTAGAATCGCAATCAAAATAGACCGGTTAATCAACCAGTAACTGGTCGGTTGAGCTGGTATGAGAATCTCCTGCGTGCGGTAAACACTGTCATGCTGGGGCCCTAGTCCCCGGTGTTTCACTGATTTCAATACCACTTATAGTGCAGTATTGAAGCATCCTTCACTAACTTACTTATACTCTTTCGCAAACAAAACGGGACCACAAAACACGAGGATTGAGACAGTCCTGCATTCCCAGAGTCGCTGTTTCTGGGATGACAATTGCGCACTTAGATGTGGGATCCTGGCCCGTAGTTTCCGAGGGCCAGACGTTCAGAGCAGAGCCGTCATCGTGTGTCCAACCGGGTCCAGAGCTGTACTTCCCGCTCACCCAAGTAGGAGAGCTTGCTGAAGTGCCCAACTTCCCTACGGCGAACCTGGACACCGCCAGCAGATCGCCCGAGTGTTCGATTTTGGTTAGTGAGCTGTTAAAACCCAAGCAAAAGAGATGGGCAAAGCTATAACCTCGTGGGTCTGGACCACCGAGGTAAAGGCAACGCCCCTCAAAGGTCTCAAACAAGCCAGAACAGGAGACAGGGCCTTGAGCTGCAGCTGCTGCGGCAGCGGTGGTGGTGGTCGCTTGAAAAATTGAGATTGCCGGCTGGAAGGGTGTGATTTCCATTGTAATAGAGTCTTCAGAAGTTGCTGCATCAGTTGTTGTAGATTGTACGGTTGTCTCCCCATTTTTCCTACGCTGGTATAGGAATCTAGTTACGACTGTGCTGTGGCCATTTCCCGGATCATTACTAGTGGACATAGAGCACGTTTTGTCCTGATCCCAGCTGAAGGTCGAGCAGGATGCGTTTCTCTCGCAGAGGCCGCCACAGAGGATGAGACCCTCGACGTTGGACTGGGTCCAGGCTGCTCCGTCGGCGGGCGCTGCTTGGATCCGAAAGTAATGATCGCAATTGCTGGAAACTGGAAGGAGAAGTACTAGCACCAACTTCATAGATGTCATGATTCGCTTTTGGGGACTTATAGCTTAAAAATTAACGTCAGAAATAACCGGTTGTTGTTTTATTTCAAGCTGTTCGGAGCTTTGACACTTGTGACAAGAAATGTTCCGGATTGCAGTACAGCGCTGCACCAAAGACTGGAGGTGGTGTACGTCTTCTAACTTTCGTTAGTCTGTCCCGGACTTTCTTATATGCTAAGCCCTGAATATTCAGAGGTGTCAAACGAAACAAAAACCGGCCCCACTAATACTGAAGAGAAAAATATGTGCGATATAAAATTCGAGTCATTCACTGTTATCACATTATTCCGAAACAATAAAAAGCTGCAAAGTGGCTTAAAACATTTTTTGAATCTGCCACTTTGCATACACTAGGGATATTGATCGTCCGTGTAAACACCTTGTTTCCAGGCTTTGCACTGAACTTTCTGACGTGCAGTGTCCATTTGCCTATGCTGAACTGTGAAGATTAAAGGCTTCTTGACGACGCAATGTTGCTCCCTGTAGGTTTCCCAATGAATAATAACTATATGCAATCAGTGGAGAACAACACAGGCGCTATTAGTCAAGGAACACAACTTCGGGAAAATTAATTGCAGTGACAAAGGGGGCGTTCCAGCACAGATCGACCAGGCCCCTGTATAGCATAGTCTCGGATTTCGTTCCAATTTGTCCACTGAGTTGTCAGGAGGATGGAATCCTGATCTGAGGATTTTTTCTTTTCTCAGACGTGCGGTTTCGGATTTATAGCTTAAAGAAAATCGTGAAAATGGCCGATTTCGTCAAAACACGGTGATATACAACGATTATTTTTAGCCTTAAATTCAATGTCTTGGCTTTAAGTGACACGGGATCAGGTTGAGCATGTAACAACCAAAGTTGAAACATCTCGTTTTTATTTGACATTTTAAAATATTATTAAGATATTTCGACCATTTTTCCAACGATTTGTTTAAAGTGTGGCCATTAATTCACGTTAAAGGTATTCAAACCAAAACTGCGTACCCAAATCTCCTCTGTTTAGTGAAGTCAATATTTTTGCGTTCTAGACTTGATCAATGTGTAATTATTCATAGAATGACGCCATGCGCGCAAAACTCGACCGCCTGGCGCGCCCGGCCATCGTTGGCGCGGTCGCTGCTGCGTGGGAACGGGCAGTAGACTGACTCGGGAGCGCATGAACTCTTCCACTCGTAATTAACACGCGCATTGACGGGGGTTTGAGCCACCTTCGCATTGACGGGGGGCGGGTACCCCCCCCCCCTAAGATCTCGAGAACCACGGTAGGTAGCGAAAAACGGTAAACGGCGTTGGGCTGCCCATCCACTTCTCCATCGAAAACATTTGGACCATTTTTTTGTCAGGTCACATTTAAGGTCACGAGAGGTCAAAGTATACCTGTCATAGGGATAACATGTAAAATCTAGTTTTTCAGCCATTACATCTGAACAAGTAAAGATAGAGCAAAACGACTTGAACTATATGAATCCTCTTAGCAAGCCGAATCGAATGATATATAATTTGACCTTGCTAGGTCAAATCAAGGATTTGACCTAGTCAAATCAAGGAACCCCCAGTGGGGCGCGTGTTAAAGGGAGATACGCGAAAAAATTATTGACCTGATCAAAAGTTCACAACAAGTTGTTTCCAAAATCATATTCTATTTTTGCGAGTTCAGTCTCAAATGCCTTAAAATCTCTCGAAAATAAACATTTCTTAAAATTTAAGACATCTCTTAAAACACAACTTAAAAGCTCTCGAAAGTTATCATTTCTAGACAACTTAACGATAATTCTCCCTATCGATCAATGACACAGCCTCGACCATGACCATCAATTTCTCTTAGAACTAGGTCGTATATGTCCTAAACAGTGGTATAGAACCTCAAACTACCACAGAAAAAAATACTTAAGAAAAACAACGTTTCAAAACTCTTTTGAAACAGAAAAATATGACTTTAAAGAAATCACAATTGACCAATCGGAAGCATAAGAATTCATTCCCAAAGGAATACCCTGTGGATCCAAAGGCTAGCCTGAGCGCTAGGCAATACTCCTTGCATCACGATGGTAAGGGTATCCCCACAGTAGCGGTGCATGATATCAACTATAAGCCTGCGCGATGTGCACAGTGCAATGCCGTCACAGTGACTCACTCGGCTTCAGTCGCAAAACCGAAGTCTAATTTTTTTCGGGGGGAGGGGGGGCTTATCAACGCACCAACTGCCCTGGTCATATCGCGTCGCCAACTCTCCCTTTTAGAAGAGTTTCTCGGGAGCCAGCTTGCTCCTTGTGCAGGGAAGCCGACTGGCCTTGAACCCGGGTCGGATGCGTGGAAGCCAGCTGCGCTGACCACTCCACCGCCTCTTCAGAGAGGATTGGCGGCAGAACAGGTCGGGCAGACCCGCGAGTGGTAAAGCCATGCACCTCCAGACGACGAGCGCCAATTGTGGTCATGAGGTCCGGTGGCTGACTGGAGAAGCAATCCTCCCAAGGAGGCACAGCGTATAATAATTTACGACTTGTTGGGCAGACAACCGTTTTAGTTGTTTTGACGCATCTGAAATATAGTCGTATCTTGGCTACGCTGAAAAGTGATGATTAAAGGCTGTTTGACGGAGCGACATTATTCCCTGTAGGGGTTTCAATGAATAATGACTAACGGATATTAGGGAGCATTGAGACACTTCTTTTCTTTCAACCCTGGGAGGTCATAGCTCCAAAGCTAAGACTTCCAGCAAAAATATATCGATGTCGCTTGAGCTCCGAACAATTCTTGACATATCTAACACGCGCATTGACGGGTCTGAGCTTCCTCCGCTTTGACGGGGGGGCGGTAGGCACTGTAAACGGTATTGGGTAGCATATCCACTTCTCCATCGAAAATATTTGAACCATTTTTTCAGGTCACATTTGAGGTCACTTGAGGTCAAAATATGCCGTCATAGGAATAACATGCAAATGAAGACTTTCAGTGAATACATCTGAACAAGTAAATATAGAGCAAAACTATTTAGACCGTTGGAATTCTCGCAGCAAGCCAAATCGAATGATGTATAATATGACCTTCCTAGGCCAAATCAGGTCAATGATGTCATTTGACCTGGCCTGAGGTCAGGCCAAGGTCAAATTAGATCAGAATGCATACCATTAGAACCGCAAAGACAAGGCCAATTTAATGAAGCTAAAATAAACGCTCTATCACCATCCATTACCAAGTTATTTAGATAAAACCACTTTTCCCATGCATTTCCAATGGAGAGGCCAAGGATCGTATCTGACCTCAGGTCATTGATATAATAAATATCGGAATATGTTTTAGAATGCTCCGTGGGCCCATTATGTGGCATGAGTTTCAGTCAGATAAGTTCACCCTGTTCCGACTTATACTATCTAAAACTTTTTTAAGTCAAGTCACTTGACCTGTACTGGTGACCTGAGATGACCTAACCTTAAAATTTTGACAAAAGTTGTATAAATGATCAGAAAAAGTATAACAAGTATGGCGGCGCTACGCGCCTTCGCTTTGTGCTCCCTCCAAAAAAACCAAGGGGGCGGGTACTCCCCGTCACTGCGCGTGTTAACTGAGACTCTTCTCTAACCCACTCACAACTCTCACTACCAATCTATCAGTTCTCTCACACTTGTCTCTCCCTCTGTGCGGCGGCTACCCAGCCGGAAAGGGGCGCTGTAACCTCACCTGTTGCGGGGTGAAGGAGCGGCGGCACCCTGGCCAGGTGCGCGGCGGCACTTTCTAAATAACCAAAAATCGCTGCTTAAATGGAGGAACTTGAGTAACGTAAGCAAAGCGAACACTCCCTACCATGCAAGAAAATTCAAAATTATAAACTGTAAATTCCTAAACCTTAGAAGTGGCAGCCTTCTTCACGCCGCCTGTGAATCCTCAACTATAACCCAACACCCATGGCTTGGCCTTTCTGCCGTAGCTAAGACCCTACCCTCGTAAGTGTTGCAACACTTCGAGGCCGATTACTTGAAATAACCTCCCACTTGCTTTGCGACATTAAATAGCCAACCCTCCTCAAAAAATTATCCCACACACTTTAGAGACGGCCAAATGTGCCTTGCACAGAACACGTTATAAGAACCCCGTAAGTAAGAGCTCTGCGCATCAAGCACAATTGGTTGGCTCGCTTTCGAACTACCAGGGTGCTCCTGCCATCAAAGCGGAGGTAATACAGTATCTTCTGAGAGCGTCTGTAATCCATGGTAGCGGAGAATATCCCTGGCACTAGCTGTGCTTTGAAGACTTCATTACACAAAGTGTCTCTGTTCAGCCTTCGAAATACATTGACGCCAAGAATTGCGCGCATTTCTGTTTCGTCTACAGATGCCATCATATATTTCCCCTCCCTGATCCCATTCTGAGTGGATGATTTGGGATACTTTTACCTTTCTTCTTGCATTTTTCGTTGGTATGCTTGATTACAATTTCGACAACATCATCACTAAAAACACAATCGAACTCCATCCTCTTCTTTCGGTAAACTCTTGCTGGCAGTACCAATCAGCCCTTCCCTCTGTGTCAAAATATTGGTCGGGTTCGTTCTGCGCTGCCTGTGCTGCAGTCAATTGCCTCGAACAAATTCGGTGGACCATGTTCTGGCTTTCGGACACTGACGAAAACACCTATCTTCAGTTCGCAAAACCTAGCCATACTGACGACCATACGATTTTCCTGGCTTCAGATGAATGAGTAGGCATCCGCAGGAACGGAATTATTTCGATGTATTCTAACACAGAGTTGTCAGGCGTCAATGTGAAGTGGTGTCAGAAATAGCGATATAAACAAAAATTTCCAAAATTTTGGGATGTATGGGATAAGTATGCATAATTTTGGTCATTCAAATATGTTAATGTCACTATGTGAAAACTCAATAAAAATGTAAAGCAAAACCCAAGGAAATAAATGGCTGAGGACCACTAATTGCTTCATTATTGCCTACGGACCTTTTTACATCCCCCATCCGTTAACAACCTTTTTAACGGAACATTGAGCCTCCGCCACCCAGAGCTCTGTGAACAGAATGTCGAGTTTGGCGTGGAAATTTCCTCTGGGACACAAGGAGGTGGCCTGAGACCTCCCCTCTCACCCGATTATTCCCTGCTGATGTTATCGAGCCTGCCGTTGCTGCCATGCCGTCTGGGGACGTCTTAGAGGAAGCAAGCGTTAAAACGCTGTCCGGGCAATTGTTCCGTACTTTTACGTGCCCCCTTATCGCCCCCTGGGCTGTCGACGAAGGTCGACTATTCTCTCTCGCGATATTTTTAAGCCCTCTCGAATCTAGACTTGAAAATTTTCATCACATACAAAATGTGAGGTGAAAAAATCCATCCTGCTGAAAAAAATCTTTGAATTTATGGTGCATGCTTCCTAATGAATTCAAGTAAATATTTTACTTCTCATCCGAATAAATAAAATAAAACGTATTTCAAAATACATAGGTCTTCTAACAATACAGCTTGAAATCTGGTCACAGTGAGCATCATTTTGCTTAACTTCAGCAAGCTTTTTAGTGAGCGTACCAATCATCAGGTGACGCACTGTACTTTTGATGCGCCTAAGGGGCCGAAGTCTGGATCTGCCTTTGCTGAGTCGCAAGTCACGCAAGTTCAGTTTCAAACATGTTCACTCACACAGGATAAGCGCACACAAAAACCACTACAACAAGCGTTCCAACCATTTGAACTAACCTTCTCGGCGGTTGACTTGAACTTTGGCGAACGCTGTGATTTCTGGGGCCAGCTCCGGACTTCACTTACTTCCTGACTGGTCGGCAACGGGCGAGTACCTATCTCTTCCTTGAGAACACGACTTTATTCTCATAAATCACAATCTTCCTCCATACTTCACTACAGGGAGCAGCACGATCCACGCGCTTCCCACACAGGGATCTTCTGAACCGGCAGACCCGAACATGAAGCCAGCACGCAGCGACCCTCCCCCATCTCCCTCAACCAATGCCCTTCTGCGAAGCTGCGCCACCCCCTCCGGCACGCGGCCACAACTCGCTCCCGCTGTTGGCTCTGCCCAACTCCGGCTATCGTACTGCCACTGGAGATTCTGGGAGTGTACCAGAATGGCCACGGAAATTGTACCGGATTTAGTCTGTATGTATCAAACGATGACTTCTTTTGCAGCGAATGGTGTATCAAGGCTGGAATATATCCAATGCAGGGGGCGGGGTTGCCGCCCTCTCTAGTTCCTGAAGCCGCCCCTGAGAACATCGGGGGCCCTGAACTTCCATGAACCGTATGCAATGCAGATCTAGCCGTTAGGTTTGCGGGCAAGCCGAAGTCGATGAGCAGAAAAAAGGTCACCTAGTAAAGGTATGTCACAATTCAACTAGACAGTAGGTTTTGGGATAGACCCCAGAGTCGATTAGCAAAAAAATAAACTAGAAAAACGTCACGGGTTGAAATATGTGGCCACATGTGTTCCACTGACGGTGACTGGTTCAGTTTGAAGTTGAGAGTGGATGCACCAAATTCTTGTTTAGAAACTAAAAAGGAATCTGGGCAAAAAGGAGGTCGACAGCTTTGTGGGGTCAACAAAACATAAATTTGCCCCGAGCTTTCCGTTTGGGGACAAATGCCTTTTGCCCCCCTGGATCCACCACTGACTGTGTGGAGCACGCGCCTGAAGTCGGCTATTGAGGGCAGGGGCACCATGTGTCTGACATGCGAGAGAGGTTGCTAGTCTAGTAAGTGAAGTATATCTAACATCAGTAAACTAATCTTGGTTGCAAGTGACTTCCCGCTGATCTGAAGACTGTAGCAGTATCACCCTCACCACCGGCGGATCCAAGGGGGGCCAAAGGGGTCGTGGCTCCCTCCAAAGCCTGAATTAGTATCTTTTGCCCACCCTCCCCCAAAAAAAGGACCAAACTTAAAACATATTTCTTAAAAAGTGCTGTTTTCGTTTTTTCGGAACTCAGCCCCCCAAAACGTTGGTTTGACCCCCGCCAAAAGCTGCTCCAGGATCCGCCAATGATCCCCAGCAATAAAGTTTTGGCTTATAATGTGCCGGAAGTCTTGTCATCAGTATTGTCCACGAACACAAGGGCCCCGTTTCATAAAAGTTGTAGAAATGCGACGTGTTTTACACCACACTCACCTACAAAGTTACGCCGTACTTAGGACCACTTTTCATAAAGATCGGCGACATTCACACAAACCCGGCGTAGATACGAAATCCAGCGCGCATTACGCCCAATTCCTGGTTGGAATTACCCCTTCCAAATATAACACATAGCTGCTTTACTAACATTGAAAATGGCTTAATTTTTTTAAACAATTAATTGAATGAAGTTATTGGATTAATTTACTCCTATTCGATCATTAATTTTTTCATAAACTTTCAAAATATTGCCGAAGGCGCGCCAATAGCAGACGTAATAAACACGCGATGCATTTTTTGGCATTACTCACTTTTGCTTCCAGTTACCTCGTTGTTGCTGTGGTGTAACCTAGTGGAACTCAAGCGTGTCCACTAATTGTGAGTGAACTGGGAAGGGTTTGCGAGCCTGATATTGCGTTCTGGGAAAGGAATAGTGAGCCAACATCTTGGAAGAGTATCTAGATGCCAGAACCTAGGTACCTATATCATCATTTTCGCTCAAGTCCTCGGTGGAGATACTGCGAGTTTGTTGGTTGCAGTCCCCCCCTAAATTGAATTTTTGCCTCCACATACTTCAAAGAACCGTGCCATTGTCAGGCTATCTAGGGTTCTGTATTCCCATAGGCTGTAAAACAAAAATCACAGCAGAAACTCAAACTAAAAAATCAATGCCAGCATTCATGTGTATTTGCATCATTAGCTATCATCCTTTATTGCCATACTGAATAGTCATAGAACACTACTATCACTTCAAACTTATGCAAGGAAGAACTTGCACACCTTGAAACTTATTTTACCTTCATGGCTCTTTTGGTAATTCACAACAATTGTTTTGTCTGAGATTCAAACCTTCAGAAGAAATTATATATTTTCTTTTCAGTTTGGCTCATGGCTTTGGTGAAACAACTTACTGACAGATTTAGTGCTACGCAAAGCCAAAGGTTGTATTTGTCATACTACCGGTTTCGGGGCCATCTCGGTCCTATTATCAAGTGATAAGAACGAGATATAATCACACACACCTCATAGTTATATAAAACACATTTCGGTAAACTCGATGGAATCTTTGTCGAGCTACTAGTTGCTCAAATATTCAACATCATGACGCGTGAATGTTTTCTTCCATGATCCTCATTTTCACTTGAGCAGGTACAAGAGCCTTGCCTTGGTACTTTGTACTTACCTTGGTCACAGCCTTGGTACAAGACATGTTTGCCTATATTTCTTTTTAGTTTTTCTTGCTGTTTGAATTTGGATGGCTTCTTTAATTTGACGTTGTTTTGTTCTGGATTCGAAAGTGATTAATTTTGCGTCGCAATCAATAGTGTGTCCGGTTTCGTACGAGTGTTCGGCTGAGGCTTCTGGTTGTCGGTCGGTTAGGGTCACCTAACTCAGGGCTTTTAGAGACTTTTTGTGTTCAGCAGACCTAACCGACATCATTCTCCCGCTTTCTCCTATATATATATATATATATATATATATATATATATATATATATATATATATTGCTGAAATCCATGCACTCCATTTGGTAGATGGGGCCAGACTTCTTCGCATGAATGTCACCGGAAGGACGCATTACAACGGACGTTTACTACAAAAGACTACAAGCGGTCAATACTTAAACTACATGATCCACCATCCACAGGCTAACAAAAGAACAGTCGTGCAAAGGCTAGCCCAGCGGGCTTTCAACGTTTGCGAAGAGGTGACAACACGCGAGAAAGAGCTCAAGAACATCAGATCTATGCTGGAGGATAGCAACTATCCAGAAGAGTTCGTGAACTCACAAATCAAGAGTTAAGAGACGCAATGGACCTAACCATGAAAAACCAGAGACCCAAGCCACCAACGCTGAAGAACGAATGAAGACCCTTGTATTGTAATAACATATCAAGAAGGAACATAGGAACAGATAAGAAGAGTGCGCAAAATACAAGATTAGAACCTACTTTAAACCGCAAAAAACTCTCAACTTTTGACAACTTTTGTTTAAACCCAAGGACAAAATTCAAAATGCGAAGAAACCTGGCCCCATCTACCAAATGGAGTGCACGGATTGCAGCAATATATATACAAAACCCGTCGTTGTAGTACGGGCAGTAAATGTGTCTCTGGTTCAGCACCCAGTGTCAAGCTGCGCACTGGGTGTTTCCACAGGAGACAAACATTATAAAAAAGAGCAAGTCGTGTTGCAAGCTACGAGAAGAAAGTGAAATTACGCCAAAGTGGTTAAGAAGAGATTCGTAAGAAAGGGAAACGCAATGTCTGGTAACATGATGATTTAGCCAGATGAGAAATTTGTGCTGTACCCGATCAACCCGCGCCGTGTGGGAATTGGCAGCACCTGACCAGATAACGCTGTTGTATTCTAACAAAGACCTAATGTCAGAAGCCGGTGACGAACGAAGTAAGAAACGGCTTCTATTCTGACAGTTTTTCCGGTCTCGTCGTCGTTGTCTGTTGTTGTTGTCAGAAGCCGGTGACGAACGAAGTAAGAAACGGCTTCTATTCTGACAGTTTTTCCGGTCTCGTCGTCGTTGTTGTCTGTTGTTGTTGTTGTTGTTGTTGTCTGTTCTGAGCGCTGGTATCAGAGACCTAAAACTTTTGTGGATAGAAGGCACTTCCAAATGAATAAGCACCACGGTTGTCAATTTTCAAAATTTTCAAAATTTTGCCCAGAATTTTGCATTATGTGATTTTTAACTTTTATTTTTCTATTTTTTGCTAATTCATCTAGACTCTTCAAACTTGCACCCTTTTACATCAGGGAAATTTGTAGTTCACACAAAAAGTTGGAAAGAAAAAGCTTTAAATTTAGGGCTCTAAATTAGCTTCTAAACTTTGCACCCTAAATTTGGCATAAAACTCATGGTCTAAACTACAGGCTCGAAATATCTGAAGCTACAGCAGTTCAGGTTCTGAGTCAAATATCAACTTAAAGGCCGGTTTGTGCAGTACTGCACAAACACAGAAACAAAACAAAAACGGAAATTTAAGGGTCCTTTTTGGCCCATTCCGTGAAGGTCTGCATTTCCCAAAATATCATTCAAACCCTTATATCTTCCGATCTAATTGATAAAAATTAGTTCCCATTTCAGATAATAAGAGAGAATAGCCTCCTTTATTATATATTTAGAGATAAAAACTTTCAGACTGAAACTTTTTATTTTATAGGCAAAAATAAAATGTAAGTTTTTAAAATTTTTATTCTCAGCCCCTGGTTTCCAGACCATGATAGCTACGGTATTGAACTTAACACGGCTGGATAGAAAACTTCGTTGCCGTCATTTTTCTCACTGTTACCCCCCACTTATCTCTTACGGCTTCCGCGCTATAAGCCGTAAAATGCATTTCAAAGTGGTAATTTTATCAGTTCATTTTTGCTTCACACCGGGGTTTAGGGTGGTTAGAGTCATTGGAGGGAAATGAAATTTTGCATGCAGCTAGGTAAGAGACATATGTCGACATTCCATCTGCATATATATCAATGAAACACCAAGTTACCTTTACTAACATGCCGTTTCTCCACGCATCGTTGTAGCAAATCACCACGCGTCACCCCTGCGTCCACGTCGCGGCAACGCCGGCGATCGGCGCGGCCGTTTCTGTTTATTTATGGTCTGGTAAAAAGTACCCAACACTACCCATAATGCATCACAAGTAATTAGAGTACCGTAAAAGTCTGAGTTTACAATAAGAGTATTATGTTTCTGTTTTTGGACCATGGGTGGATCCAGGGAATAAGTAGGCTAGGTGCCCCCCCCACCCTTCTCCCCCATCCCCTCCCCCAACCCCCAATCGACCATCGGCGCCCTCTGAAATTGTAAAGACACGCCTCTCAAGGTCGATGACGCTCCCTGAAATGTCGCTTCCCATACGCGGATCCAGGATTGCCTATCGGGGGCGAGGTGGAAGGGGAAACTTCCTGGTGGGCGCTATCTACACCAGGGACGCCACTTTTGGCCGGAAAAACCTATCAAGTAGGCGCTAAAACCTATCAGTAGACCCCGATACCTGCATCTCGGGGAAAACGACATTTCAGGGGGTGCCATCGAACTTTCCAGGGGTTTCCGGGACAATTTCAGGGGGCGCTAAGATTCTATGGGGGCACCTGTCCCCTTTCCCCTTGGATCCGCCTATGTCGTTTCGGGGGCGGGGAGGGGCACGGAGGTGGGGCGTTACTGGTGTGGGCGTAAGGAGATCGAGCATAAGCGGATCCAGGACATCAGCATGGGGGTAGGGGCTAAAAAGTTCGAGCATAGGCGGACCCAGGACATCAGTACGAGGGTGGGGCTAGGGAGTTAGAGCATAGGCGGATCCAGGCCATCGGTACGAGGGTCGGGCTAGGGAGTTAGAGCATAGGCGTATCCAGGACATTAGTACGGGGATGGGGCTAAGCAGCTGAGCATTAGCGGAATCAGGATATCAGTACGGGGTGAGACTCGGGAGTTCCAGAATAGGCGGATCCAGGACATCAGTAGGGGGGTAGGGGCTACGGAGTTCGAGCATAGGCGGATCCAGGATATTAGTACGGGGATGGGGCTAAGGAGCTCGAGCAGAGGCGGATCTAGGACATCAGTACGGCGGTGGGGCTAAGAAGCTCGAGCATAAGCGGATTCAGCTGATGGGGTGGGGCTCGGGAGCTCGAGCATAAGCGGATTCAGCTGATGGGGTGGGGCTCGGGAGCTCGAGCATAGTCGGATCCAGGACATCAGTAGGGGGTGGGGGCTAAGTAGTTCGAGCATAGGCGGATCCAGGGCAGTACAGAGGTGGGGCTACGAAGTTCGAGCACAGGCGGATCCAGGACATCAGTAAGGGGGTGGGGTAAGGAGCTCGAGCATAGGCGGATCCAGGACATCAGTGGGGGGTAGGGGCTACGGAGTTCGAGCATAGGCGGATCCAAGACATCAGGAAGAAGGTGGGGTAAGGAGCTCGAGCATAGGCGGATCCAGGACATCAGTAGGGGGTAGGGGCTAAGGAGTTCGAGCATATGCGGATCCAGGACATCAGTACGGAGGTGGGGCTAAGAAGTTCGATCATAGGCGGATCCAGGACATCAGTGCAGGGGTGTGGCTCTGGAACCTGAGTAAAGGCGGATCCAGGACATCAGTACGGGGGTGGGGCTAAGGAGATCGAGCATAGGTGGATCCAGGACATTTGTACGGGGGTGGGGCTAAAGGGCTGGAGTATAGGCGGATCCAGGACATCAGTATGGGTGTGGGGCTAAGGAGCTCGAGCAGAGGCGGATCCAAGGCATCAGTACGGGGGGTGGGGCTAAGGGGTTCGAGTATAGGCGGATAAAGGACATCAGTACAGAGGTGAGGCTAAGCAGCTCAAGCATAAGCGGATCCAGGACATCAGCAGAGGGGTAGGGGGCTAAAGAGTTCGGGCATAGGCGGATCCAGGACATCAGTACGGGGGTGGGGCTAAGGAGCTCGAGCATAAGCGGAGCCAGGATATCAGTACGGGGTTAGAGGCTAAGGGGTTTGAGCATAGGCGGATCCAGCATATCGGTACGGGGATGGGGCTAAGGAGATCCAGCATAGGCGGATCCAGGACATCTGTACGGAGATGGGGCTAAGGAGCTCGAGCATAGGCGGATCCAGGACATCAGTATGGGTGTCGGGCTAAGGAGCTCGAGCAGAGGCGGATCCAGGACATCAGTACGGGGCCGGGGCTAAGGGGCTCGAGTATAGGCGGATCAAAGACATTAGTACGGGGGTGGGGCTAAGGAGCTCGAGCATAAGCGGATCCAGGACATCAAGAGGCTAAAGAGTTAAAACAGGTAGGGGCTAAAGAGTTAAAACATAAGCGGATCCTGGACATCAGTACGGGAGTGGGGCTAAGGAGCTCGAGCATAAGCGGATTCAGGACATCAGTACGTGGGTGGGGCTCGGGATCTCGAGCATAGGCGGATCCAGGACATCATTAGGGGTAAGAGCTAAGGAGTTCAAGCATAGGTGGGTCCAGGGCAGTATAGAGGTGGGGCTACGGAGTTCGAGCATAGGCAGATCCAGGACATATGTAAGGGGGTTGGGGTAAGGAGCTCAAGCATAGGCGGATCCAGGACATCAGTTCGGTGGTGGGGCTGAGGTCTCGAGCTGGGGCATAACTCGGTAACAAATAGGCTGAATTTGGTGAAAATCTGCAGGTATGGGTGAAATACCGTCGGAAAACCCATCATATTTTTATATTGTATCTCCTTTCTTCCCGTCATGCCCAGTCTTTGCTTAACAAAACAAACATTATGCGTGTGTTTATTTATTTGATGATATGAACAGAGGTCAAGCGTGGTGCAGTATGCAGAGACATGCTAATTTAGAAAAACATGGGCCTAGGCAGGGGATTAAATGGAGCCATAATGAGAACACAAAACCTAAAACTCCAACATTGCGTTGTTATAAGTATCAAACTGCTGAAAAAACTCGCCTGTCAATCGAACTGTTTGGCTAACGTACATTGTCACCGGCTTCTCCTGCGCCAGAGCGGCACCTGCCGAGGCCGCAGGCCGAGGTTGTCAGAGCCGCATGACGAAATCCATGGAGCGAAGCGCATCGAGATTTCTCAAGCGGCTCTATTCTGGCCGCTCAGACGGGTCTCGTCGTGGTCTGTTGTTGTTGGCGTCTGTCCGTCCTGAGAATTGATGTCAGAGCTCTGGAATTTTGTAGGGTGATAGCCCTTCTGCTCCAGACACCCAAACTGAAGCCCCGAGTCGAAATCCAAAATAGTTTTTGAGAAATTTTGGCTCAAACTTTTTCTGTTTTATATTTTTCTAATTTTTACTTCTTAACCTACGAACTTGAAACTTATGTCCTTTTCGAAAGATAACAAGGGCCAGCTAGGGAAAACGAATTGAGCTGATCCGACAATATTTATTGCGCGAAAACGCGGCATTTCTCACGCGAGCAAAAAACCTGCTAAAAGTTGATGGCCGACTTGTGCGCTCGAAATGGCAGAAGACAGGCCTCAGTTAGCTGAAAGGCAGTTACCTAGGGGTAGCTAGGAAAATTTTGTAGTGCTTAGGCATAGTTTTGAGTGCAAAACGCAAAATTTTGACCTACTTTTTTACAGTTCTTCCGGAAGACTGAATTTTGGTTCATTTCATTTCAACGTTAATATCTCACAATCTAATTGACCGATTTGAGTTTTCATTTCAAATAATGAAAGAACATTGCTTCCGCCTGATAATATTTGGAGATGGAAGTTGTGAATGTGAAATTCTTTGTTTTATAGGCATAAATAGAAATTGAGTCAAAAACTTTTTATTTGCATCTTCCTGGTTCCAAGCTCATGTCACTCACAAACTTAGAACTGACATGGCTGAAGAGGAAAGTTACTTGCGGTCATTTCGCTCACTTATACTACCCACCTATCTCTAATGGCTTTCGAGTAATTAGTCCAAAATGTATTACAAGATGCTAAAGTTCTCGGACCACCTTTGCTTCTCACCATGGTTTCAAGTCCTTAAAATGGATGGAAGTGGAAGTAATTTGGCATGAAGCTAGCTTACGATCCTAGCTCGACGATAGAACTAATTTCAGCCCAAAAGAATGTTTGGTTCGTCTTCTAGAAGCACCTTTATATCGTGCCTTTTCGGGACAAGCACAGCACCCGGCGCCAGCGGCCCGGCATATTCGGCGGAGTTGTACTAGCCAGTGACCTCCTGACGGGTCACAGCTGTTCAGCTAGTGGGAGGATGAGTAGTGTGGCACGGTGGTCTAGTGGTTAGAGGCCCTGTCTCTTGATCAGGTAGGTCCGGTTCGAATCCGGTGGTGACCACGTACTCTTTATTGGTTATTTCAAAGAAAAGAATGATAAAACTGACTTGCAGGCTTATGAAGAGATACATTAAGAACGAAATATGGTTTGCTTTCGGCACATTGTCATGCGGCTCTCCTGCGCCGGTTAGGCGTTAGCCCAGGCCGCAGGCCGAGGTTGTCAGAAGCCGGTGACGAACGAAGTAAGAAACGGCTTCTATTCTGACAGTTTTTCCGGTCTCGTCGTGGTTGTCTGTCAGAAGCCGGTGACGAACGAAGTAAGAAACGGCTTCTATTCTGACAGTTTTTCCGATCTCGTCGTCGTCGTCAGAAGCCGGTGACGAACGAAGTAAGAAACGGCTTCTATTCTGACAGTTTTTCGGTCTCGTCGTGGTTGTCTGTTGTTGTTGTTGTTGTTGTTGTTGTTGTTGTCTGTTCTGAGCGCTGGTATCAGAGACCTAAAAGTTTTGTGGATAGAAGGCACTTCCAAATGAATCAGCACCACGGTTGTCAATTTTCAAAATTTTCAAAATTTTGCCCAGAATTATGCATTATGTGATTTTTAACTTTTATTTTTCTATTTTTGCTAATTCATCTAGACTCTTCAAACTTGCACCCTTTTACATCAGGGAAATTTGTAGTTCACACAAAAAGTTGGAAAGAAAAAGCTTTAAATTTAGGGCTCTAAATTAGCTTTTAAACTTTGCACCCTAAATTTGGCATAAAACTCATGGTCTAAACTACAGGCTCGAAATATCTGAAGCTACAGCAGTTCAGGTTCTGAGTCAAATATCAACTTAAAGGCCGGTTTGTGCAGTACTGCACAAACACAGAAACAAAACAAAAACGGAAATTTAAGGGTCCTCTTTGGCCCATTCCGTGAAGGTCTGCATTTCCCAAAATATCATTCAAACCCTTATATCTTCCGATCTAATTGATAAAAATTAGTTCCCATTTCAAATAATAAGAGAGAATAGCCTCCTTTATTATATATTTAGAGATAAAAACTTTCAGACCGAAACTTTTTATTTTATAGGCAAAAATAAAATATAAGTTTTTAAAATTTTTATTCTCAGCCCCCTGGTTTCCAGACCATGATAGCTACGGTATTGAACTTAACACGGCTGGATAGAAAACTTCGTTGCCGTCATTTTTCTCGCTCATACCCCCACTTATCTCTTACGGCTTCCGCGCTATAAGCCGTAAAATGCATTTCACAGTGGTAATTTTATCAGTTCATTTTTGCTTCACACCGGGGTTTAGGGTGGTTAGAGTCATTGGAGGAAATGAAATTTTGCATGCAGCTAGGTAAGAGACATATGTCGACATTCCATCTCCATATATATCAATGAAACACCAAGTTACCTTTACTAACATGCCGTTTCTCCACGCATCGTTGTAGCAAATCACCACGCGTCACCCCTGCGTCCACGTCGCGGCAACGCCGGCGATCGGCGCGGCCGTTTCTGTTTGTTTATGGTCTGGTAAAAAGTACCCAACACTACCCATAATGCATCACAAGTAATTAGAGTACCGTAAAAGTCTGAGTTTACAATAAGAGTATTATGTTTCTGTTTTTGGACCATGGGTGGATCCAGGGAATAAGTAGGCTAGGTGCCCCCCACCCTTCTCCCCCCATCCCCCCCCCAACCCCCAATCGACCATCGGCGCCCTCTGAAATTGTAAAGACACGCCTCTCAAGGTCGATGACGCTCCCTGAAATGTCGCTTCCCATACGCGGATCCAGGATTGCCTATCGGGGGCGACGTGGAAGGGGAAACTTCCTGGTGGGCGCTATCTACACCAGGGACGCCACTTTTGGCAGGAAAAACCTATCAAATAGGCGCTAAAACCTATCAGTAGACCCCGATACCTGCATCTCGGGGAAAACGACATTTCAGGGGGAGCCATCGAACTTTCCAGGGGTTTCCGGGACAATTTCAGGGGGCGCTAAGATTCTATGGGGGGCACCTGTCCCCTTTCCCCTTGGATCTGCCTATGTCGTTTCGGGGGCGGGGGGCACGGAGGTGGGGCGTTACTGGTGTGGGGGGTAAGGAGATCGAGCATAAGCGGATCCAGGACATCAGCATGGGGGTAAGGGCTAAAGAGTTCGAGCATAGGCGGACCCAGGACATCAGTACGAGGGTGGGGCTAGGGAGTTAGAGCATAGGCGGATCCAGGACATCGGTACGAGGGTCGGGCTAGGGAGTTAGAGCATAGGCGGATCCAGGACATCGGTACGAGGGTCGGGCTAGGGAGTTAGAGCATAGGCGGATCCAGGACATTAGTACGGGGATGGGGCTAAGCAGCTGAGCATTAGCGGAATCAGGACATCAGTACGGGGTGAGACTCGGGAGTTCCAGCATAGGCGGATCCAGGACATTAGTAGGGGGGTAGGGGCTACGGAGTTCGAGCATAGGCGGATCCAGGATATTAGTACGGGGATGGGGCTAAGGAGCTCGAGCAGAGGCGGATCTAGGACATCAGTACGGCGGTGGGGCTAAGAAGCTCGAGCATAAGCGGATTCAGCTGATCAGTACGAGGGTGGGGCTCGGGAGCTCGAGCATAAGCGGATTCAGGACATCAGTACGGGGGTGGGGCTCGGGAGCTCGAGCATAGGCGAATCCAGGACATCAGTAGAGGGTCGGGGCTGAGCATAGGCGGTTCCAGGGCAATACAGAGGTGGGGCTAAGGAGCTCGAGCAGAGGCGGATCCAGGACATCAGTACGGGGGTGGGGCTAAGGGGCTCGAGTATAGGCGGATCAAGAACATCAGTACGGGGGTGGGGCTAAGGAGCTCGAGCATAAGCGGATCCAGGACATCAGCACGGGGGTGAGGCTAAAGAGCTGGAATAGGCGGATCCAGGACATAAGTATGGGTGTGGGGCTAAGGAGCTCGAGCAGAGGCGGATCCAGGACATCAGTACGGGGGTGGGGCTAAGGAGCTCAAGCAGAGGCGGATCCAGGACATCAGTACGGGGGTGGGGCTAAGGAGATCGAGCATAGGCGGATCCAGGACATCTGTACGGGGGTGGGGCTAAGGAGCTGGAGCATAGGCGGATCCAGGACATAAGTATGGGTGTGGGGCTAAGGAGCTCGAACAGAGCCGGATCCAAGACATCAGTACGGGGGTGGGGCTAAGGGGCTCGAGTATAGGCGGATCAAGGACATCAGCACGGGGGTAGGGGCTAAAGAGTTCTAGCATAGGCGGATCCAGGATATCAGTACGAGTGTGGGGCTAAGGAGCTCGAGCATAAGCGGATTCAGGACATCAGTACGGGGGTGGGGCTCGGGAGCTCGAGCATAGGCGAATCCAGGACATCAGTAGAGGGTCGGGGCTGAGCATAGGCGGTTCCAGGGCAATACAGAGGTGGGGCTAAGGAGCTCGAGCAGAGGCGGATCCAGGACATCAGTACGGGGGTGGGGCTAAGGGGCTCGAGTATAGGCGGATCAAGGACATCAGTACGGGGGTGGGGCTAAGGAGCTCGAGCATAAGCGGATCCAGGACATCAGCACGGGGGTGAGGCTAAGGAGCTGGAATAGGCGGATCCAGGACATAAGTATGGGTGTGGGGCTAAGGAGCTCGAGCAGAGGCGGATCCAGGACATCAGTACGGGGGTGGGGCTAAGGAGCTCGAGCAGAGGCGGATCCAGGACATCAGTACGGGGGTGGGGCTAAGGAGATCGAGCATAGGCGGATCCAGGGCAAATGTACGGGGGTGGGGCTAAGGAGCTGGAGCATAGGCGGATCCAGGACATAAGTATGGGTGTGGGGCTAAGGAGCTCGAACAGAGGCGGATCCAGGACATCAGTACGGGGGGTGGGGCTAAGGGTCTCGAGTATAGGCGGATCAAGGACATCAGTACGGGGGGTGGGGCTAAGGATCTCGAGCATAAGCGGATCCAGGACCTCAGCACGGGGGTAGGGGCTAAAGAGTTCGAGCATAGGCGGATCCAGGATATCAGTACGAGGGTGGGGCTAAGGAGCTCGAGCATAAGGGGAGCCAGGATATCAGTATGGGGGTAGAGGCTAAGGAGTTTGAGCATAGGCGGATCCAGGACATCAGTATGGGTGTCGGGCTAAGGAGCTCGAGCAGAGGCGGATCCAGGACATCAGTTCGGTGGTGGGGCTGAGGTCTCGAGCTGGGGCATAACTCGGTAACAAATAGACAGAATTGGATGAAAATCTGCAGGTATAGGTGAAATACCGTCGGAAAACCCATCATATTTTATATCGTATCTCCTTTCTTCTCGTTATGCCCAGTCTTTGCTTAACAAAACAAACATTATGCGTGTGTTTATTTCTTTGATGATATGAACAGAGGGCAGGCGTGGTGCAGTATGCAGAGACATGCTAATTTAGGAAAACATGGGCCTAGACAGGGGATTGAATGGAGCCATAATGAGAACACAAAACCTAAAACTCCAACATTGCGTTGTTATAACTATCAAACTGCTGAAAAAAACTCGCCTGTCAATCGAACTGTTTGGCTAACGTACATTGTCACCGGCTTCTCCTGCGCCAGAGCGGCACCTGCCGAGGCCGCAGGCCGAGGTTGTCTGTTGTTGTTGTTGTTGTCTGTTCTGAGCGCTGGTATCAGAGACCTAAAACTTTTGTGGATAGAAGGCACTTCCAAATGAATAAGCACCACGGTTGTCAATTTTCAAAATTTTCAAAATTTTGCCCAGAATTTTGCATTATGTGATTTTTAACTTTTATTTTTCTATTTTTTGCTAATTCATCTAGACTCTTCAAACTTGCACCCTTTTACATCAGGGAAATTTGTAGTTCACACAAAAAGTTGGAAAGAAAAAGCTTTAAATTTAGGGCTCTAAATTAGCTTTTAAACATTGCACCCTAAATTTGGCATAAAACTCATGGTCTAAACTACAGGCTCGAAATATCTGAAACTACAGCAGTTCAGGTTCTGAGTCAAATATCAACTTAAAGGCCGGTTTGTGCAGTACTGCACAAACACAGAAACAAAACAAAAACGGAAATTTAAGGGTCCTTTTTGGCCCATTCCGTGAAGGTCTGCATTTCCCAAAATATCATTCAAACCCTTATATCTTCCGATCTAATTGATAAAAATTAGTTCCCATTTCAGATAATAAGAGAGAATAGCCTCCTTTATTATATATTTAGAGATAAAAACTTTCAGGCTAAAACTTTTTATTTTATAGGCAAAAATAAAATATAAGTTTTTAAAATTTTTATTCTCAGCCCCCTGGTTTCCAGACCATGATAGCTACGGTATTGAACTTAACACGGCTGGATAGAAAACTTCGTTGCCGTCATTTTTCTCACTGATACCCCCCCACTTATCTCTTACGGCTTCCGCGCTATAAGCCGTAAAATGCATTTCAAAGTGGTAATTTTATCAGTTCATTTTTGCTTCACACCGGGGTTTAGGGTGGTTAGAGTCATTGGAGGAAATGAAATTTTGCATGCAGCTAGGTAAGAGACATATGTCGACATTCCATCTGCATATATATCAATGAAACACCAAGTTACCTTTACTAACATGCCGTTCCTCCACGCATCGTTGTAGCAAATCACCACGCGTCACCCCTGCGTCCACGTCGCGGCAACGCCGGCGATCGGCGCGGCCGTTTCTGTTTATTTATGGTCTGGTAAAAAAGTACCCAACACTACCCATAATGCATCACAAGTAATTAGAGTACCGTAAAAGTCTGAGTTTACAATAAGAGTATTATGTTTCTGTTTTTGGACCATGGGTGGATCCAGGGAATAAGTAGGCTAGGTGCCCCCCCACCCTTCTCCCCCCATCCCCTCCCCCAACCCCCAATCGACCATCGGCGCCCTCTGAAATTGTAAAGACACGCCTCTCAAGGCGAATGACGCTCCCTAAAATGTCGCTTCCCATACGCGGATCCAGGATTGCCTATCGGGGGCGAGGTGGAAGGGGAAACTTCCTGGTGGGCGCTATCTACACCAGGGACGCCACTTTTGGCCGGAAAAACCTATCAAGTAGGCGCTAAAACCTATCAGTAGACCCCGATACCTGCATCTCGGGGAAAACGACATTTCAGGGGGTGCCATCGAACTTTCCAGGGGTTTCCGGGACAATTTCAGGGGGCGCTAAGATTCTATGGGGGGCACCTGTCCACTTTCCCCTTGGATCCGCCTATGTCGTTTCGGGGGCGGGGGGCACGGAGGTGGGGCGTTACTGGTGTGGGGGTAAGGAGATCGAGCATAAGCGGATCCAGGACATCAGCATGGGGGTAAGGGCTAAAGAGTTCGAGCATAGGCGGACCCAGGACATCAGTACGAGGGTGGGGCTAGGGAGTTAGAGCATAGGCGGATCCAGGACATCGGTACGAGGGTCGGGCTAGGGAGTTAGAGCATAGGCGGATCCAGGACATCGGTACGAGGGTCGGGCTAGGGAGT
The DNA here is from genome assembly GCA_034440635.1 of Lepas anatifera. Taxonomy (NCBI): domain Eukaryota; kingdom Metazoa; phylum Arthropoda; class Thecostraca; family Lepadidae; genus Lepas; species Lepas anatifera. The sequence continues at coordinate 92,541 of JAOTON010000762.1, forward strand.
TAGAGCATAGGCGGATCCAGGACATTAGTACGGGGATGGGGCTAAGCAGCTGAGCATTAGCGGAATCAGGACATCAGTACGGGGTGAGACTCGGGGGTTCCAGCATAGGCGGATCCAGGACATCAGTAGGGGGTAGGGGCTACGGAGTTCGAGCATAGGCGGATCCAGGATATTAGTACGGGGATGGGGCTAAGGAGCTCGAGCAGAGGTGGATCTAGGACATCAGTACGGCGGTGGGGCTAAGAAGCTCGAGCATAAGCGGATTCAGCTGATCAGTACGGGGGTGGGGCTCGGGAGCTCGAGCATAGTCGGATCCAGGACATCAGTAGGGGGTGGGGGGCTAAATAGTTCGAGCATAGGCGGATCCAGGGCAGTACAGAGGTGGGGCTACGAAGTTCGAGCACAGGCGGATCCAGGACATCAGTAAGGGGGTGGGGTAAGGAGCTCGAGCATAGGCGGATCCAGGACATCAGTGGGGGGGGTAGGGGCTACGGAGTTCGAGCATAGGCGGATCCAAGACATCAGGAAGAAGGTGGGGTAAGGAGCTCGAGCATAGGCGGATCCAGGACATCAGTAGGGGGTAGGGGCTAAGGAGTTCGAGCATATGCGGATCCAGGACATCAGTACGGAGGTGGGGCTAAGAAGTTCGAGCATAGGCGGATCCAGGACATCAGTACGGGGGTGGGGCTAAGGAGCTCCAGCAAAGGCGGATCCAGGCCTCAGTACGGGGGTGGGGCTAAGGAGCTCGAGCATAGGCGGATCCAGGACATCAGTACGGTGGTGGGGCTCGGGCGTTCCAGCATAGGCGGATCCAGGACATTAGTAGGGTAGTAGGGAATAAAGATTTTGAGTATAGGCGAATCCAGGGCAGTACGGAGGTGGGGCTACGGAGTTCGAGCATAGGCAGATCCAGGACATCAGTTCGGGGGTGGGGCTAAGGAGCTCGAGCATAGGCGGATCCAGGACATCAGTGCAGGGGTGTGGCTCCGGAGCATGAGTAAAGGCGGATCCAGGACATCAGTACGGGGGTGGGGCTAAGGAGTTCGAGCATAGGTGGATCCAGGACATCTGTACGGGGGTGGGGCTAAAGAGCTGGAGTATAGGCGGATCCAGGACATCAGTATGGGTGTGGGGCTAAGGAGCTCGAGCAGAGGCGGATCCAGGGCATCAGTACGGGGGTGGGGCTAAGGGGTTCGAGTATAGGCGGATAAAGGACATCAGTACAGAGGTGGGGCTAAGGAGCTCAATCATAAGCGGATCCAGGACATCAGCAGAGGGGTAGGGGCTAAAGAGTTCGGGCATAGGCGGGTCCAGGACATCAGTACGGGGGTGGGGCTAAGGAGCTCGAGCATAAGCAGAGCCAGGATATCAGTACGGCGTTAGAGGCTAAGGGGTTTGAGCATAGGCGGATCCAGCATATCGGTACGGGGATGGGGCTAGGAGATCCAGCATAGGCGGATCCAGGACATCTGTACGGAGATGGGGCTAAGGAGCTCGAGCATAGGCGGATCCAGGACATCATTATGGGTGTCGGGCTAAGGAGCTCGAGCAGAGGCGGATCCAGGACATCAGTACGGGGCCGGGGCTAAGGGGCTCGAGTATAGGCGGATCAAAGACATCAGTACGGGGGTGGGGCTAAGGAGCTCGAGCATAAGCGGATCCAGGACCTCAAGGGGCTAAAGAGTTAAAACAGGTAGGGGCTAAAGAGTTCAAACATAAGCGGATCCAGGACATCAGTACGGGGGTGGGGCTAAGGAGCTCGAGCATAAGCGGATTCAGGACATCAGTACGTGGGTGGGGCTCGGGAGCTCGAGCATAGGCGGATCCAGGACATCAGTAGGGGTAGTGGCTAAGGAGTTCAAGCATAGGCGGATCCAGGGCAGTATAGAGGTGGGGCTACTGAGTTCGAGCATAGGCAGATCCAGGACATATGTAAGGGGGTGGGGTAAGGAGCTCGAACATAGGCGGATCCAGGACATCAGTTCGGTGGTGGGGCTGAGGTCTCGAGCTGGGGCATAATTCGGTAACAAATAGGCTGAATTGGGTGAAAATCTGCAGGTATAGGTGAAATACCGTCGGAAAACCCATCATATTTTATATTGTATCTCCTTTCTTCTCGTCATGCCCAGTCTTTGCTTAACAAAACAAACATTATGCGTGTGTTTATTTCTTTGATGATATGAACAGAGGGCAAGCGTGGTGCAGTATGCAGAGACATGCTAATTTAGGAAAACATGGGCCTAGACAGGGGATTGAATGGAGCCATAATGAGAACACAAAACCTAAAACTCCAACATTGCGTTGTTATAAGTATCAAACTGCTGAAAACACTCGCCTGTCAATCGAACTGTTTGGCTAACGTACATTGTCACCGGCTTCTCCTGCGCCAGAGCGGCACCTGCCGAGGCCGCAGGCCGAGGTTGTTGTTGTTGTTGTTGTCTGTTCTGAGCGCTGGTATCAGAGACCTAAAACTTTTGTGGATAGAAGGCACTTCCAAATGAATAAGCACCACGGTTGTCAATTTTCAAAATTTTCAAAATTTTGCCCAGAATTTTGCATTATGTGATTTTTAACTTTTATTTTTCTATTTTTTGCTAATTCATCTAGACTCTTCAAACTTGCACCCTTTTACATCAGGGAAATTTGTAGTTCACACAAAAAGTTGGAAAGAAAAAGCTTTAAATTTAGGGCTCTAAATTAGCTTTTAAACTTTGCACCCTAAATTTGGCATAAAACTCATGGTCTAAACTACAGGCTCGAAATATCTGAAGCTACAGCAGTTCAGGTTCTGAGTCAAATATCAACTTAAAGGCCGGTTTGTGCAGTACTGCACAAACACAGAAACAAAACAAAAACGGAAATTTAAGGGTCCTTTTTGGCCCATTCCGTGAAGGTCTGCATTTCCCAAAATATCATTCAAACCCTTATATCTTCCGATCTAATTGATAAAAATTAGTTCCCATTTCAGATAATAAGAGAGAATAGCCTCCTTTATTATATATTTAGAGATAAAAACTTTCAGGCTGAAACTTTTTATTTTATAGGCAAAAATAAAATATAAGTTTTTAAAATTTTTATTCTCAGCCCCCTGGTTTCCAGACCATGATAGCTACGGTATTGAACTTAACACGGCTGGATAGAAAACTTCGTTGCCGTCATCTTTCTCACTGATACCCCCCACTTATCTCTTACGGCTTCCGCGCTATAAGCCGTAAAATGCATTTCAAAGTGGTAATTTTATCAGTTCATTTTTGCTTCACACCGGGGTTTAGGGTGGTTAGAGTCATTGGAGGGAAATGAAATTTTGCATGCAGCTAGGTAAGAGACATATGTCGACATTCCATCTGCATATATATCAATGAAACACCAAGTTACCTTTACTAACATGCCGTTCCTCCACGCATCGTTGTAGCAAATCACCACGCGTCACCCCTGCGTCCACGTCGCGGCAACGCCGGCGATCGGCGCGGCCGTTTCTGTTTATTTATGGTCTGGTAAAAAAGTACCCAACACTACCCATAATGCATCACAAGTAATTAGAGTACCGTAAAAGTCTGAGTTTACAATAAGAGTATTATGTTTCTGTTTTTGGACCATGGGTGGATCCAGGGAATAAGTAGGCTAAGTGCCCCCCCCACCCTTCTCCCCCATCCCCTCCCCCAACCCCCAATCGACCATCGGCGCCCTCTGAAATTGTAAAGACACGCCTCTCAAGGCGAATGACGCTCCCTGAAATGTCGCTTCCCATACGCGGATCCAGGATTGCCTATCGGGGGCGAGGTGGAAGGGGAAACTTCCTGGTGGGCGCTATCTACACCAGGGACGCCACTTTTGGCCGGAAAAACCTATCAAGTAGGCGCTAAAACCTATCAATAGACCCCGATACCTGCATCTCGGGAAAAACGACATTTCAGAGGGTGCCATCGAACTTTCCAGGGGTTTCCGGGACAATTTCAGGGGGCGCTAAGATTCTATGGGGGCACCTGTCCCCTTTCCCCTTGTATCCGCCTATGTCGTTTCGGGGGCGGGGGGCACGGAGGTGGGGCGTTACTGGTGTGGGGGTAAGGAGATCGAGCATAAGCGGATCCAGGACATCAGCATGGGGGTAAGGGCTAAAGAGTTCGAGCATAGGCGGACCCAGAACATCAGTACGAGGGTGGGGCTAGGGAGTTAGAGCATAGGCGGATCCAGGACATCGGTACGAGGGTCGGGCTAGGGAGTTAGAGCATAGGCGGATCCAGGACATCGGTACGAGGGTCGGGCTAAGGAGTTAGAGCATAGGCGGATCCAGGACATTAGTACGGGGATGGGGCTAAGCAGCTGAGCATTAGCGGAATCAGGACATCAGTACGGGGTGAGACTCGGGGGTTCCAGCATAGGCGGATCCAGGACATCAGTAGGGGGGTAGGGGCTACGGAGTTCGAGCATAGGCGGATCCAGGATATTAGTACGGGGATGGGGCTAAGGAGCTCGAGCAGAGGTGGATCTAGGACATCAGTACGGCGGTGGGGCTAAGAAGCTCGAGCATAAGCGGATTCAGCTGATCAGTACGGGGGTGGGGCTCGGGAGCTCGAGCATAGTCGGATCCAGGACATCAGTAGGGGGTGGGGGCTAAGTAGTTCGAGCATAGGCGGATCCAGGGCAGTACAGAGGTGGGGCTACGAAGTTCGAGCACAGGCGGATCCAGGACATCAGTAAGGGGGTGGGGTAAGGAGCTCGAGCATAGGCGGATCCAGGACATCAGTGGGGGGGGGTATGGGCTACGGAGTTCGAGCATAGGCGGATCCAAGACATCAGGAAGAAGGTGGGGTAAGGAGCTCGAGCATAGGCGGATCCAGGACATCAGTAGGGGGGTAGGGGCTAAGGAGTTCGAGCATATGCGGATCCAGGACATCAGTACGGGGGTGGGGCTAAGGAGCTCCAGCAAAGGCGGATCAAGGCCTCAGTACGGGGGTGGGGCTAAGGAGCTCGAGCATAGGCGGATCCAGGACATCAGTACGGTGGTGGGGCTCGGGCGTTCCAGCATAGGCGGATCCAGGACATTAGTAGGGTGGTAGGGAATAAAGATTTTGAGTATAGGCGAATCCAGGGCAGTACGGAGGTGGGGCTACGGAGTTCGAGCATAGGCAGATCCAGGACATCAGTTCGGGGTGGGGTTAAGGAGCTCGAGCATAGGCGGATCCAGGACATCAGTGCAGGGGTGTGGCTCCGGAGCCTGAGTAAAGGCGGATCCAGGACATCAGTACGGGGGTGGGGCTAAGGAGATCGAGCATAGGTGGATCCAGGACATCTGTACGGGGGTGGGGCTAAAGAGCTGGAGTATAGGCGGATCCAGGACATCAGTATGGGTGTTGGGCTAAGGAGCTCGAGCAGAGGCGGATCCAGGGCTTCAGTACGGGGGTGGGGCTAAGGGGTTCGAGCATAGGCGGATAAAGGACATCAGTACAGAGTTGGGGCTAAGGAGCTCAGGCATAAGCGGATCCAGGACATCAGCACAGGGGTAGGGGCTAAAGAGTTCGAGCATAGGCGGATCCAGGACATCAGTACGGGGGTGGGGCTAAGGAGCTCGATCATATGCGAAGCCAGGATATCAGTACGGGGGTAGAGGCTAAGGAGTTTGAGCATAGGCAGATCCAGCATATCGGTACGGGGATTGGGCTAAGGAGATCCAGCATAGGCGGATCCAGGACATCTGTACGGAGGTGGGGCTAAGAAGCTCGAGCATAGGCGGATCCAAGACATCAGTATGGGTGTCGGGCTAAGGAGCTCGAGCAGAGGCGGATCCAGGACATCAGTACGGGGCTGGGGCTAAGGGGCTCGAGTATAGGTGGATCAAAGACATCAGTACGGGGGTGGGGCTAAGGAGCTCGAGCATAAGCGGATCCAGGACATCAAGGGGCTTAAGAGTTAAAACAGGTAGGGGCTAAAGAGTTAAAACATAAGCGGATCCAGGACATCAGTACGGGGGTGGGGCTAAGGAGTTCGAGCATAAGCGGATTCAGGACATCAGTACGTGGGTGGGGCTCGGGAGCTCGAGCATAGGCGGATCCTAGGACATCAGTAGGGGTAGGGGCTAAGGAGTTCAAGCATAGGCGGATCCAGGGCAGTATAGAGGTGGGGCTACGGAGTTCGAGCATAGGCAGATCCAGGACATATGTAAGGGGGTGGGGTAAGGAGCTCGAGCATAGGTGGATCCAGGACATCAGTTCGGTGGTGGGGCTGAGGTCTCGAGCTGGGGCATAACTCGGTAACAAATAGCCTGAATTGGGTGAAAATCTGCAGGTATAGGTGAAATACCGTCGGAAAACCCATCATATTTTATATTGTATCTCCTTTCTTCTCGTCATGCCCAGTCTTTGCTTAACAAAACAAACATTATGCGTGTGTTTATTTCTTTGATGACATGAACAGAGGGCAAGCGTGGTGCAGTATGCAGAGACATGCTAATTTAGGAAAACATGGGCCTAGACAGGGGATTGAATGGAGCCATAATGAGAACACAAAACCTAAAACTCAAACATTGCGTTGTTATAAGTATCAAACTGCTGAAAAAAACTCGCCTGTCAATCGAACTGTTTGGCTAACGTACATTGTCACCGGCTTCTCCTGCGCCAGAGCGGCACCTGCCGAGGCCGCAGGCCGAGGTTGTTGTTGTTGTTGGCGTCTGTCAGTCCTGAGAATTGATGTCAGAGCTCTGGAATTTTGTAGGGTGATAGCCCTTCTGCTCCAGACACCCAAACTGAAGCCCCGAGTTGAAATCCAAAATAGTTTTTGAGAAATTTTGGCTCAAACTTTTTCTGTTTTATATTTTTCTAATTTTTACTTCTTAAGTTACGAACTTGAAATTTATGTCCTTTTCAATGGATAACAAGGGCCAGCTAGGGGAAAAAATTGAGCTGATCCAACAATATTTATTGCGCGAAAACGCGGCATTTCTCACGCGCGCAAAAAACCTGCTAAAAGTTGATGGCCGACTTGTGCGCTCGAAATGTCAGAAGGCAGGCCTCAGTTAGCTGAAAGGCAGTTACCTAGGGGTAGCTAGGCAAATTTTGTAGTGCTTAGGCATAGTTTTGAGTGCAAAACGTAAAATTTTGACCTACTTTTTACAGTTCTTCCGGAAGACTGAATTTTGGTTCATTTCATTTCAACGTTAATATCTCACAATCTAATTGACCGATTTGAGTTTCCATTTCAAATAATAAAAGAACATTGCCTCCGCCTGATAATATTTGGAGATGGAAATTGTGAATGTGAAATTCTTTGTTTTATAGGCATAAATAGAAATTGAGTCAAAAAACTTTTTATTTGCATCTTCCTGGCTCCAAGCTCATGTCACTCACAAACTCAGAACTGACATGGCTGAATAGGAAAGTTACTTGCGGTCATTTCGCTCACTTATACTACCCACCTATCTCTAATGGCTTTC
>JAOTON010000763.1:0-80223 GCA_034440635.1 Lepas anatifera
ATAAAAAGCCCTTAATTAACTGACTAATGATTGAGGTAGCATTGCATTGCAGGGGTAGGAATAGGTGCATTTTCCCTGGTATGTGGCATCCTGGTGCGAATTTTTGGAGGATGGTGGTGCGAGAATTTTAGATGGCTGGTGCGACTCGTCTGGCCTGTTGCCATACTTTGCAGACTGGCTGTGGGGCAATCTCCTGTTCCGCTCATGCCCCCTTCCACTCCCCTTGAGCCTGCTTCTAGCAGGAGTAGGCCTTTATCCTTGGGCCGTCATCAAAGGCGGATCCAGGATTGCCGATCGGGGGCACCTCCCCGGGGGGGGGCGAGGCGCCATTCTTGACCGAGAAACTCTATCGGATGGGGAGCAAAACCCTATCGGTGGGAGCCGACTTTCGCATCCTGGGCTGGGGTGGAGGGGGGGAGGTGGGAAGCGAAATTTCAGGGGCGTGGCCATTTCAGGGGGCGCCGAGGGTCAATGGGGGGGCACATACTCCCTTTGCCCCCTGGATCTGCCTATGGGGCACATGCCCACTTTGCTGTCCCCTTGGATCCGTCTATGGCTGTATTCCTTTTTAGCCCGGAAACTGACATCTTGAAATAATTCGGTAGATATACGCCTTTATTCGTTTCAAGCTGTCTGAAATTCCAGTTTGAATGTACGATGGAAAATGCGTTTCCAAACATAAGCGTCGCCACCGGCAAAGAAGTGGGGGGGTTCAGCAAACTTTAACCTGATCCTGACTGCAAACTTTACTCCTTGGGACCAAAAACTCCTCGAATTTGGGCTCCTCACTGCCTTCTGCAGCGGCTGGTTATAAGCCACTGCCACATACCAGGCATAAAACACGTATAATTCACCGCTTACCATGCTATTCCCGGGCCCACAAACGTTGTTTACCTTTCGAGTCCCTCTTTCGCGGCCATCTTGGATGGCACACTAGCGCCTCTGGTGAGCGTGACCGGGGTCAATAGCGATAATTTTAATCAAGTGTGACGATGAATGAATCATAAAAAATACACCGGATCGTTTTTTTACCACTCTTTCCTTTCCATGAGCAATGGGTTTCAGAACGTTGGATCGTTTTGCACCATGCGAGGATTTTTCTACCCGCGCAATTTCACTGAGGAATAGTTTTACACCAGATACATTTCACTTTACACCATATAAATTTCACTTTGGATCTTTCTACTCCAGTAGTGTAGAAATATTCCCCAATTACACATGCATTTGTGTTTTACACCCTTTTACACCGGCGTAGTTTAACTCCAAAATAAAGTGTCGTTTTGGGCACCGTAGAAAGATTCTTCAAAGGGGAATATTACTATACGTGGGATAGTTTTTTATCCCCTGGGTTGCAGTTGTATTCTTCATTTTTACATGCATTCAAGTGTTACACCGGTGTTAAAAAGGGCGTAGAATCACGCCAAAATAAGGTGTCGTTTTTGGCACCGTAGAACTATTCTAGTTTTTGGTGTAGTTTGGTTTTCAGTGTGCTGCTAACATGCTGCTGTCCTTTCCTCAGCAGCAGGCCTTCAGCGCGTACGCCTCCAGGACCGGTTTCTAGGGGAGAGGCTACAACCCTGTGACGGAGGCGAAATACTGCCCGCTGACTGATGCTGTCAGAACTGGGCTGACAGACGGAACATGGCGTAATCCAACTCTAAGAGGCACTTTTCAATAATATCGGTGGATAGTCAAAGGTCTATTAAATCGCATTACTTTCATAAAGAATCCTAAGAATGAAAACGGTAATGTTACATTAGATTTTAACACTGCCTGGAAGTTTCACTCTGGGTGTTCAGGCACCATGAAATGACTTAACACCACTTGACACCCAGACCAAAGTTGAGAAATCTGACATTAGGATCGTTCCCAATAAAAACATGTAACGATCAGCGGCAGAACAATACAGCTTCCGACTAATCTCTGGTTGAGGGGCTACATAGGTACACCAGATCACAATTATCGTACCAAAATATGCATCCAGCCTCTCACTAAAGACATTTGACAAGGATCGCTAAGCCTTCCGTTGCAAACACACTGAATTTGCGACAAATGTAAAAAGAACGAGGTCGCTCTCTCTCTCTCTCTCTCTCTCTCTCTCTCTTTATATATATATATATATATATATATATATATATATATGTATATATATATCATCACAGCTTCCTAGGGTGTGCCGAGTGGCTTGGACGGATCTAATTGTCTGCATTGGGGTTTTATCGGCTCCACACTTCTCAAAAATGAGATAGCCTCAGTACATGCTTACTTCTTTGAACTCAAATAGCCATGCGATAGACCATGCCGAGAAACCACTTGATCGATATTTCATTTGCTCCACAAGTTACCGTTTGCAGAGAGGGAAAAGTAAAATTTCACCGCCTGTCGACCCGGTCCTCCCCGGGATGGTCAGGCGGCATGAGAGGACCTTGGGAAGGTGATGTAGTGATCAAGCTCCGCTGCGCATAGCCTGGACATCTTTAAAAACTGCGTACTCAAAATTTATTTGGTACTGGCGACTTATCATTGAAGAAAAGTATAACTCTCTTCGATGAATAGTTTGAAAGATGAAATGTGCTTTAATATACCTATGAATATTGAAACGGAATGACCTTTCGCCCTAAAAAGATCTGAAGGCAGCAGAGCGTCTAAGATGCAACAAAAAATCAATGTAATTAAAATCCAGCCAATAAACCTCCTTCAATCGGTAGTGACTGAAGCGAACAACTTGAAAAGCCCCCACAAAAAAGGAATTGAAATACGACACTTCAAGCTGCTGTTCCCTGTGGACTCCTGGTTTAAAACTGGCTTTAAGCCTAAACGGGACGGCAAATACCATCCCAAGGAGGTGCAAGAACCTAAAAGCTTTAATACTAAGCCATTTGTGAAACCAAAATAAAAGGATATTCTACAATACAGTACAAAAAAACACCTAAAAACATCAAGTAAGACCCCTGAAAAGATCAAGAAACGGAGCGGGGTAGGACACAGCGTTTCGGTGAAAGGCCATCACCAGGTAGATGCCATTAGGCACGGATCGCGGCTGAGCGAAAAGAGACAGGCCGTTCTACCTGATGATGACCTATGACCGAAACGCTGCGTCCCACATTGTTCCGTCTCTTTTGGCTCCTTTTGATTTCAGCCGCCTTACTGTGCGGTTCTTTTTGGTCGTTTTTGTACTCTATTGTAGAATTTACATATTCTTCTGAGAAGCCTTTTTAGTTGGCTTTTAGTCCTGTTTTTATCAGAGTGTTTACACTCTTGCACCTTTTGGGAAGGTTTTTGCTGACGTGCTAAAGTTTTAAACCAGTTTCATTGCGTAGTGTCTCCACAGAGAACAGTTTTTAGTGTTATATTTTAAATTCCTTTTTAATATTGCCTTTTACAGTTTCCTTGGTCACTTTAGCCAATACCGATTGAAGCGAGATTTATTCAGTGGGCTTTGATTTTGTAACTTCTTTTAACACTTTACACACACTGTCTCTTTATCATGTGGTTTTTTAGGCAAAAGGTCATTTCGTCTTAATATTTTAGAGGGCGGTCATCTCCAGAAAGCTCCGAGACCTTCATATTAATATATCGAGAAAAATAGAAGACGGATAAGTGTCACTTTGGGTCCTAACAGAAGCCCATCGTGTAGCTAAAAATGTTTCTTTTATATTCGTATCCATTTGCAGCGCAAATCAAACAGGTTCAATCTGGTACAAAGCATTGCCAGATCATGACGACACGCAGATATGGATACTTTCTACCTCTAGCCAAGGAAAATGAAACGATGTGAAATGTTTGCCATATTTTACCATTTTCGGTAGAAATAAGGTCGAGTTCATTATTTTCAAAAAGTCCCTAAAACCACCCCACTCTAAAATAGCGCTAATATGTCATTTTCCCTTTAACCCGCGCCCCACCGGGGGTCCGGTGCCACCTTCGCCCCACCGCGGGCCAACGATGGCCCCCTCTAACTCCGAAAATATGGGGTTAGCGCAAATCTGCGAAGTGCATAAGAAAGCTTGCGTGAATTCAGTAAGAAATTACTTCTCATGTTTAAGCGCTCAGGTCAATTGTTTGACCTCCAGAGGTCAAGTTAGGTCACAATAGGCTATTTTCACTAGAATGTGCAATGCTCAAAGGGAATTTGGCACCTTGGTCCAATCCTGGAATTTAGTGAAATTAGGCGCACTTTTAGCCAAAAATAATGAAACCACTCATGATTTCTCTGAAAAATGTACAATAAGCTCAATATTTTGTTTTTAAAAACACTCCTCTAGAAAAAGAAATAAATGTCAGCCTGTGGATGATGTCACGATCTGGCAACCACTACCATACTTGAAACGCTTCAAGGGCTTCGATTGGCTGATGCTCATCGGGACGTCAGCATATGTCGTCACACCAGTAGCTCACAACAATGGCCGCCGGTGACGGGGGGCTGATGGGGGCTGATGGGGGCTGGTGTCAGGTAGGTTTTAGCTTTTTTCTACGGAAATATCGAGTTCCAAGACAAATGAAATATGGAGTACCGGGTTTTCCGACTTGCTTTACAACTTGGCTATCTCAGTTAAAATCACGTTGTGAAGGTGCCACATTCCCTTTAAGACAAGTGAGCAAACTCTTATGCCATTAGAGCTATTGAGATCTGGTAAAGAATATTTGATAGGAAAATGCCAGACCTTTTTCCGCTATGTGAAACGTAATGACCTCCCACTAGTGGTTTGACCTCCAGATGTCACATCGTGACCAAATATGACCTGAGGTCACGAAAGCTCAGAAAGGTACCTTGCCGTAAGTAAAATGAAAGTCAGTGACAAGACATACACGATGATGTTTGATTCAGTGCTCTAGCGTAATTAGGTCAAAAGTTATGGTGAAAATACATTTTTGATTCCTGGTGACCTTGGATGACCTCGGAGAGGTCAAAGGGGCAATATGGCCTCTGGGATCCGTGAAAGGGTGTCCAAGAACGCTTTTCTGAACAAGCTGAGCATTTGCAGTCGTTTTTGCGACTTTTAGATCCAAAGACAACTTTCCCCATGCTTTTTCAATGGGAAAGGTCACCTCGTGACCTGACCTCAGGTCAAGAAAATAGAAAAATCCCCGATATATACCTTGTAGAACCTTGAGGGGCCATGAAGTGTAGGAAGTTTCAAATCGATCTACTGAGAAATATAGCTCTTATAGAGCTCAAAATTTGAAGTGAGGTGCCCTTGGTTGACCTCGCCTGCTGACCTGACCTTGGGCGACCCGGGGAAAAAATTTCAGGCATGGTGGGCAAATGATGGAGTGAGAGATAGAGTCCTTAATCGCGGTGATGGGTCTCGTCATTTTTCTGCTATCCCGAAAAAACCTTAGGGGCCATCGATGGCCCCCGGTGGGGCGAGGGTCAAGAAGGCACACATTTCCCAGTCAGTGTACGTATTATAACTAGGCTTTATCAGTAATGTAATGTTTTCTCTTTATCAGTAAACATACTTTGATTCCACCGTCGACACCGGGCGAACACACACTCTGCCAGAACGAGTAACAGTGCGGCTGCCATTCCAGCGCCCCACATTAGGAAGACGCCCTGCAGGCGATGCATGTCGAGCGGCGCCGTCTCGTGCTCCAGCGGCGCCGTTAGAGAGCACTTGTTGGCCGCCACCTGGCGGAAGATGCGCTGGATGACGCCGTAGTAGCGCAGCCACCGGATCGTCTCGTCAAACAGCGCGCTGTACCGACTGTAGTGGGGGAACTGCAGCGCGTAGAAATCGCGTCGGAGGGCCTGGCGCGCCAGCCGCAGCGGACAGAGCGCTGAGGGGCGCTGTCCCAGTCGCGCCAGGTACTGGTCCGCCCGCCTCAGAATGGAGCGCGAGCTCTGGAACAGCGACCGCTCCCCCCGCACGATGGCGCTGACGAACTCCATGGTGCCGGTGGTCCTCCAGGAGTCGTGCACACAGCCGGAGCAGGCCGCCATTTTCCTCCAGATGACGCCTCTGGCGCCGGAGGTGGCGTTCTCGAAGATGTAGTAGTGGCTCTGGCCGTAGGTGACGTGTGGTTCCAGTGACGAGGCGGCCAGCTGCTCCAGCGAGTCCACCGGCGGCTGGTACCGCTGGATGGAGAAGAACGCCGTCAGGTTGCCGGCGTAGATCGACATCACTGTGATGGTGCTCTGCGGACGGGGGTGGGGCACAGCGTCAGATTCTAGTGATGGTGCTCTGCAGACAGGGCAGGCAAGCAGCATCATATTCTAGTGATGGTAATTTGAGGACAGGAAAGCTGCACAGCGCCAGGTTCCAGTGATAGTGCTTTACGATTAGGGGTGGGGCACAGCGCCAGATTCTAGTGATGATGCCCTGCGGACAGGGGTGGGACACAGCGTCAGATTTCAGTGATGGTGCTCTGTGGACATGGAGGGGCACAGCATCAGGTATACGAGCTAAGCAAACATGGTACTGTGCAAGCAGCGGTCGATTTGAAGGCATCATTAGGCCAGGGAATCCCGTTTCATGTCTTCGGCAGCAGGTAGAGCAGTATTCTAGTGCCAACGATCCATTTTCCCTGACAGAAACCGGAAAGAGCAAGAAGAATGATAATATTTCGCTGTCGTTTGCATGTCCAATAAAGCCGTGACTTCAGGCGCAGATCAAACAGAAGACGAAAAAAACTCTGCTAATTGCTACATGACGCACCGATGCCGGAAGAAATAGCACACTCTTTCACCGGCCCTGGCCGTAGCGACGTGAGGTGACTCCGTGCCGCGTACCACTCGCAATGTGGTACGCGTCTCTCTTACAGCGTCGAATCGTCACTCACGCGTCTGAGAGCCAATTGATCCTTGCTTTCGGCACGCCTTAGGACCCCAGAGATGATATCACTCACCATATATATAAAGGTCATGATGAGGCGCGAGCTCAGATGTTGACTGGTGACGTCATCGCCCTGACCCAGGAACATGCGCACGGACTGCTGCAGGTAGTCTGTGCCGCCCGGCATCCAGCCGCGCTGGCCGGCCGATCGCGGCGCGCTGCGGCGGTTGGCACTGACGGCGCGGCAGTGACGAATCGTGGCGCGACTGTTGTCCTGCCGATTCTTCGCGTGGCGGACACGACGCCGGCCAAACACCACAGCGTGAGCGACCCGCTGCGTCAGCCAAAGCAGGGCAGCGTAGAAGACCACATAGGCGGCCAGCAGCGCCCACAGCTCCGGCTGCAGCACGCCAAACACCAGGAAGTCGGAGTGGGCGTGGCCCGGCTGCGCCGTCCCGATGGAAGTGGCGTCGCTCCAGAACCACTCTCCCATGTGAACGGCCCGGCTGCGGCGCTCGTCCACGGTGCAGGTGCCGGCGCCGAGGTCGCCGCGGCCGGTCCGCAGCCAGGAGGGACGCCCGCTCATACTGCCGTCCGACTGCCAGTGACAGGTCAGAGGTCAGCGTAGCCGGGAGGGACGCCCGCTCATACTGCCGTCCGACTGCCAGTGACAGGTCAGAGGTCAGCGTAGCCGGGAGGGACGCCCGCTCATACTGCCGTCCGACTGCCAGTGACAGGTCAGAGGTCAGCGTAGCCGGGAGGGACGCCCGCTCATACTGCCATCCGACTGTCAGAGGTCAGCGTAGCCGGGAGGGACGCCCGCTCATACTGCCGTCCGACTGTCAGAGACAGGTCAGAGGTTAGCGTAGCCGGGAGGGCCGCCCGCTCATACTGCCGTCCGACTGTCAGAGACAGGTCAGAGGTTAGCGTAGCCGGGAGGGCCGCCCGCTCATACTGCCGTCCGACTGTCAGAGACAGGTCAGAGGTTAGCGTAGCCGGGAGGGCCGCCCGCTCATACTGCCGTCCGACTGTCAGAGACAGGTCAGAGGTCAGCGTAGCCGGGAGGGCCGCCCGCTCATACTGCCGTCCGACTGTCAGAGACAGGTCAGAGGTCAGCGTAGCCGGGAGGGACGCCCGCTCATACTGCCGTCCGACTGCCAGTGACAGGTCAGAGGTCAACGTAGCCGGGAGGGCCGCCCGCTCATACTGCCGTCCGACTGTCAGAGACAGGTCAGAGGTTAGCGTAGCCGGGAGGGCCGCCCGCTCATACTGCCGTCCGACTGCCAGTGACAGGTCAGAGGTCAGCGTAGCCGGGAGGGACGCCCGCTCATACTGCCGTCCGACTGTCAGTGACAGGTCAGAGGTTAGCGTAGCCGGGAGGGACGCCCGCTCATACTGCCGTCCGACTGTCAGAGACAGGTCAGAGGTTAGCGTAGCCGGGAGGGACGCCCGCTCATACTGCCGTCCGACTGTCAGAGACAGGTCAGAGGTCAGCGTAGCCAGGAGGGCCGCCCGCTCATACTGCCGTCCGACTGCCAGTGACAGGTCAGAGGTCAGCGTAGCCGGGAGGGACGCCCGCTCATACTGCCGTCCGACTGCCAGTGACAGGTCAGAGGTCAACGTAGCCGGGAGGGCCGCCCGCTCATACTGCCGTCCGACTGTCAGAGACAGGTCAGAGGTTAGCGTAGCCGGGAGGGCCGCCCGCTCATACTGCCGTCCGACTGCCAGTGACAGGTCAGAGGTCAGCGTAGCCGGGAGGGACGCCCGCTCATACTGCCGTCCGACTGTCAGTGACAGGTCAGAGGTTAGCGTAGCCGGGAGGGACGCCCGCTCATACTGCCGTCCGACTGTCAGAGACAGGTCAGAGGTTAGCGTAGCCGGGAGGGACGCCCGCTCATACTGCCGTCCGACTGTCAGAGACAGGTCAGAGGTCAGCGTAGCCAGGAGGGCCGCCCGCTCATACTGCCGTCCGACTGCCAGTGACAGGTCAGAGGTCAGCGTAGCCGGGAGGGACGCCCGCTCATACTGCCGTCCGACTGCCAGTGACAGGTCAGAGGTCCGCGTAGCAGGGAGGGACGCCCGCTCATACTGCCGTCCGACTGCCAGTGACAGGTCAGAGGTCAGCGTAGCAGGGAGGGACGCCCGCTCATACTGCCGTCCGACTGTCAGAGACAGGTCAGAGGTCCGCGTAGCCGGGAGGGCCGCCCGCTCATACTGCCGTCCGACAGTCAGAGACAGGTCAGAGGTTAGCGTAGCCGGGAGGGCCGCCCGCTCATACTGCCGTCCGACTGTCAGAGACAGGTCAGAGGTCAGCGTAGCCGGGAGGGACGCCCGCTCATACTGCCGTCCGACTGTCAGAGACAGGTCAGAGGTTAGCGTAGCCGGGAGGGACGCCCGCTCATACTGCCGTCCGACTGCCAGTGACAGGTCAGAGGTCAGCGTAGCCGGGAGGGACGCCCGCTCATACTGCCGTCCAACTGTCAGAGACAGGTCAGAGGTCAGCGTAGCCGGGAGGGACGCCCGCTCATACTGCCGTCCGACTGCCAGTGACAGGTCAGAGGTCAGCGTAGCCGGGAGGGCCGCCCGCTCATACTGCCGTCCAACTGTCAGAGACAGGTCAGAGGTCAGCGTAGCCGGGAGGGACACCCGCTCATACTGCCGTCCGACTGTCAGAGACAGGTCAGAGGTCAGCGTAGCCGGGAGGGACGCCCGCTCATACTGCCGTCCGACTGCCAGTGACAGGTCAGAGGTCAGCGTAGCCGGGAGGGCCGCCCGCTCATACTGCCGTCCGACTGACAGAGACAGGTCAGAGGTTAGCGTAGCCGGGAGGGACGCCCGCTCATACTGCCGTCCGACTGTCAGAGACAGGTCAGAGGTCAGCGTAGCCGGGAGGGACGCCCGCTCATACTGCCGTCCGACTGCCAGTGACAGGTCAGAGGTCAGCGTAACCGGGAGGGCCGCCCGCTCATACTGCCGTCCGACTGCCAGTGACAGGTCAGAGGTCAGCGTAGCCGGGAGGGACGCCCGCTCATACTGCCGTCCAACTGTCAGAGACAGGTCAGAGGTCAGCGTAGCCGGGAGGGACGCCCGCTCATACTGCCGTCCGACTGCCAGTGACAGGTCAGAGGTCAGCGTAGCCGGGAGGGACACCCGCTCATACTGCCGTCCGACTGTCAGAGACAGGTCAGAGGTCAGCGTAGCCGGGAGGGACGCCCGCTCATACTGCCGTCCAACTGTCAGAGACAGGTCAGAGGTCAGCGTAGCCGGGAGGGACGCCCGCTCATACTGCCGTCTGACAGTCAGAGACAGGTCAGAGGTCAGCGTAGCCGGGGAGGGACGCCCGCTCATACTGCCGTCCGACTGCCAGTGACAGGTCAGAGGTCAGCGTAGCCGGGAGGGCCGCCCGCTCATACTGCCGTCCGACTGCCAGTGACAGGTCAGAGGTCAGCGTAGCCGGGAGGGACGCCCGCTCATACTGCCGTCCGACTGTCAGAGACAGGTCAGAGGTCCGCGTAACCGGGAGGGCCGCCCGCTCATACTGCCGTCCGACTGCCAGTGACAGGTCAGAGGTCAGCGTAGCCGGGAGGGACGCCCGCTCATACTGCCGTCCGACTGCCAGTGACAGGTCAGAGGTCAGCGTAGCCGGGAGGGACGCCCGCTCATACTGCCGTCCGACTGCCAGTGACAGGTCAGAGGTCAGCGTAGCCGGGAGGGACGCCCGCTCATACTGCCGTCCGACTGTCAGAGACAGGTCAGAGGTCCGCGTAGCCGGGAGGGACGCCCGCTCATACTGCCGTCCAACTGTCAGAGACAGGTCAGAGGTCAGCGTAGCCGGGAGGGACGCCCGCTCATACTGCCGTCCGACTGCCAGTGACAGGTCAGAGGTCAGCGTAGCCGGGAGGGACGCCCGCTCATACTGCCGTCCGACTGTCAGAGACAGGTCAGAGGTCCGCGTAGCCGGGAGGGACGCCCGCTCATACTGCCGTCCAACTGTCAGGAGACAGGTCAGAGGTCAGCGTAGCCGGGAGGGATGCCCGCTCATACTGCCGTCCGACTGCCAGTGACAGGTCAGAGGTCAGCGTAGCAGGGAGGGACGCCCGCTCATACTGCCGTCCGACTGTCGGTGACAGGTCAGAGGTCAGTGCACCTGGGGGGTCGGCGCAGACAAGGCCACTCGGAACGGGCGAAGTCAAACGTTCGCCTTGTGGTTGATAAATTGTAAGGGTCTCTCAGATAATATCGTGCGTGAAAAATAAATGAATGCAGCGAGCAGACATTGCGTTCAAAATTACCTGTAATCCTTAACGTTTGTTGATTGGTACTAAAAACCGTGTTTGTGGAGAATCCCAAGGTAACAATACGTACATACATGCATAAATGCCAAAAAGGAAATGATTCTCACCAGTTTGAGCAATTACATGCGAAGAAACAATAAAATATATTGCAGATGTTACCTCAAAATCCTCATTTAAATGAAACTAATAGGTATAATCACGCTTAGGAATTTTGCACAGATAGTCTCAACAAGCAATTAGGGAGATACCAAAAATTTCAACAGACTCGATAACAACCATCTCCAGAATTAGTTTTACACTGAGAAAAATTTTGACTCTCCTAAATTTCCTGCATTGTGGTGACTCTGAACTCTCGTATTCGCTGACTCTCAAAATTAGGTTGAGACGTTCAGCAAGAGTCCAATGAACCTCCCAGCATGAACGAATTTGAGAGCAGGGTCAGATGATGAGTCGGCCAAGGACAGCCTGCGCCTCGCTCGATCGTGGAGTCAGCTGACTCTAGAACCGCGATCAAAGTGACCCTGGCGAGAGCGCATTGAAAGAGGACGCTGCACGTGCTGCGTCAAATTTCGCCGCGCTCATTATTTACTGCTGTGTGGTAGTGGTGCAGCGTTGGCGGCGCGTATATTGTATAAGAGATAGTGGTATTTAGTGTTTTCATTCAATTATTTTGCATTTTAAACTGCGGTCGGAGTCCAGATGCTTATCAATAGGTGATTTTGCTGAGATAGAGTGACGTATGATGGGATTTGCAGGTTTTTCTATTAGTCTTGACCCTGCTATTTTTATGAGGGAAAAATGATGTTGATGTGGTATTTTTACTTCAACTTATCTGGAATAGAGACATACAAAGACGGATGCTAGCATCAATATTTACCAGGTAAGTCATACTTGGAGCAGTCCCATTGTGTAGGCTCATCTCCAACCATTTTGTGTCCTTAACTTTTCGCAAATTGAAATAGTTATCTACATAGGGGAAAGTATGTGTATTGCGCACCCTTAAGGGAACTCACTTGCTAGACGAATATCTCCTATTCAGTGCTGCTACTGTGGATTAAATTACAAAATTTGATCAATTTTTGTTATTGAGAAAGCAATTCCTGGCCTGAAAATAGCATGTTCTAACAGTGAATTCCAATGTGAGTGAAACTATGCAAAGGGCACATTTTCCAAAGTGTGAGTGTAATTGCGCCTGGGGGAGGGCGCATTTAGATTTAATTGCGCCCTTCCCTCATGTCATGTTAAGTCAATGGTACAGCAGAAATACCTAAGCATTAGTATAGGAGGAAATGGGGCTCGGCTGCCTCCCAAGCTTTTCATCTGGAGGGCCTGGAAGGCATTTTAATGTGGTATTCTTGCATTCAGAATGACTTGAAATAATGAAATTACACTCATATGTATAGGCCTTGGATTTGATTTTTCAACATACGTTTGGATAGGGCACATTTGACCAGGTCGCATTTATTTTTAGCATTTAAATCAGAGACGTCTGCCTTAAAAATTTACCGCCATGGGGAATTTATAATTTTTGCTTTCAGAATATGCAATGAATATCTGGCTTTGAAATTAAAGCTATCGATTTTGGAATGTTACAGCCATATTCATATTTTTCGGGTTCATAAACCCGTGCAGATTTGAGAAAGTACTGAATTTATTTTGCTAGCTTATTAAAATACATTCTTATGTATGAATTCATTGAAACGTTGGGAAAATGTATGGATTGAAGATGAGAACTGGATTTAGTTGCACAAAACAAACTGCCACTAGTAGGTACATTTGTTATAAGGGGGGTGCAGTTAGTTAGGGGGCGCAATACACACACTTTCCCCTAGATGTTGTACATTAAGTCCTGGTGATAGTAAAAGACAAAAACTTAGTACCAGTGACAGTTGAATACCCAAATTTGAGGGGACACCATGGACTTTTCAACCCATTTCTTTCCAGTCAACACTGTGGGGTTAGTATTGGAAATTAGAATGTCCGATTTTAGGCAGGCACCTTGCCCCTGTGCCTCCCGAAGTTCAATCGGCCTGCCAGTGCTTGGTACCAATATAAATTTGCACCATAGAAAGACATCCCTCAGCATCCCACCAGTGTTCTGTATGGTACCTACATCAGGGCAATTTTCCCAAACCAGACATCCCTGTCCGCACCAGTAACCCCAAGATTTTAAAATCTTAAAAAGAATTGTGTCACTCAAATGTTTGCGGGATCCTGTGCTGTGGTTGTGCGCTACCATTGAGTGTCATGGTATGATATGGTATGATAGGTGGTAAATTTAATGGGAGAAAATTGTTTGTGGGGGAATGTGGTGTTAAATTCATTCTCCGCGCATAATATTATATCAGATGATGGTTATTAGAAGGTGATAAACAATTGCTCACCTACTTGTAAAATAATACCTTAAAAGCTTTGGAAAAGAATACCACATTTGTCCCATCATGTTTGCAAATTCAGGCAGCATGAGCTCTCAGATATGGGTTTTGAGGTGGCCTTGGTGAAGCCAGCTAGGCTGAGGCAGACAAAGGAGCATGTCGGTGTGATAGGCTAGGTGGGAACTAAGCTGTCAGTTTTCTGCACTGGAGGCTAGAATGTTTAGTTACTAGGGTTTTACTCGCACATCTTGTGAGAGCGAGAGAGAGCAAGAGAGATAGAGAGAGCAAGAGAGATAGAGAGAGATAGAGAGAGAGAGATAGATAGATAGAGATAGAGGGAGAGAGAGAGATAAATAGATAGATAGATAGATAGATAGATAGATAGATGAGAGAGAGAGAGAGAGAGAGAGAGAGAGAGAGACGGACAGAGACAGAGACGAGAGAGAGAGAGAGAGACAGAGAGACAGAGAGACAGAGAGACAGAGAGACGAGAGACAGAGAGACGGAGACGAGGGAGAGAAAGAGAGACAAGAGACGAGAGACGAGAGACGAGAGACGGCAGAGAGACAGAGAGACAGAGAGAGAGAGAGAGAGAGAGAGCAGAGAGAGAGAGAGAGAGAGAGAGAGAGAGAGAGAGAGAGAGAGAGAGAGAGAGAGAGAGAGAGAGAGAGAGAGAGAGAGAGAGAGAGAGAGAGAAGAGAGAGAGAGAGAGAGAGAGAGAGAGAGAGAGAGAGAGAGAGAGAGCAGGAGAGAGAGAGAGAGCAAGAGAAAGAGAGAGAGAGACCTCCCCGACTATGACATATGGTACCATCATCACCTTCAAAGCAGAGGGGAAAGAAAACAAAGAGAAATGAGCAAAACGAAATTAAATTAAAATAAAAATTCCATGTAACAAACGCTAATTGAACAAATTGTGTTTCTCGCACTTGTTCTAATCACAATATTGTTTCATTGATCTATTTGCCTTCAGCGATAGTCTTGTAGCGCTCAATTTCTGTTTATTTATACCTGTTCCATATCCATCCTTCATGCAGGTCTTGTCTCTTTTTTTTACAGATTTGGAGCAAAATCGACAGAATAGTGGATTGTCCGCCAAGTGTCCGCTCGGGCGAAGTTCAGGCCACGTTCCAGAAGGTGCTGGCGAACACTGTCTCTGCCACTAGCTGTGATCGAGGTGAGCATATCGTTGATATCAATTTGTGTATTGGGTTGGGGTAGAGAGAGAGAGCAGGAGAGAGAGAGAGAGAGAGCAAGAGAAAGAGAGAGAGACCTCCCCGACTATGACATATGGTACCATCATCACCTTCAAAGCAGAGGGGAAAGAAAACAAAGAGAAATGAGCAAAACGAAATTAAATTAAAATAAAAATTCCATGTAACAAACGCTAATTGAACAAATTGTGTTTCTCGCACTTGTTCTAATCACAATATTGTTTCATTGATCGATTTGCCTTCAGCGATAGTCTTTTAGCGCTCAAGTACCGTTTATTTATACCTGTTCCATATCCATCCTTCATGCAGGTCTTGTCTCTTTTTTACAGATTTGGAGCAAAATCGACAGAATGGTGGATTGTCCGCCAAGTGTCCGCTCGGGCGAAGTTCAGGCCACGTTCCAGAAGGTGCTGGCGAACACTGTCTCTGCCACTAGCTGTGATCGAGGTGAGCATATCGTTGATGTCAATTTGTGTATTGGGTTGGGGTATGGGGCGCAGGGTTACCAAGTTAACACGCGCCCCGCTGGGGGGTCGAAATTCGCCCCCCCTCCTGGTTTTCCCCAGATAGCTCAAAAACGAAGAGACGCAGAACAACGAAAATTACAGTACCTTATCCCTGATTGATTTTACACATCTTACCAAATTTTTTAGCTAAGGTCATGTCAAGTCAGGGAGCTATTCAGGGTCAAGTGACCCGACCTCAAAACCTAAAATTACGAGTTTGAAGCAGCGCCCAGCGAACATTAGCAAACCGATCAGCTTGAAACTTCCACAATATGATAAGGTCATTGGGGTCTACAAATCTGCTATCTTGGAATTTTGATATTGTTGACCTAAGGTGGGGTCACTTTTTGGTCACCCCACTATAAGTCTATGGTGAAAAATAGAATGGATTCGTTTTCAGTAAATACTGGATAGATAAAGCTGAAAATCCTCAAACCGTCTATTCTTACCAGGATATTGACCATAAAGTTTATTTTTTGAGCATCTGACCTCTCAAAGGTCATATCAGGTCACGGGAGCAGAGAGGGATTGTTTTGCCAATAACTTCTCACTGAATTGAGATAAAACTCCCATTTTGCTTGCATTGTATTTCTATTGTCACGGGAAGTCGATCGATATACAGCATGGCCATACCAGGTCACTCTGTGACCCTGACCTAGGTCGAGGTCAGGTCATTTTGACTATTTGACCTAACAAAGTCATATTATACATCATTTGATTTGCCGCGATGAGAGGAGTCCAATGATGCATAAAGATTTGCTCTAGCTTCCCTGAGGAAAGATATAGAGAGGGAAACGTACATTGCTCTGTGGTAAGCCTATGGAGCCTTCTTTGACCTATGCTGACCTCAATATTGACCTGACATAAAAATTATTCCTATAAAGTCTCGTCGTCTTATCAGGAGCTTTCGAACGCCGCCCGTAATTTTCCTTTAGCTTTCGTGGGGAACGAGATACGGAGGGGGGGCGAAAACGCCCCCAGGGGTGCGCGTCATGCAAGGGACCCCAACGGGGCGCGTGTTAATGGAGCATGTGATTTGAGTGAGTGCCTTAGATACGCGAACTTTGAGGTTTTTGGGAGTACCAGTGTCAGGAAGAAACCGATATCTCATATAGACTAGAGCAGGGAACTTGAGTAATATGCAGCCTTTCATGATCTACTATTCCTTGCGCGGTGGTATATTATGTTTCTAAGTTGTGTTATATTTCTTTGCACTGGTGTGTCCGCCTCGCTCGTGATTAAAATTATCGCCCGGACGAATTGGGCAATGCATGGAAAGTTTCATATGAGAAAAAATCCGTATGGAACTTTTCCGAAAAATCATAATTTTTGACCTATGGCGAAGTTTGACCCAGCTTGATAATTTTTTCCAACTGTATTTTGTTTCAAGAACTTCTGTTTTATTTCTTAACTTCACTGTGAAACCTTGCTGGGTACACGCCAAACATCTGAAATGATTTGTATGGTGATGTGAACTTTGAATGGGGTTAATGAGGTCATGAAGTAGGCAATTCCGCTGTGGTTCCGGTAGAATATGCAACATGACCATACCAGGCCACCCTGTGACCCTGACGTAGGTCAATGTCGTGATATTTTTACAATTTGAAATAAGGTACCATATTTTACATCATTTGATTCGCCACGATTAGAGGAATCGCTTGTTTAGAGCTATTAAATATTGAATGGGATTTTCGATACATTGGACCAGGTATCGTCAGACTTTTGCGTTTTGCAGCTCAATGTACCTCGTTGTATTGAGTTATAAGACATAACAAACATTTTGTATGTTTCCTTGTCACCCTGCAGTGGTTTCATCCACCCTGGTACCGTAACATTGGATGAATTGTAACTGCCAGTGCTTCTTGTTGAGAATATCCCGTGATATTCGATTTTACGGTGCAAAAAATAATTAAATGTTTTTGTATAAACAGGAAAATGTTACCGCGCGAGCCTTCTCGACAACACCTTTGCTTTACAAATTGAGTGATGCAATTACATTTCCGCAGGGACTGCAGTCACGGACATGGTGCGCCTCCTCCGCGCTGATCTGAATGACGTCATCCAAGGGAAAGCCGAACCTCAACACCAATATGGACCCAGCACCTGGAACGGCCAGATGTACGTCGATGGCAGGCTGTGATTGCTGTCCTGACAACGGATCCTGAGAAGGCATTCCTATGGGGCGCAGTTCTTCTGGTTTTCAATCAGTGGTGCGCGGGAAGTCTCAAACGCATCAGCGATTTCTTAGTGCCAGTTGTATTCAAGGACAAGGGTGACGCCGAGGGCTTTGTCCTGAAGAACAGGAAGGCGATCCATGCCATCCTGCGTGAGGGAATGGAAACTGCCAGTTCTGTGGAAGAACAGTGTTTAAAAGGGTTAGGGGGTAGGGTTAGGGTGGGGGTTTTATGCTTTGGTGCTTTCCATAAAACTGTATTGCTGACCTCATAAGGCTAAACTGGTGTGGGTGACTTCATCCAGGAGTGGAAATTTAAACCGACAGTACTGTATCTGCATTTGGAACGGCCGGATGTACGTGGAGAGACAGGCCGTGTTCGAGGGATTCATACCACGGATCCCGAGCAGAAGCTTTTAAGAAGCTGTGATATGGTTCAAATTTAGTGAATACTTTGACGAATAACTTGTTTTGTGCTACTTTTTATGTCCCTGCGTGACCGTCCCTTGCCATACGAGTGTGCCGTACGCGACCGTTACCGGTATCTGAGCTGATCTCAGACCAGCCACCCTCCGGCGGCGGCCGCGCATTCCCGCCGAGAGACGCCAATGACCCGCTGGAAGATGTGTATTTGGACGTTGTCTCGCTGCAATGGGTACGGCGTGTTTTTCCGGCAAGTTGACATTGTGATAGGCTGTTGTAACGTGATCATAATGTGATTTTCGGTCGGCATTGGCCAGCCCCACTCGAAGTGCGCACTTACCCGGTAAGAACAATTCTGTTCAGGGGACTTACGATTCCGTCAAGGTCTGCCCAGCGATTGCTTAGTGTGTAGTTCAGTTGCCCGGCCAGGATAACTATAGTTAACACGCGCACCGCTGGGGGGCGAAATCGCCCCCTCCTGGTTTTCCCCCAGATAACGCAAAAACGAAGAGATGCAGAACAACGAAACTTACAGTGCCTTATCCTTGATTAATTTTACACATGTGACAAAATTTTTGAGTTAAGGTCATGTCAGGTCAAGGAGCTATTTAAGGTCAAGTGACCCGACCTCAAAACCTAAATTCACGAGTTTGAAGCAGCGCCAAGGGAACATCAGCGAACCCATCAGTTTGAAACTTCTACAATATGATGAGGTTATCAGGGTCTACAAATCTGCTATCTCGGAATTTTGATATTGTTTGACCTAAGGTGGGGCCAATTTTTTGGTCACTACATTATAAGTCTATAGGGAAAAATACAATTGGCTCGTTTGCAGTAAAAACTGGATAGATAAAACCGAAAATACTCAAACCATCTATTCTTACCACGATCATGACCATAAAGTTTAGTTTTTGGGCATCTGACCTCTCAAAGGTCATGTCAGGTCACGAGAACATAGATTGATTGTTTTGCCAATAACTTCTCACTGAATTGAGATAAAGCTCCCATTTTGCTTTCATTGTTCTTATATTGTCACGGGGAGTCGATTGATATGCAACATGACCATACCACGTCACTCTGTGACCTTGACCTAGCTCGAGTCCAGGTCATTTTTACTATTTGACCTAGGAAGGTCATATTATACATCATTCGATTTGCCGCCATGAGAGGAATCCAGCGATGCATAAAGATTTGCTCTATCTCCCCTGAGGGCAGATCTAGAGAGAGAAACGTACACTACTCTGTTGTAAACTTATGGAACCTTCTTTGACCTTTGCTCACCTCAATATTGACCTGACATAAAAATTCTTCGTATGCAATCTCTTCGTCTTGTCAAGAGCTTTCGAACGCCGCCCGTAATTTTCCTTTAGCTTTCGTGGGAAATGAGATACGGAGGGGGAAACACCCCCCAGCGATCTAGAGAGAGAAACGTACACTGCTCTTTTGTAAGCTTATGGAACCCTCTTTGACCTATGCTGACCTCAATATTGACCTGACATAAAAATTCTTCGTATACAATCTCTTCGTCTTGTCAAGAGCTTTCGAACGCCGCCCGTAAGTTTCCTTTAGCTTTCGTGGGACATTAGATACGGAGGGGGGCGAAAAACTCCCCCCCAGCGGGGTGCGTCATGCCAGGGACCCCAGCGGTGCGCGTGTTAAGTTTGCTTGGATTATTGTATGTTTCGTAAATTAGTCGAAATTGTTTGCCTGACGGTAATAAAACGCTACAAACTTGTGTGTTCTTTTGCTGCTAGTTCTCGAAGCGATTTATTTAAATTATCCTTTCCAGGGCATTTTGTATGACCCTCCTATAAAGGGTCACCTGACCCTGTTTTGGAGGGTCACATCGTACGTAAATGAAGGGTCAACTGACCCCGAATCGGCGGGTTCCATGGTTATTTGGCGAGTCAAGTGACCCGTCTTTAAAGAGTCATGTGACCCCCTTAGTCCTGGTGACTCTCCTCTGCGGTGTCGATGAACACCGAAAAAGATAGGACATTTTTACAGGGTCACATTACGCCGCTCCGGGGAGTAAACTCTTCTTTCCGGAGTCAAAATTTTTCTCAGTGTACGATTAACCTTAAGCCCAGGAGTAAAAAAACGATACATACTTTACACCTTTCCTTCTGAAGAAAAAGTCACAATATTTAACAATTCAATGAAGACACGTCCAGGGGAATTCTATATTTGACCAGCAAATGTCACAAACTAAAAGTTTTATAAATCGATTGGAAGAGAGGACCATGCAGCCCATATCCCGCCCAAATGAGGAACGCACGGTAAAATAGTAGAGTTGTATGGAATGGCAGACTCGTTTATAATTTGTCGAGCTCAATTCCAGTTAACTAATAATAAAATCAACCAAAATGCACCAGACTATGAGAAATTAGCTCTATGTTTCCATTATTCTATGCCTGCACCGAAGGTGCATTTTGCCCCACCAACGACGATATTTTTCTTGACACAAAGTAACCAATCGCTACAAAGTCCATCATCTTTAAACTGAGACCAGTTAATTAAAGGGAGATGCGCGAAAATTTTTATTAGCTAGATCAAAAGGTCACAAAAGTTGTTTCAGAAGTCCTATTCTCATTTTTGCGAATTCGGCCTGCAAATGCCTTAAAATTGCTCTCAAAGTCAACATTTCTAGACGACTTTACCGGTACACCTCATATCGGTGTATATGACGTACACATGGCTAAGGCTATCAATTTCTCTAAGAATTAGGTCATATCTATCCTAAACAGTGATATAGAACTTTGGACTACTACAGAAAAAATTACTTTACAAAAACAACATTCCAAAACACTTTTGAAACAGAAATATAGGGCTTAAAAAATCACAATTAACCAACCAGAAGCCTAGGAATTCTTAAACCGGGGTCACGTGACCTATCTGACGCAAACGTTTTGACATCCTGGGGCTGAAGCAGAAAATGACTCAAGACCCGAGGTACGAAACCCCTGAAGACTTGAGTAATTATGTTCTTTTTCGTTTCTAGGGCAAAATAATTCATTTTGTAGTTTTTAAAAGTTCTTTTTTTTTAAATAATTCAAATACAAATACAGGAGAAAAGACATTTGTATTACTAAAAAATTGCTTTTCAATGTTAAATAGTTTTCGAATAGTAAGTGATGGGGAAGGTTTTAGCATTTTACTGGAACTGTTAACCTATTTCGATAAGAAGTGAGTGGCCTCCCAAAATTTTTCCGAAGATACAAAAATAATTGATAGTTTCGTAATCAGGATTTTTCAAATAGCAAGAAACCACAATAGTAATTTTTCGCGTATCTCCCTTTAAAGGGAATGTGGCACTTTCACAACGTGATTTTAACTGAGATAGCCAAGTTGTAAAGCAAGTCGGAAAACCCGGTACTCCATATTTCATTTGTCTTGGAACTCGATATATCCGAAGAAAAAGCTAAAACCTACCTGACACCAGCCCCCCATCAGCCCGTCGCCGGGCGGCCATTGTTGTGAGCTACTGGTGTGACGACATATGAGGACGTCACGATGAGCATCAGCCAATCGAAGCCCTTGCAGCGTTTCAAGTACGGTAGTGGTTACCAGATGGTGACACCATCCACGGGCTGATATTTATTTCCTTTTCTAGAGGAGTATTTTTAAAAACAAAATGTTGAGCATATTGTACATTTTTCAGATAAATCATGAATGGTTCCGTTATTCTTGGCTAAAAGTACGCCTAATTTCACTAAATTCCAGGATTCGCCCAAGTTGCCACATTCCCTTTAGGGTCAACATGGCATAGCGATTTAGCCCCACTACCGCACCCAGAAGTTTTTGGGAGGTGAAAAATACAGGCCTGTCGAGCTATCCAACAAAATTTCAATAATGACTATGCCAAAAATTCCGTAAATGAAAGCTGGGGACGCTGTGCATATTACCTGCAGGACTCCGCAGCCGCTCTTGCGCACGGTGGTGTAAGTGCAGTTGATTTTGGTGGCTATCAGCGCCAACATCTGTCCGACGTACCCACACAGCCTCGTCTCGTTCTCCGGGGTCAGGTAAGCACCAACCAGCGGAGAGGTGCAATTGGCAGTGAGCTCCTTGCCGAAGGGCGCCAGCAGCGTGAGCTGGCGGCCTCCCAGACGCAGCAGTCTCCAGTCTGGCGGCTTCTCCCCCTCCACCCACGGCACCAGCTCCACCTGACCATCTCCCGGCGAAGTCCCCGCCAGTCGCAGACAGTCCCCCGGCCAGCACGCCACCACAAACACACGCTCTCCCTCGCGGAGGATCTCCCGCAGGCGTGACGTCACAACCTCCAGCGGCAGTGAGTCGTTGACGGCCAGCACCCAGCTGAGCCGGCGTGACGTCACTCCTGTTACGTTGTCCAGCGATATGTAGCTGTCCACAACCTGAGGAAGCGCTCCCGCCAGCAGCACTGTGCGAAGGTCCTCCGGGGGAATCACCAGAGGACCACAGTCTATCGGCAGATTGCGGCGCCACAGCGCCCTCTGCAGAGCGGGAGTCGAGTCGAGCAGGGACACCGGGCCCGGCAGGGACGCACTGATGACGGCGTCAGCGGCCAGGTCCTCCAGCGCCACCCTGGAGGTGTCTGTCGGCACCAGCAATTATACAACTCACACCACAGCGGGAAGAAAACCGGCAGGCTGAGAGGTTACCGCTCAGTCTAGCCTACTCGTCTTACAATCAAGCGTAAGAACTGGGACACAATTCAATGACCATGGAAATATGAAACCTCCGGCGACAGGGAAAGCTTTTCACTCACCGGTGGTGGTGGGTTTCAGCAGAGCGGCCACCAGGAGTGCGGCACGGTACCATCGCTCCATGGTTCGGCGCTGCAGCGATGGGGCCAGCCGTGCTCACGGGACACCCTCCCGCAGCCGACTGTGCCGGCCCCGTCGCCGCCGACGGCCACCACCCTCGACAACAGACGGGGAAACATCGAGCTTCTCCTGCTACTGCCCTGCTGCTGCGCTCCGTGAGGGGCGACACCTCAGACGCACCAATTCTCGTGGGATGGCGTCTTTTGCTCTGATTATGACTTTTTGAAGCTGGAACGAGTAATGAGTCGAGCACTGAATTTGACAATAGTTACAACCTTCCACTGAGCCTCATTTCGCACCAGAAAAAGACAGACGACCCTGAACCGTTACCTCTCACCAGGCGTAACTTTAGTTCAGTCCTATACATAATTATGGGAAAAGAATTTAGGAGGCATGAAAATCTTTGCCGCCCCTCTATCAGGCGTTTTTAAGACATCTTTTAATTACCGGACAATGCATTAGCCTTCGCCCGGGTGGGGGTCTTTTAGACCCCCTCGGGTTTTTCCGAAGTGACCAAAAAACGGCGGCGCGCAGCGCCGCCAAACTTGGTCTGGATGTTCCTTCATCATTTTTACAGCTCTCCTGAAAATTTTGGCTCAAGGTCATAATAGGTCAGGTCACCAGGCCAGGTGAAGTGACCTCACCTCAAAAAATACTTAGGACTGCATAACTAAAAGAAGGGTTAATCGATCAAGTTGAAACTCATACCACATACCAGCCCAACAGAAGCTACAAAATTTGTTCCGGGATTTTTGATATTGGTGACCTAAGGTCATGTGCAGAGCATGACCTCCCCATTGTCAATACATGGGGAAAATCACGAAATGAGCTTTTCTCAGTAAGTATGGATGGAATCAACTTCAAACATCGGTTGCGACTTGCTTTTAGCCCATTTCTGAAGCTGATGCCAAAATTTTTGACTTGTGACCTTTAAAAGGTCACCTTAGGTCAAATAAACATTTTTTGGTGTTGTCCTCTATAAAATTTGAATAAACTAAGATAGAGCTTTTATTTTTTCACCCAAGTGTTTGTATAGTCACTGGAAGTCAAATGATATACATCATGACTATATCAGGTCAAGTTGGGTCAGACCGTTGACCTGGGTCAGGTCAAATTCTTAAATTTGACCTGGCATAGCAATATCATATATCATTCGATTCGTATTGACGAGAGGATTGCAATGGTGCATAAACTATGGCTGTATCTTGTTTGGTTTGGAAGCTATTAGCGAAAGAGTAAACGCCCTTATGCATGGGTGGCTGTGGACATTCCCAAGAATATGCCCAATATTTAGTGACCTGTAGCTCCCTAGGCTTTGACCTGACACGAAAATGAATGCCACTGCAATGAAAGCGCATCTCAAGAGCTTTCGAATGGTGTTAGAAAAATGTTTCTAGCTATCATAGTTTCTGAGATATATGAGGTTTTCTTAGTACACCTCATATTAGCGATTTTGACCTATTTTGACCTCTGGTGACCTTGATATTGACCTGACAAGAAAAATGACCAAAGTATTTTCGATATCATTTTCGAAGAGCTTTCGATTACCGTTTTGCGCTTTTTTCTAGCTCTCTTAGTTTTTGAGATCGTGGGGGTCTTTTTTAGCCCCCCCACCAGGGCGAAGGCGGCTCGTACCCGCCACCGGGGCAAGGGTTAGTTTGGTGGGATTGAGACGCAGACCGTTCAGGTTTTATTTTGTGTACTCTGCCTTACACTCACTGCGCTTGGGGACTCCGATGTCTTGTAGTTGGCGGTCGAAATGCGTTTTAAAGTACATTTTACACATGTAACAATCTGAGGAGCACTTTTCTTTTTCGATTTGTGATGTAATCAAGGATAGCGCATATTTCCGGGATTGAAAGGTGGCCCTCTTACACCATAATCTCATCAACCTGACTCCCTCATTGGTACAAAAATAATCCCGCGGACTAGAAATCCTGCCACAAAACTTGGGACGACACAGAAATGTCATTCTTTGACATATTTCGTATCAGGCCCCGCCCAAATCCCCGTGAAAGTGAAGTGTTTTTCTAAAGTCGGCAGTTACGGAGGCAGTTACAGTTTTTTGATAGCTCTAGAAACTTAAAGAATCGCAATAAGATCTGGTCACTCTAGCTTTAAGTCATACCTGGATCTGTATCACAAACTTTCAGAGGTGGTTCTAAACAGGAAACGAGGATAATCAAGAATATATTCAGCAGTGTACTATCCCGAGTGATTTTACAGCATTCACACAGCAAACAAGTGACAATAAAACATCAGAGAGCTTAAAGTGGACCAATGGACGTGGGAATTTAATCATAACAATGATGTAGTTCCAGACAGGTACGTGTTTGCATTCAGCAGTATGGACCCACCTACAACAAAAGTAGCAGCAAGGCAGTGATGCAGCATTACAGAGGACTAGCTAAGCTGGCACCCCGTTGTAAACAATTGACCAGCGCGGCTTTGCTGCCACTTTCATTACGAATGGAGTCATCACAATACTGCACTATCGCTTGTTGACATAATAACAGCACCAACCGCAATGGCACGACTAAATAGACACACACACACACATGTATGTCACCTCTAGAGAAAGATCGATCGAAGTCGAGTGGCCAAGAAGGCTGTGAAATCATATCAATCACGAAGGAAGGCGAGCGAGAAGCAAGAACAAGGAAATAATAAGATATTGAGATAGGTATGCTCCTTGGTTTGTTTGCCTCACACTGCCCAGACAGTTGCAAAACGGAGGTATGCAGGAATATAGGAATGACGCGTGATTTACCAGTGTGATTTGTGAAATGCTTCCGTGGACCAAACATAAGACAGAGAAGGTGCGGCGGACACTTTCCATTGAGACTCCTTTCTCGAACACGGGGTGCCGCGGCAGTCAGACTCAGATAGTTTGACACGAATGAAGCCATATTCCAGGATGCCCAAACTATTTGCGATTTGTACGCATCACGGCGCGGTCACAACGCCTTACAACGTTGGCAAACACTTGCAAAATATTGAGCGTGATCGGAAAACAAATCATCAGGACATAAAAACCACTCAGTTCTGAATATTTTGGATGCGCAGCGCATGATTCCGGTTTATGACTGTTTATAGGTCAGAAGCGTGATACTGATTTCTTGACATAACGTTACATTATTGCAAGGATTCAACAAAACTATCATTAACATGAAAACGAACAAAAACTATGTCGTCGCAGGAACACAGGAGGATTCCAATTAAAAACGCGTACAAAGAACAGATAGTTGAAAGTTACAATAAAACTTAGTCTGTTCTCATCGAATGCCCATCAACATAACAACACCCTTGAGTTACGAGTTAAACAACTTTATGATTGTTAAAAACCAACTCTCCCTGGTGGCACATAACAGACCACACGCACTCTCCATGAATAGACCCCGCTAATCTTCAAAATATTGCTCCCACTAACTTCTAACCATCCTCTTCCCTATCTCCGGCAGATATGCCTATGTATCCCTTGTCTCGGAACAGAACAAACACGCTCAACGTTGCAGCAAGGCATCCAACCCGGTAATTACACCCATCCCATCTCTGTACTGGCATGAGCAGCCTTGATTCCATCCCTGAGCGCCCCCAATCCCCCTCCTCTCTCCCCCATCTCCGGTGTCAGCGCGCCGAGCTGCCCAGCGGTGCAGTTCCCGCCCGCGGGGGTCAGCGCCACCGCGGCCGGCCTCTAGCTGCGCCGCCGACCCAGCAGGATCAGGAAGACAAAGTGGGCGATCTTCTCATACAGGACGAACATGAGCGCGGCCGTGATCACAGTCTGTAGCATCTTGGCCTCCAGGCCCTTGAACACGCCGGCGAGGCCGCCACGCCTGTGGGCACACACAGCGGTACGGTCAGCCACTGGAACTGCTCCCCTGACCTCCCTATCGAGCGTCATGGCCAGGGTCTTCAGCTCCACCAGTCCGCCCGCCGTCTCAGTCTGCCAGCACGGCCTTTGATGCATGATACTGTGTGAAAGTCACAATCGTGTCTCATAGAGGGTACGGGGCGATTTAGTATAAATGACCTGGGTCATTGTCTTAGGGATTTGACCTCGCAAAAGAGTGAGGGCTATAGGAGTCCTCACTTTCCCCAGTGGCATTGTAATAATTAAAAGTAATTTTAG
The DNA here is from genome assembly GCA_034440635.1 of Lepas anatifera. Classification (NCBI taxonomy): domain Eukaryota; kingdom Metazoa; phylum Arthropoda; class Thecostraca; family Lepadidae; genus Lepas; species Lepas anatifera. Next base: position 26,700 of record JAOTON010000763.1, read on the forward strand.
GGGCTTATCACGCACTACTGCCATGGGTTAAACGGCGTCGCCAACTATTTCCTTGTTGGAGAGGGTTTCTCGGGAGCCAGATTGTGCCCTGCTCAGGGAACCTGCTAGGCAGTGAACCCGGGTCGGTCGCATGGAAAGCAAGGGTGCTTACCATGACATCACCGCGCCCCCTCCCCAGCGACATTCGGAGCGTGGCACGACATGAAGTAACAGTCGCTAAATTCGCCATTATAGTTATGAAACTGGGCACCACACAAGCCACAGCAAAAGTATTCCTCACGCCGACTGCACCATTCCGCGAGCACACTTCCGCAGCTTAAACGGGAACAGCGCAGAAACACCACTGGGGAAATCCCTCTTCATTGCCGTACCCGCTGTATATTGAATAATCCTCTCTATTCCACAGGGAACACTTTCAGGGAACTACAAACGTCCGCCAAGACGCCAAAGCGTTTCCTTTGATGATTTAGATGCCCGGCGTCGCCAAATATTCTCAGAGCACTTACATCGACCAGGAAACATTGAACAGCCCCATAGGCAAATCCAGGATTGCCTATCGGGGGAGGGGAGGACATGATCCCGGGGGTGCTATCCGGACAAAGGGCACGCCTCTTTTGGGAGGAAAAACCTATCAAGTGGGCGTTAAGTCTTATCGTGGGGACGTCAAATTTCCATCCTGGGGGGTGAGGGTGGAAGCGACGCTTCAGGGGGCACCATCGACCTTTTATGGCGGGAATGACCATTTCAGGGGGCACCGAGGGTAGATTGGGGGGAGGCAAGTGCCTCCTGGAACCGCCGAATCCGCCTATGCACTCCCCATCACTGAACGCCTGCGTGACTGCGAAGTGTAACAGGCTCACATACACATTATACAACCAACGGTTCTGCTAATTATAGCATACTGGGTCGCACACGCGTAAAAACGAGGTCCTGTCAGCGCCATAGCAGTGAGTGATGCATTTGCTTTTAAATGTTGCATGCCCCCACACATGCGTCCCCAGCTCAGTGGCTCCCAAGCGGTGGGTTACTACCATGTTTTTGGGATCACGGAGCCATTTTGCGGGGAAGGGGGATCGCAAAGGCCTACGCAGTTTAAACACATGAATATGTCATGCCAAAGTGGCTTGGGCGCAAACCCAAGCTGAAACACAGACAGAACCTAGCGGCCGCAGTGTGAACGCTCCAATGGGGCGGTTTCAACAGGCGCAAACCGACATGTTAATACAACATATTAACGCGGTGTTTGATAAATAGTTTTACATTTTATAGGGTGTAACAGCCTCTAAAGCCTTCTCTAACATCTGGAAGGGGGTAATCGCGACCGGGAGACTGGGACAAACTGCATTAAGTGCAGGCATGCTATGCACGCAGCTGCTTACAGATGCGATACTCGTGCGATCATTTTGACATTACATCGATTGTCCGATCCATGATCCTGTGTTATAAGAGGCCATCCATAAATTACGTAACGCGTGTTTTGTGATTTTGGATCCCTTTCCTCAACGTAACGTTTTTTGACGCCCATGTGCAACGTTTGATAACGCTGTGACTGATCCTCTCTTTGTGTTGCGTTATTCACAAACAGACCTTAAAGAATAATGTAAGTGCGGTCTCAAAGTGGAAACACGCGAAAAAAGAAATAACGATTTGCTCTCCTTTGATTTTCAGATAAAACAACCATTCCGCTTGGTGTTCTCACGCCGAATACAAATCATCCTGCCACATCACGAAGTTTCATTGTTGCTCATCGAATGTAAAGATTGCGGAAGACAATATGAAGGTGGTGGTTAGGTGGAAATGTTCGGTAAATCACATGCGTAATCACGGGAAAAACAGTGAGTGACCAGTCAATCATCGGCATCCCGCTGACAAGAAATTAAAAACCTCCTAGTCAAAACCTCATCTGGTTTAGGTTTTCTGTTACCTTCCATATTTGCTGATTACCAAATTTTCAGGTTTTTCCAATTCGAAACTGAAATCATACATCTTTTCAAGAGAGGCGAGTGAGCTCTCTGCCCCATCCTACTCCGACATGTATCCGATAAATACAAATACACACCGCGGTTATCATTCCCCTCTCTGGCGTCACGACGGCCGCAGGACCGCGTATGCCACCAAGAAGGACAAGGAGGCGCGAGTGTCGCCATAAGAAGCTCCACCATCACCGCCAATATTCCCATTAAGCACTATATAGCTCTTCAACACAAAGTCTCGTAATGACACTATAATCTGTGGATGACAATCACGAAGATCTCATTATCCCATTTGACCCACTGTCACTACTGATTGTGTTTAAATACTGCAAGCGTAAAAGCAAACATACCAGGATCTCAAGCATCAACCAATCGTCAAACAGAAGGCAAAACTCAAATTGCTCGATTGGGTTGCTATTCGGAGGCCACGAACCAACCAGTCACAAAAAGAGCATTTTGTTCAGAAAGCTTGGTAGTTTAAGAGAATGTGGCAGCTTTACTATAGGGTTTGACCTGGGATAGCCGTGCAATACCGAGAAACTCTCTGATATTTCATGTGCCCGTGAACAGACAATCAGAGGTGAAACAGTGCGTATTTACAGCGGACACCGGTCCCGCCCGGGTTCCCGCCACCAAAGAACGGTGGCCGGCAGCCATCAGGTCCAAAGGGAGGAGGGGTACCCGCACGCTTTATGTAAGAGCCCCATGGAGTGATGTCGCGCCGTAAAATTATGATTTCTGAAGAAACACAATATGAAAGAGTTCTTCGGTATGCTCTACTCAACTGATTGCTCAATTCAAATCCCTTGAGCGTGTCATGTTTCATTCAACACCCCACACGGTTTCCATTCGGCATTAACTTGGTTGGCACCAACATAACGCATTCGCTGGTGAGAAGCGCCCAAGACAAGTCTTAAACAGAAAATACTCAATGGTGAAAGTTGGACGAAGAGACCGTTTAGAACAAACCCATCAACCTGAAAACTGTTTCACCGCTTTGGTAGCGGAACATTAAAAAGAGAAACGAAGCTTATCCAAATGAAATGTAAAAAAAACATTTATTCCTCACGTGCATTTTTACAGTTTTTAATACACGCTGGATGGCGAATAATAGCCTGCAACAGCCGTCCCTAAGACAGAAGCCGCATGGGCGAGAATCACGCGAGTTCTATGGTTTATTGAGCGTGACGTGACAAGTCCGTTCACGACACTTGACAGTATGGCGCTGAATCGCGCTCGGGGTCACGGAAAAGAGTGCTTAATGAAGGAGTCCGTCGGGAATGAACCGCACATCGTGACTCTTGCATGTACTTTCATCATTTGAAAACGCAAAACTGGGTTAGCTGCCATTGAAAAAAACACAAGCGTGCAAGGCAAATCGTCCTTATCAAAAGTGTCGTGACTATACAAATATTTCCACATCACGTAAAAAAAGGTGGTTCAGCAACCAAGCCAGGGAAGCTAGCGACCTTATTCACCACAAACACGACTGGAATTAGAATGGCCCGCCTCCGGGACACTGAAGTGCGGCATAAACGGACTCCATTTTCTTACCATTTACCGACCGCAAACGATAGCATCTTTAACGAGCAGGGCACTTAACGGCCAGGGAAACCATTCGCCGCGGAAGTGCTTGGACGACGCGAGTTAAGTGAGGACTTGTGCCAATTTGACTCACCTTCGCCCCCGCAAAAGTCCAAGAGCCATGCAAGTATTAAGCCAGGCTTAAGCACTCAGCAAGAGGTTCATTTACCACTTACGGAGCAGGGAGTATACTACGTGCGTGCGACAAGACACCTCGACAGCATGCACCTTTTCTAGGGTTTAACAGGAGATCTAATAAGGACCCTACTTAAACCGAACGATACACACTCCTCTATGAAATCCACGTGGCCACAAGGATGGTGGCACATCGTCTCTAGCGAGGGGGTCCAGGTGGGTAAACACTATTTCCTCCAAATCTCTCGAATTTTCCCATTTTGTAAGAAAACACTGCTTTTCACAATTTTGGAACCTCACCCCCCCCCCCACCATCGCCCTAATCCGGTCCCGTCAGCAGACAACCACCATTAATACCGGATAGACCGAACCGGGAGGGTCAGGCAAGATACCTGGACAAGAAGAAAGTCTCTCACCTCCCAAAAATCCACTCCGGAAACCACCCTGTCGACCTTTCTCACTCTCAAAAGTCTCTAATCACTGCTTTCGTCAGCCAAATTTTGTTTACAGGTGTCATATGGTTTGGAAGTAAGTTCCTGCTTGTGCTATGTTTACTTGATATAATTAGTCACCACCGCATCGAGACAGCTCCATAGCAGTTTGAACTCTCCCCACCAACCAAAGCATCGATCCCTGGGTAAAGCTGGCTGGAAACTGCAGCCGGACCGGACGAAGACTGGCGGAGGTGTCGGACGTTGGATGTTCGTTATCGGAATCGCTGTAAAATAGTGCCACTTTTAAGAAAAGCAAACAAATTCCGGACATTTGCTACCTTTTCTTTCTCGTTTCTAATCGTGAATACTGTTATCCTGACATGTGGATGACATACGAATGGTGGAATGCCTATGCACGAGTTTTTAACTCCGTCTAATACTATTCCTTGTGGTCTCTTTTAGACATTTACCAAGGCATTCGAGATGTGAAAGAAAATAAAACTAACACCCGTGTTTGAATTTCCTATTCTAGACCTGTCCACTTTTTATACTACTACCCGTCACAATATTGCAATCCTTGTCAAGGTTACACTAATCCTATCGAGGTCCACTGTGGAAACCAGACATTGCAGGCACTTACATATTTTTATGCACGCACAATGAAGGCGTTTATTGGGTATCACAGATCCCACTGTCAGGCTCGCATATCTGAGTTTATGGTTCTCTCGTATTCCTCACTCAATTACACCACGGGACCTGATCAGTGTTCAGCCGTCAAACAGCAAGTAGGAAATCCTTTCTATGTTCCCCACAGTCAGTAGAGGGGGAGAAGATATATTATTACTCGAGGCTGGTTAAATACATATTGTTGCATGCCAAGGGGGAGATATAATATTGCACAGAGTCTGGAAAGGTAACCAAAACATGTTACCGGGGACATTTTTTATTTATTTCTGATCAGCTTCCCGGCCCAGGACAATAACGCATGCATTCATAAGCATGGCAGACTGATGAATAAGTAAAGCCGGTCATCAAATTCTCCCTACGCTAATCCATACGGTTCTTCGCCATTGCTTTAACATTCCAGACCCTTCCGGGCGACTATCTCCAACTATCTTCAGACGCGTCGACTTCCCCCTCGTATCGCCTCGTCTGCGGTGGGTGGATACACGGTTACCAGACTGTCTAGTCCTTGAGCAGTCACCATAAACGTGTCTCCCTCCCGATTTGTAACCATGCTGCCTCTTTTTGTGGAGAATCTAACCTTCGACGCAGCACCGTGCCGACCTTGGCCCTTGCCCTATACTATCAGAGGACTTGACACCCGCCGGCTGAGCAGTCGCCGCACAGAACTGGCACGCTCATGGCAGCCTCGCCGCACTTCTCTTGCTCTGGGAGCCCCACTTCCCGACGTGCGAGATTTTACTTTAGTTCTCTTCCTTGCAGCAAACAGGGATGCCGTTTCGAAGTGGATCTTTAATCCCTATGTAATCGTACCACTTCATAACCTATACCACTTCATTGCGTTAAAAGCCAGTAATTTTTTCGTAGCTTGGGTTCACGTACGCGTCGGAAAAGGACGGCAAAGGGGATCAGGCCCTCCCTACTTTCCATAAGAATTTCCCAAGTTCGCTATATTGGGAAGGAATCGGAAATTGGTATATCTAGGCACTGCGAAAGGTCACATTGAGCTCAAACCCGATGAGCTTTTGGTTATAGAGGGAAAGAGTTCTTGTCAGCAGCACGTTGGGAGATTGACCGGGCCCCCTCACTCTTTCCGGTGACCACACTTATTTGTTCTTAGTTTCACAAGGAAAGAATCAAACGTGGGTCGCAAAGGATGATGCTGATGTAATGATTTGAAACCACTTAAAACACTTACCTGATCTCTCCTAAAACATAAGTATTACACAAAAAGTCCAGAAGTAAGAAGAGGTGAAACTTGACCTCACCAGCGGGACATTTTCCACTGGTTCTCCGTTCTCTCCTTAGTGAAGGCATTCAGCCCTGCAGACTGACATTCTGCAGACGTCACTCTTCAATCACTTATCGTTTTATTTCGCTGTAGTTAACCAGCTTCGGGAGACAAAGAAATAAGGGGCCGCTTGCAACATCACCTAGCTGCCGTAGCACGAGACATATACTCTCATTATTGTATTTTCCAATGTGCTACGTTAAATGTAAACGGCGTATCAGTAACGCATCATGTGCTCGACTATTGTAAAGCCACTTAATATTGAAAAAGTCAAATAAGAGTCAAATCACTCAAGAATATCGCTAACAAGTTGAGCTGCGGAAAACGCGTAAATTCCACGTGCGGACTAGTAAAAATTTGCTAATGCTTTACTGATTTTTGCTAAAGCATGGGCTGATCGCACCGACAACTGGCAAGGTTTGTCCAAAAATGAGTGGCCGTCGACCCTTCAGAATTAAAAAAATATTGAGCTCGCAAGGAATGCGAACAGCTATGTAATTACGCATCTGCACTTCCACAGGATCGCATATTACTCCAAAAACTAAACAAGGCACCGAACGAGGGTCGTAGCAGGGCTTGTTGTCATGAGTCGACTATTTACCCAGACCGTCCATTAACCTTCATTACCTTGTAGGCCCAGAGTACATTACCAGTCCGTTAATTCCGCCGAATCAGTGAATGACCCCGGCATCGGTGACCCTAATCAGGGATAACACAACTCCGTGCAAACCGTATGGACTCCAGCACGCTAATTGCCGCCAATCGCTACACTTGTACGCTGCGGCACTGTCTATGGGGTGTCAGCGTCAAAAGGAAGCCGCGTACATCAACAGCAGTCCTACGCATAATACCGACTAAAAAAGATGAGATACTACCTACAAGGGTTGAGAATGACGAGAGGATACTCGGTGCACATAAGCTCCATTTAGGGTGGTATAATCAAAGCTTGACCACCAAACAAAGAGAGGCCATCATAAAAAACTAGTTAGAAACATGAGTGTCGAGTCATGAAGCTAAATACTGATCGCAATCGCATCGATCTGCCCCAAAAAATGACGCCGACGACCAAACTTTTCAGCACGAATGGTGTGTGTAAACGTTCTAACTGACGTCTCCAAGTACAAAAGAGCGAATTAGAAACTTGAACGTGTAGCCTCCGACAAAACTTGAAGGCATTAGGGACCACGACCCCATCTGCAGCAATTGCTTCAAGGCATACCATTAGACGGTTTACCCGGCAACGCGCTTTTAGCTAACGACGACATGAATAATTTGAACAAAACTAGTATTAGCACTCAAAGGCCCAGCTTTCACTGTCACTTTGAACCCATAAGCGGATCCAGGATTGCCGATCGGGGGGCACCTTCCCGGGGGTGCCATCCGGACCGGGGGCGCCATCCGGACCAGGGGGCGCCATTTATGACCGGCAAAAGCTATCAGGTGGGCGCCGACTTTCGCATCCTGGGGGGGGTGGGAAGCGACATTTCAGGGGGGCGCCATCGACCTTTCAGGGGGGCGCCGAGGGTCGATCGGGGGGAGGGGCACGTGCCCCCTTGCCCCCTGGATCCGCCTATGTTTGAACCCACCAATATGCAAAGCTCTCGTCTTTCATCATGATCGACTACAACTAAATAATACAAATAGCATCGTCAAAAGGTCAGCTGGACGGGGACAGAGCACCCCCAGGCGACGAGCTCCGATTGGTGCAGTTGGCGCCGGCGCTGGAGACTGAGTACTGACCTGAACAGCAGGAGGAGGATGCGCACAATTCGCCGCTCCCGCGTGCCGTCGTCCCGCTCCACGCCACCGTGCTGCCAGATCAGGCACGGGTTACCAGATACCTCCGAGAGGAAACAAACACTTAATCACATTCAATCAACGGAGGAACTATATCAGTGACCCAAAATAGGTTTTGCGCTAGGGTGTCGAGTGGAAAATTCAGCTCGGAATGTATGGCGAGTGAGTGAAAAATGCCCCTCAAAATGTATGGCGGAGAAAAAATTTTCCAATTTGGGTACTCAGGTGGTAAATATCAGAGCCCTTGTTTGAACTGATATTTCCTAGATATTTCCTTTAATTTTCTCAAAGTAAATATTTTAAATCGTCCCCAAGCTGCATTGTTTGACCATTACCATGTTAAAAATTTGGGTTAAGCAGGTGAATATTTACCAACTGAAACCCCTGATGCAGTCTCCAATTTTTTAAGGAATTGGTGAATTTCCACAAATAAAAAACATTTTGGGGGCCTCTGAGACCAACCCTTGGGGGAAAGAACTCTGGGAGCCACAAAGACTAACATTTGTGGGATGAAGGTAAACTTTTGGGGGACTTCCCTAGACCAACTCTTGTGCCCCTCCTCTCCTCTCCCACACGACCAGCTCCTGGGACCCTGAGGGCCCCTGAGACGAAATATCGGGGGCCACCTTAGACCAACTCTGCAGAGGGGGCTCCGAGACCGGCAGGTGGTGAAAAATGAAAAGGGATTTTTTCATCCAATACCTAGTGTCAAAATTAATTATCTAACCACACACTGTACAGTTTTTCTGTCCGGGACAACGCCCCTCCTATACCTATAGTTATCGGAATTTTAGAGGCCACTCCTGACCTCAATCACTGCACCTCGCATACACCTATGCTAGGGCCCAGTAGAGCCTTGGTTTACACTTAACTAACCCAGACGAAACTACAAACTTTCTTTCATGGCAATAAACTCTTCCAGACTCTTGCTAAAAGTTTCTTTTCTTTACCTGTCAATTCCCCTGTCTTCTTCACATATCCACTCACCTTCATATGAATATGCTGCTTTCTATCAATCTAATCGAAACTACAGCCTTCTTACTGTTGTTTCTTCCTTTCGTCTACAATCAGCCAGGCGCGGCGGGTTGCGACAGCGTCAGAGCGACTGCTACTTTAAATTTCTGATCGCCTGCCGCTTGCTGGTCGCATATAGACTAGAAAAATATACTAGAACTAGAAAACTATACAACTAAAAGCACCCCAAGAGGAAGACTAATAATATTTTGTCGATAACGAATAAGAAAGCGGGCTTTCAAAAAACCTAAAGATGCCGCTTTTATTTACTAGATGTAAAGACCACGCCGTAGACCAGCCATACAAAAAAGTGCCGATGTTTGAAGGGTAACTGGATGCATTCTTGTTGCCCAAAAAATCATTTAATGAAAATGTAGAGTTTCAATGTATTCAAGTACCGTACACTTTCAGTTCAACTTAAATATCAGGGTATTTATGCCTAGGGTGTCGTAGGGTTTCGTGAGTGGATTTGGGTGTCACAGGGCGTGGACGCAGCAATGAAGGGCTGATATGGATACAAAATATTTTCTTCGCAATCAATGGTCAATTTTCTACCATACAATGTCAAAAAATACGCTGCTTCGCATAAAAATTTCAAGATAATTGTTTTTAACAACAATATGATCAAAAATGGTTTTTCACTATTCTCGGTACCAGAAATGCAAAAACAATTTTTCAAGCACGGAAGCCTAGAAATCATGTGCACAGATAAACTGCTTTCCAGAAATGTATCTTTCAAAGCGGCCAGCTCGTTTTTTTGGCAACACAAGGCTAGGGTGTCTAATTTTCCACTCACAAATTTTGTGAGTGGTGGAATTTAGTGGCGGTGTTCACTAGGGTGTTTCATTGTCCCAAAATGAAATATTTCGACGCATATCGATGTTCCCCTCAAACCTCATCTGCTTACAAGCTTCTGTGCGAAATTTTCATGTATTTCGATGATATTTAGAGGTCGCGCACTTTTGCAGCTTTTTTTATCAAATATATTCAAATGTACACATAAGCGTAGGAACGCCCAGAATATCGGGGAGGCCAAGGTGCATTTGGAAGTCATTTCTTTCCAGTCAATGCCATAAGGTTAAGGGTTAAGAATCAAGAATATTGGGGGGTCATGGCCCCCTGCCCCCTCCTGTTCCTACGCCTATGAATGTACACATTTCCACACTAATACTGGCGCTGGTTTTCTTTTGCTTGGTTTTCTATTTCACATCTGAAATATTCTTCAAATTAAGTAAAACATTTATTACTGCACAATGACTAGCCTGAGTATAAAACCCGACCGATTTCGGGAGCATCCCGCCACCGTTTTCAAGGAAGATGAAGATAACACTATGACATGAACCTAACTAAGCGAAAAACACGAAGACAGGGTACACTTTGAAAGAACAATCTTAGCTATGAACATGACGAATCATTTTAGAATTATTAGCTCTAAACACGTGTTATTTTTCAATTCAATCTCTTGTTTGGCTGGCGTTTTAAGAGGTCCAAAATCCAGAGAAGATGGTAACTTTTCCGATATTTCTATTCATTTTTGGTTCCGTGGTGGTTTGCATGTAAATTGCCGTTTTTATTTCCCGCTGTTTTTGTCTTGAGTCGAAAGTTAAGTCGTTGTGGCGTCCCATTTGATATAATGATCCTTCTTGAATGAATGTTCCGCTGTGGCCTCCGCTGCTCTTTCGTCAATTGACCCTCAGATTAGTTTTTGTCGAGATTTTCGGTGTTCGTCTTCTCGGACTTCCATCACCCTTTTGCTTTCTCCAATGTATATTTTTGGACAGTCATTACATTCCATCTTGTACACTAGGCCTGGTTTTTCCGGTTGTCTATCATGTCCTCTGGTTTGACCAGTAATTGTTTGATCGTTCGATGTGGCTTAAAATATTTTATTACGTTGAATTTAGAACATATGCGTCGAATCTGTTGCGATACTCCTACATATGGGAAGGATCATTATATCAAATGGGACGCCACAATGACTTTAACTTTCGACCCAAGACAAAAACAGCGGGAAAGGGAGATCGCCCTCATCAAGAGGTTCAACGGATTCGTCAAGGACGAGAAGCAGAAGCAGTACCTGCTCCGGGTGGTGGAACTCTATCGGAGAGCTCTACCCAAGCGCACCAAGAAAGAATGCGCCTCTTCCAAGTGTAATGGTTTTTGGTGATAAAAGTGCGCGACCTCTAGATGTCCTTTTATTTTGCGTTTAAGGGTGTCAATCGATTCACTTTTACGTATAGAGCTGGGGAAAGTCGATATGACTTCGTTCCAAACAAACAAAATTTTTCTATAGTGGGCTGAAACACTCTAGTGTTCACCCATTGGAACTTTCTCCGGTGGGGCGGGGGCACTGAGCGTCTTGCCCGCGCCAGAATTTCGATTCAGTTGTTCCACTGAAATCGGTGGAGATAAGGATGCCAGGTATAATTGGCCAGAAAAATAGAAATCGCCAGATTTTCTTCCAGAAAAGCGAAAGAAGCCCATAAAAGCCGAGTTAATTTGGCGATCTTCTAGTCGATTCTACTGCTCTCTTTTTACAGTGGACGTTGGTAGAGGAGGCAATGGAACTGGCCTTTGTAGTAAGTATTGTTAAGTAAAATTCAATAGTAGTAAGTAGTATTGTTGGAATTGAGTGGAAAATTCAGCAAAAAGCATATAAAAGTGAGTGGAAAATTCTGCTTGACTGGGTGTCGTTCTGCACCCAGCACCCCAGGTTTTGGGACACTGAACTATATCCTTTCGTGATATACCATGGTAATATTTCTTTTGAAGCAGCATTCCCATTGTAAGCACGTCTTTCATGTGGCGTAGTTGGAATTTGGAGAAAGAAATATTGCCAAATTAAGTTTTTTGTTGAACATTTAAAGGTTTGGATTTTAAATCACTTGTCCTAATATGAAAAATACAGGCAGGAAGTGACAATATTTCACATCGCTATAGGCTCATAGATTTCGGAGTGCTGAGTGGAGGAGCATGATTATAAGTTGCCAAGATGTTTAATTGTCGACCTCCTCGAATCCTAAATGTAAAATGGATCTTATGCACTGGGATTATATATTCGGCCACAGTCGCTCATCAGAATCAGAATAATACAGTAGGTAAAATCACAAAATCTTAGTCACAGTGTGGGAAGACCTCAGGTACACCTGGAAATCTGAGCTTTTGCTACACTATGCAGAACAGGGTTGGCAAATTTAAGCCACGTTCTGGTTTAAACCGGTTTAAACCATGGATTAAACCGGCTGGCATAAATTAATTCATGCCACCCTGGTTTAAACCACTTATCATGACAATAATAAAAGCCACTCACGTTAAGTTCTCGCGAGAACTGTTTTTCATATTTTCAAAAATAATATGTAACTTAAAGTATAAATACCATATTCATGTTCATAAGAGCTTACTAATCTTAAACATATATTTTTGGAGTGTCACAGACGCTAACAAAAACCCTAACACAAGCTAACCTATCATTAACATTTTAACAAATACCTTTGCATTCCAATAACCATGAACCAAATGATATTGGCCAACATCCACTAAAAGACCACCAAAAAAGCACGATAGAGTAAATGGCTTAAGTATGAACAGGGCCAAAATTCTAACCACCAATTTTCAAATGCAAAGCTGTCTTTCTGGCACAGGGCCCTGCGCGGCCGTCATTAAGCCGACATGATGCAGTCGAGCAACGTGATATGTTGCTGCTCAATGAATGTTTTTTTGTATAATAATTTGTCACGCTTTGTGTGAGACCAATACAGTCTTGCCTTGTTTTGGAATTGTTTTAATGACTATGTAAAGTCCATATATCTAACCAACCATAATAGCAAAAGAATATGTGACCTATCTCCACATCCAGGTAAAACGCTGTGATTACGTGAACTGTTGAAACAGTATCACATTCACCTGTTCGCAACAGTATGCTCCAGCTTGCCAGTATTAATTACATTGACTTTGTGCTCAGCCAACTTGATGGACGACATGCTCAACTCAAATTCTTCAAACAATATGCAAATTGATAGTATTGTGCAATTCTCACCTATCTATCTTTGATATGAAAGGGTGTTCTTGAATTGAATGGGTCTTTCATTGATTCTGAATTTAAGCCGCCTTTTATTAATGTAAGTCGGCTTAAATTGGCTTAAATTAATAAAAGTCACTGGTTGGCGTAAATGTAATTTAAGCCGGCTTTTTCCAACCCTGATGCAGAATAATTTGTTACTTCACCTACTGTGTTGTTCTGATTCTGATAATTCTCGTACAGGAAAATTACTCCAAATATTTATATTTCTCCAAATATTTATATTTCTCCTAACTCTTGTGTAGTAGATATACGAAAAACACATCTGAGCGGGATACCACGTTTCCTCTTTTAGAGACAATCTTCTAGTGATTGATCTGAAGTGACGGGATTCAATTTTAAACAACAAACATCTACCAAACTGAAACAGTCTTAAAGGCACATTCATTGAAGTTTAACCGACTCAAACACCAATAACTTATACACCTCCCCATTCCGACGACTACTATATATCAGAACCACGCACGCCCGTTTGTATTGGCTGCATCACCTACCCTGAGCTTGGCCTGCACCATCTGCAGCGGGTAGGTGACGATGGTGGCCAGCGCCTTGCAGGCGGCTCCCACCAGGAACACGGTGGTGGCGCTCAGGGGAACGCCCGGACTCAGCCGCTGACGGAGACAGCATGGTCACGGCACCATTCCTGCTCCGTAGACACTCCCGAACACACCCCGCTCCGCAAACAAAATTGGACGCAGGGACAAACCGGCAGTTGTATTTTACTTGGATTCCAGGGTACAGCAAATACTTTCTAAATTAAAAATTGGATGTTTCACGTATTGGCCAGGTCATACAAACATGTCTGTTTTGCAAAGTCAAGAGAATATAAACTATACTCTGTTGAATACATTTTAGTTTTCTTTCAGGCAGCAAAATGTGTTCCCCAACGCGATTTTCACGAAAGCAGAATTCGTAGCCCTTGGCCGATGACAGATCGGGAAGCCAGTGCCATCTAAGAGAACAGTACCCGCCCCCTTAAAAAAACTCCACGCACTAAAATGGCTAACACTTATGTGTACAATATTTTTCAGCCGCGGCTTACAAGATCACAGTTGCAAAACAAAAGTTATTGTAGTACGATATACGATTTCTGTCGAATCATATAATTTTAGTAGCTTGGAAAAACAAAAACAAATTCCCCAATGTGCTAGTATGTACACAGTCGCCGTACAAAGCCAGTATGCCTCACAGAATAAGTGATTAAACATACCCTATAAGAAGCAGGGATCACGCGTGGGACTAGTCTGAAGGAAGGGTTTGTTGGCCTCGTAGGCGACGGACTCGAGGACTGACCTGGAGGTAGCGTTTGGTGAACTCGTAAGCCAGGAACTGGAGGACTGACCTGGAGGTAACGTTTGGTGGCCTCGTAGGCGACGAACTGGACGGCTGGGTTTGTGGTGAGCAGCAGGGAGGGTCCCAGGCCGTTGTAGAGCGCAGCGCGACCCTCCTCGGAACTGATCCGCGACACAGCATCTGTACGAGCCGACGACGTCCGGCATAAGAGGGCGGTCAATCCGAGGCTCAGCACCTCCCACAGCGTGATCGAACAGTGACAAAGCGCATCATACAGAAAACCGTCAATAAAAATCTAGCAGCAGATTCCCCTTTGACTCGCAACCACCGATGTCCTGGTAGTAAATCACCCACAACCGAGTGTGCAAGACGCAATACGGCGAGCCTTATTCTGATCCCCATCTACTCCCTAGCCCAGGACACAGTAGCAGACAGGTGCTGGTCGTCCCATGGGTGGACTATGAGTGAGGGGGTGCCTCTGATATCCGCTGACGACAGCGTGCTGGCCGTGCTGTCCTACCGGCCAAGCTGCGGTAGCGGCTGCAGTTGAGGTTTGGCTCTGACGCGTCGCCGCGTGGACCCGGCTCTGCGCGCGCCGAGGACACGCCCTGCATCTTCATCCGGGTGTTGGCCACCCACAGCGGGTTGGTCAGCAGTGACGTTTGTACACCCTGCAAAGGTGTCACACAGAATAGTCGGAGTAGCACCGGTAAGTCGCGTACGCCGATTCCTCTCTTCTCATATCAAACCAGGATATGTCACAGATGTAAGCTAACGACGTGATGGACATATTCACACGATCTGAATTGACAGGGAACTTTGCAAATCAGCTTTGCGGACATTTCAAAGCAAGCGAGATGTAACCATTGCTGGGATGATTCAAACGAATACAACTATAAACTATTTCAGCAGAAGACCTGACATGCTGCGGGCCTGATTTGAACGCTTTGAAAATGCTGATAAACACTCAGCTCAGTTCCGAGTCGTTGTTTGATCCTCACCCGCGAGCATGGCCATGGCTAAGTCCTTGGGCGCACTCTGTTGGCCGACCACCAGCCGCTTGAGGCCGTGGAAGGTGTAAAAGTAGACAAAGTTGGAGCAGAAGAGCGACTGGATGACAGGCACCAGGCCGCGGTAGAGAGTGGAAACGCCCTCCTGCCGCGCCAGCGCCGCCAGAATTTGTGCGGTGGGCGCGGCGCGCAGACTTTCATCCACTGCACAGGTAAAGAATGTGGTGAGCACGGTCACTGATGACACGGGCATGCACACCAAACCAAAATTTGTTAGTAATTCATCCAATATCCCATTCTAACATAAACAGAGAAGAGAGCTAAAATGGAGCTTTAAGCATGATACTCACATTGCAGTCGAGTCCGGACCATGTCCAGAGGGTAGGTCAAGCTCATGGCCACCGAGCTACCCTGGACCGTGAGAAAGAGGCATGTCAAAGGGGAAGGCAGTTGAGGCAACTATTCCACCCTCTCCCCCCAGTGAAACCCTAGCCCTAACACAGGTATTGGACACACTCACACTAGGGGAAGTTGATTTGCTACACTCTTGCTGTTTGGAAACTAAGGAAAACATAAAGACACAGAAGTTACAGGGTGTTCCAAGTGACCTGAGTCCACTGTAGTACATACCTACTGTTTGTGACTGTGAGAGGGTCACATAAATTACACAAACAAGTTTAAGCCATGTACTTCAATTCAGCAATCCAATGACTTAGTTTCCATGTCAAATGTGTGATCAGGATTGGACTGTCCTTAGTCCCTTGAGTGTTATTTCCATAGTGCTGCAGAACAGATTAGGCTATAGTGTTATAGAATATCATCTAATCCATGATTCCAGTATGTATTCTGATCCACAGTCCAATCCTCATCACGATTATGCGATGGAAACTAAGGCAAAGCTATCCACAAATTAGGACCTAGTCCCCATGGCTAAATTGTGGGCCGTATTGGACTGCCAATCCACATCATTGAAGGCTATTTCCCCAGAAATACAGTGTGGTCTGTGCTAAAGTGCTGGTGGCTGGTGAAACAGACTAAGGAGTCAATAAGTCGATTATTATCATGTTCAGTGGTCCCATCTGGATCATATTTTGCCCATGGAAACTAAGCCAAACATGCAAAGTTGTTGCTACCATGTACAATTGTTGTGCAAAGTGGATGCACATAAAATCCTGTAAATGGTATTTCTAAAAATATATTGGCAATATTTCACCCCAGTTCAAATGTTATTACTTACTGCAGCCCCAGCAATTGCATGGACGAGGGTTGAGTATGAAAAGAGTGAAGGCTTGGAATCAGCCATTGCTGTGATGAGAAACCGGGACTGAGCTGCGATTTAGGGTGAATTCACACCTTACGTGATCTTATGAAAATGAATTTGGTACAAGACTTCGAGAATTTTACATAAGGACGACCGAGCAAAACGGAACGAAAACCAAAAAAACGACAACTAACATTCTTATATCTATCACGCAAAATAGAAGTGTATGGCAAATGTCTACGACTCGCCAGATACGTAGACAAAATTCGAGGCTGCTAAATTCGTTTTATGGGAGCTGACCGGATCTTACAAGTGTCCCAGCTCCAAGCCCACGAAGGGGTAGAGGGTCCAGAATTATGGGGTAGGGTTGGGGGATGGGTGAGACACACGGAATATTTTACCCTTTTCTTCGGCCAACAAAATATGGTTCATGCTAAGAAATTGTTGAATGGGGCACGCTGTCCGGTGCCACCCCCGTAGTTTTACCGCTTATGGCAGGGGTGGATCCAGGCGAGGGGTAAAAAGGTAGAAGTAGTTGTTTCCCCCAACCCAAGGCTGGAGATCTCTTCTCGACCCAGGGGGTCCTAGATGGACTTACGCTGGCACGGCAATACTCCACTCTGTAAGTAGGGGGTCGAGCTAGGGGGTGTTAACCCCGGCATCCCGGATCTCTGCCCATGCCCAAACCACTCAACTTTAAAGGGAGTGTCCCACTTTTATAACGTGTTTTGAACTGAGATAGCAGTTTTGTAGAGCGTGTGCAGGAATCACTTTTGGCATATTTAGTTTTACTCAAAGCTCTCTATATAAAATTTCCGCACACTTTAAACATCAAAATAAAGGGGCCTATTGGCTTATTTCAAACCCTAAAGGAATACCTTCTATATGGTTGCAACAATCTGATTGGTCCTTAGGCCTGAGCCCCGCCCACTAGCGGGAAATGTCATGCTAACCAGTGAGCCAGCTTGCAATATGCCCGTTTGAAGGTGCGACGAAGATGGCGCAACACATGCGTTTCCTTCGGGCACAACTAGTCCAGCAATAAGCATTACAAGTCCAGCTATTTAGAGAATCAATCAGTCAATCAATTTTTATTTCATTTTCCATATAGACAGGTGAAGAGAAGCAAAGGAGAAGAATAGCAGATAAGAAACATGAGAAAGGCAGCAATAGTCATAAAGTAACGTAAAAGTGAGGTCGGTGAGTATGTTATGAGATCCGGACAAATAAACACAATGCTGGTCAGCAGAAATAACACAAAAACAAAAAACACCGCAGAAAAGCAAAGAAGAAGAAACAATACAAAACAAAGTGAGCGATCAGATAATCCAAAACACGCCTAACAAAAAGAACAAAATGACAAAAACTGAACAAAATGACAAAAACTAACAAATTATAATTCTAAGTTAGTTTGAAGTCGTGGGCCCACATATGAAGAAATAAGAAATAAGAAATACATCTGCCAAATTTAGGTACTTGATTAGTCTAATCATGCTTCTAAGCCTATTAACTTGAAATATCTGCAGAAAATAATACAAATGAAGAAAATCTCGGGCAAAAAATAAATTTGTTTGAGTGGTCTCAATATATTTTGCTTCAATTACCACTAACATCATTATAAATCACTACTGTGTGCTGTAACTAAGGTAAGTGCTTCCCTTCGTATTGATGTACGAATCAACTCTATTGTGATTGTGTTCCCGAATACAATACAGGAAGAAGAGCAGGCGGGTTGGGTAAGGTGCCAAGTATGTTGACGGGGATTGAATTTTCTGGCTTTGGGAATTGGGAATTAAGTGCTGTAATCCCATTAAAAGACAAGACCAGTGCCTATTTGTACTTATCACTTGGTCTTCCTGAGAAAGGCCGAGTGAAGACTCCAATCGAGCTCGTCAAAGAACGAAGACAGCAGGTCATTATGGCTTCCAAGGATTTTCAACAATTGTAGGTTATGTAAGGTTAGCGAACAGTACTTGAAATACGATTCAAAGCTAGTCGAACTGTATATTGGATCTAATGCATTTGTATCTCACTTCAAAACTGATAATGAAATTACCAAATTCCCTTTAACATGTTAGAGGTAGGCACTTTTTCATTGCACTTTTTTATTTCCAGGGAGATTATTCTGTTAAGTAAGGTTACATTGATAACTTATTTATTTTATTTCACAATTCCTCCAATATTGAATGGGGAGGTTAAGAATGGTGCAGACTTTCCTGCACATGTCCTCTGCGGAGAAACTAATTCATATACCGGTCTGCAAAGTATGGTAGCAGGCCAGACAAGTCGCACCAGCCATCTAAAATTCTCACATCACCAGTCTCCAAAAATTTACACCATTCTGTCACATATCAGGGAGGAAAAATTTACCCATTCCAACCCAAAAGTTGCAATGTTACCTCTATTATTAGTTAGTTAATTAAAACCTTTTTATAAGGCCCTCTTCTGTGTCTTGATAACCATTCAGTCATTATTTGTTGGTTTAAGTGTCACCTTCCTCACACCAGTCTCACAAATTCACACTGGATTGATAAAACTTGCACCACTCACTCCTGTCTCCAAGAGCATTCACACCAACAAGATCTCATAAAAAATGCCATACCTTGCACACTGGTTCAGATAGATCGATATATTAAGGCTCACTCCTATGTCTTTATAACCATTTTGACATTATTTGTTTGGTTTCCAGTGTCACCTTCCTCGCCTAAGTCTCACAAATTCACACCAGGTTGATAACATTCGCACCACATGCTCCTGTCTCCAAGGG
The DNA here is from genome assembly GCA_034440635.1 of Lepas anatifera. NCBI lineage: Eukaryota > Metazoa > Arthropoda > Thecostraca > Lepadidae > Lepas > Lepas anatifera. The sequence continues at coordinate 46,021 of JAOTON010000763.1, forward strand.
CACTCGCACCGACGAGATCTCGTTGAAAATGCCATACTTTGCACACTGGCAGATGGGTGTGAATTTTAGGTGGCTGACAATGTGGCTGAGAGTTTAGATGGCTGATGCAACTTCTCTGGCTTGCTGTCAGACTTTGCAGACTGGTGCACTTTACTATAGGGGAAAGTGTGTATTGCACCCCCTAACTAATTGGGCCCCCTTATAACAAAGAAAGATAGTAGTGGAAGTTTGTTTTCGGCAGATTAATCCAGTTCCCCTACTCGCTCTGCCAGTCGTGTTTTTATTATCTCTTGCTGGTGCTTGTGTCCCTTCTAAGCTTGGTGTGAGTGGTGCAATTTTTAAAACATGTAAGATAGTATCTGGTACCAACAACATTCTGGTATGCAAGAAACAAGGATAAGAACAATTTAATGTTAAATTGTGTAATTTTGCCTGACTTGCAGTTCTCTCATCATAACATTGGTGTTTAACAATGGATAACCTTGGACCATTGTAAGCAAGAAGCTGAGCTTCAACAATCACTGACAGGAAAGTGTGTAAATGCTGGCCTCTGCCATTTTTTGGTTAAAAGGTGGTCAAAGTTGCACTAGTGTTATTTACATTTGTGCTAAGTAATTAGACTCTCATTTATTCATTCCACAGACAAAACTCGAGACCAATATGAACATCTTTAGGCTACACAAGGTATTTTAGAAAGTGTTTCGGCACTAAGGTCACTTAAATTATAGCCCTCCTTTATATGCAATGTACATGGTAGACTCTCCTCCAAGAATGGTTTTGACAAGAACATCAGGTCAAAACATTTCTATTGAATAACATAAATTTTTTGGTAGTTGACTAAATTTGCTCCAATGGAGCAAAGCTGCACAGATTTACAGTTCCAAATTTACAGAGGAGATTAGGTGGGTAACAAAGAGAAATGCTTATTTGTTCTGCCTAAAAAATTATTCCTTTCTGGTAAGGGTCAGTGCATTTTGTCCCTTGTTTGGTGCAAAATTCTCACCACTACCACCATTCCTGGGGAACCCTTGCAACAATGAGATCTTGTTAAATATGCCACACTCCATGTCATGCCATACTTCAGATGGTAATCCTGACAAAAGTCACACCAGCTACCTAGAATAATTGTGATGCCAAGTACCCAAAATTGTCTGCACATGTGGAAGAAAAATAGTGCTGCTTGGAGTGGGTTTTATTGGTATTTGCATACATTTTTGGTTATATTTTTTCTCCAGGGCCATCCACTGTAAAGGCCATGGTTGATGTATAGTGACTTACTGCAGGATGGAATGTTTTTTGTTCCTTTTTAATATGGTGTATGTAGAACAGCAAGCTGATCATAACCTTAGAATTGGTCCTATCCAATGTCCTATTTAGCCCCAGCCTCCGTGAGATTGTGATTGTTTTAAACTCCACATACGCTCCTCTCTTTTCTTCCTCTCTACATACATCTCCTCTCTTTTCTTTCACTCTTCCTCACTGGCAACGGGTCTTGTGATCACTCTTGCATTGTAAGGAACCTATATATGAAATGAATGAGTATGGAGGGAAACGTCCTTTATATCCCCAAATCATTGATTCTGTCAAATTAAAATGTCAAGTGAGGTTTCTTTGTGGTATGCCATATTGCGTTCAGTTCAAAACTCACTAGAGCCTTATATTCCAGGTTTCCTGCCAGACCTGCCATAAGGAAGAAGTGGATGGCCGCGTCTAAAACAACAAAGGTGCTTGCCACCTACGGCATATGTCGCCAACACTTCAAACCGAGTGAACCTAACCTCACCGTTTGAAGTCAACTGCAGTCCCATCAATCATGGTCAGTATGAAATGTATTCCCCTGAACTTACAAGTTTTTGTAAAATAATTCGTTTTGCTTGTTGAATATTCGTTTGTGCAGTACTTCCTGTGCTGCTTCCGTGGGTATCCTACAATCTCATCTATCCAGTGCGGAGGATGTTGTGATGCAAGTTTGGTGTTTGTTGTGTACATCTGCTGGATGTTATCCTCTTTTGGCAACCCCTCTTGATGCAGTCATGCAGTCTGTTTTGGTAGCACGCTCCATCACATCTAATTACATTATTTACATATGGAATCGGGTGCCATTAGACCCCAATTCATGTTTGTGTGTCGTGCTTCACTTTGTCATGTCTCATCCTTGTATCGTGCACATTTTTCATAACCCCACCAGTGTGGCTCCTGTGTCAACTGGAAGTGAAAAGAATGCATTGCATTCTTACTACTCTGCCATTTACCGTATGATCTGCAGCTAGCTCCCGCTGAGCCAGCTGGAGAGGCGGGCACTCCATGCTGCCGGTGCCGGTGTCATGCCGTGGAGCCTGCTGGATCGACTGCCGACCCCCCTGTACACCGGCTCTCAGCCTGTCGAGGGCATCAGCTGCCGGTCGCTTCAGGGCTCGGGCTGACAGTCCTTCCTGGACACCGGTTACCGGCCCGTCCAGGACTCCGACGAAGTCATTTGCTGGGTATGTATCCCAGCAAATATTCTTATTTACGAAAAATCTTCTCGAGTGCACTATAAGCCTGGTCTGTTGATTTCCATATATTCCTATAGCACCATTTGCTTCTCGTGCTACACTGAAAATGATTTCAGTGCTGCTGTTAACCATTTGACTTGACATGGTCACGCATTTGTCATTCCGCTTGCAATGATGAGAGGGCTCCAATAACGCATAGTTTTGCTTCATTTGCTCTAGTTTTACAAATTAAGAACTAAAAATGAAATCTGATGCCCGTTTTATCACTATGTTGCTTTCTTTGATCTCGGCTGCCCTAATTTTCTACCTGACCTGAAAATGTTTGGTATTGCTATTCTCCGCCGCATCAAGCCCGCATGTCCTACATTGGGGTCTCCCATGGTGCTTTACCCTCAATTTAATGGGGACATCATCGGAAGAGTTTTTGTTATTAGCATCTGTCATGCACCTTAAATCTAATACACCATCTGTCATGCATATTTTTAGTTTCGTTTACTGCGCAGTTATTGACATGAGTCTCAAAACATGCTTAAGTAGACCCAAATGACCTCACAGAGGTCACAGGTCAAAACAAGCTTTATATACAGAAAAAGAAACATTTTTCGGCAAATTTGCGCTTTCCCCACGCGTTTCCAATGGAGAGATCATGACTCGTACCTGAACTTAGGTCAACAATATAAAAAATACCGAAACATAGTTTGTAGCCCCCGGTGCGCCCATTATATGAAAAAGGTTGCAAATTGATAAATTCACGCTACTCCGAGTTCCGAGTTATGTAATCCCAAACAATTTTTTAAGTGAGGTTACTTGACCTGGCATAGTGACCTGCCCCGACATGACCCGATTTCATTTTTTTAGGGAAAGTTGCCGACTTGATTAATTATAAGCTGTACCAAGTACGGTGGCGCTTGGCGCCGCCGTTTTTACGCAACGACGAAAAATATGTAGAGGGTTAGTCAGCACCCTTCCGCCCCACTGGGGAGGGTTAAAAAGTGAAAATTCGTTGCTGAAACGCCTGAAAATGACAGCTTTTTTGTACGATTGCCCTTATATTTGTGTTTTTAAGGCCGGGGTGGCCCAGTGGCTTCGTTGCCAGTCTACGGATCGGATAGCATGGATTAACGTGGGTTCAATCCCCACGGCGGGAAACCGCCTTCCGTGTCCGATCTAACCCAGTGGAGAGGATCCTTAAACACCCACGCCAATACTCCCTGTAATTGGGCAACTGTGCCTGTTGGGAGTGTCCCTAATAAAAAATAAAAATAAGTAGAACGAGTATAAAAAGTATTGTAACGCGCACCCTAATGCACATATGGTAGCGGTAAACTAAACCGATGAAGGAATCACTTGGAACCAATCATCAGATTTTATTCTAGTGTTTGACGCGTAATTATGGTTTACCAAGAAACAATTGCCTTTCAGAGAGGAGCCGGCCGGAGGTCAAGTACTCGTATGACGTCTGGCATGCAGGCAAAAACCTTGCCCCCCCCCGTCTGCGGCAACGTGCTTCTCAAAGCTCTGCCTGCAAACCTCTCCTACGGTGGATCACCCCGGTCAAGAACCACTTCTGGTGGTGTGCGCAGCACTCAGAGGGATCCGTCGAGAATTTCCACGTAAGAACCGGCATCTCTAACCAGTATGCTTACTTTCAATATATTGCAACAAAGATAAATATTACCTGTGTGAAGTACTGTTCAAGTTAGTCGGACGATGGAGCTTAGAAACTATACTTTGACTGAATGGGACATCTCATCTATAATACCTGGCCACATTTTCACATGCGAACTAATATGTTGTGGACCAAGGAAGAAATATATTTAAAGTAAGTCCACCCTTTGCCTTTTGAAAGTCTTACCACGAGAAGGGCCAATTTTTGGCATACTTTTGTTTTCGAAACCGATGTATGAAACTAGGCAACCTATGGAAATCCGGGGGGGGCAAAAAAGGTATGTACCCCCCCAACGGAAAAGCTCGAGACGAAACGTTTTACCCCCTCTTTCAAAGCGGTCGACCTCCCTTATGCCCCGACTCCTTTTTACCCTGTAGGCAAAATTTTGGGGCTTCAACTTTCACAAACAGAACCAGTTGAGTTCAGAGTAAATATTGGGTTTGGATAGGAAAAAAAGTATCTTGAGCCATTATTTTTCACCCCGTGACTTTTATTTTGCTTTTCGCCTGAAATATCCCAAATGTTACCGTCAAGGCATATTAAAGGGAATGTGGCACCTTCTCAACGTGATTTTAACTGAGATAGCCAAGTTGTAAAGCAGGTCGGAGAACCCGGTACTCCATATGTCATTTGTGTTGGAACTCGATATTTCCGTGAACGATGAACCCAGAGGCCATGTGGGCGTTGCATGGCCTCTGCCATGCAACGCCCACCAGCACGTAACAAAATTAAGTAACTTCACATTGTACTGTTGTGACTAGAACGATGATTCTGGACTCCGCATTATCCTGCAGGAAATAAAATGAGCATTCTGGACTATTCTGGACTTAACATTACACTGTCAGGACTACAACCAGCATTCTGGACTTGCATCCTGCCAACTGCATAGCCCCGCTCAAGGTCAAAGCTGTGTATGTGGTGATATGTTCTCCTTTGCGGCAGGACCGTGCGCGTGTACAGCAGGGTGAGCGACGCGTTCATACTACTGCGCCCTCTGAAGGTTGCCAAGAAGCACGCTCACATCCGCCCACTGCCGGACGCTTTCTTGCAGCGACGAGCCGCAAACGTTGTGGTCGAGCCTCCGAGCCAGGAGACCGAGGGGCGGCATCCCTTCAGCCTGGTGCACCGAGCACCTGGAGCAGAGGAAACCAAGGCTGCTCTAGAGTCAGTCAGAACGGAAAGGAGCCGGTTTGGACATTAATCTGGCGGTGTTGTGTCTGTTGGCGTCCTGCGTCTACTTAGTCTCGGACGCAGGCCCGGTGCCGTGGCGCAGGGCTACCCCTGGACCCGTTGCACTCTCAGTCCGGGGTGAGGCGGTGGATGGTTACAGATTTAAATAGTGTAAAACGATTCAGATTCATGTACTTGTCGCGAGTTGCATCGTGCTTATCCTGCTGATTTGTACTGGCTCTGATACCCACTGGAAATGTCTTCTCACACTCTCTTTGTACTCGCAGGTGTTGTGTTGGACTTTGCAGTTGTGTGAGGGTCACGGGTGTGAGTGATTTTTCGGTTCTCATTTACGTGTCACTCTCTTTGTACTCGCAGGTGTTATGTTTTACTTTGCAGTTGTGTGAGGGTCGCGCGTGTGTGTGTGATTTGGCGGTTCTCATTTACGCGTTATTTTGATACACACGTTTTTATGGATGGAACACTTTTTACCTTTACAGGATGTCGTCGGCCAGCTCCTTGTAGCCGATGTACACCCCGTTCGGGTCCGGCCATTTGCTGCGTATGGCAGCCACCACGCATGTCGGCACCGGTTTGCGCGTCCCGCGACCAAGCCTGCCCCACCTGGATCAGAGTTAAACACCATGTGCTGTGATTGAGGTGTCTACTTCAAGATTCCCGTGTGTTAGGACAGTGATTGGGTTTATTGGAGATAATTGCACTAGGAGGGACTTTTAAGACTAACATGGCCACCGTTGATTCCATGGCTCACAGGGCCTCGCCTCCACAATATGCACTGGCGGTAGGCCTGGCAGCGCCTGGGCCGGTTCAGCGCCCCGGGCTCCCCGTGCCCTCCTGGAGGCGCAGTGGCATACAACGCGTCTCGGCGTGGTAGAGCATGGCGCAGGTCACTGCTGCCTCGGTGAGCACGGGGAGGCGAAGTTGCTGAAAAGTTAAAACGCATAATTTTGTTTTGGGTCAACATTTCTACCTTGCATGTCCCGACCGATTCTTGAAGATGAGTTACTTCCAAGAGGTATTCATCAGTCATGTTCAGTTCAGTAGTCCTGGCCATAGGCGGATCCAGGGGGGCACGTCCCCCCCGATCGACCCTCGGCGCCCCCTGAAAGGTCGATGGCGCCCCCTGAAATGTCGCTTCCCACCCCCCCCAGGATACGAAAGTCGACGCCCACCGATAGGATTTGGCGCCCACCTGATAGGTTTTGCCGTTCATAAATGGCGCCCCCTTGGTCCGAGTGGCGCCCCCCGAGATGGTGCCCCCTCCGATCGGCAATCCTGGATCCGCCTATGGTCCTGGCCGGCTCAGGGGTCGAGGACTGCCAATTAGTTGAGGGCGACATTGGTAGAACGGGCACATTATTTTTAGGTAACGCGCGCAGTGGAGAGGGGCCTGGCGTCAACCCGCAGTGGAGGGGGGTCTGGCGTCAACACGCAGTGGAGAGGGGTCTGGCGTCAACACGCAGTGGAGAGGGGTCTGGCGTCAACACGCAGTGGAGAGGGGTCTGGCGTCAACACGCAGTGGAGAGGGGTCTGGCGTCAACACGCAGTGGAGGGAGTCCTAAAGCGCCCCTGAGATCTCGAAAACCAAGGGGAGAAGAAATTCGCCCGTTATGCAGTGTGTGGGGCATTTACATACTATCATAAATGCAAAACAACCTCGATATTGCAAAATAACATTTTTTACATTATCTTCCGTGAAATATATTAGTCAGGCATCCCTCAGCCTTTAGCTGTGCAAAACAATTACTGGGTCGTGGCAGACGCAGGGATCCTGCCGACAGCATTCTTGCTCCAATGCTGTCGGCATTGGCTGGCATCTGTAACGCAGAGTTGTTGCTAGTGATAGGAGTGTGCATACCAGCACTGTACCGAGGGTAGATACAAATTGAAATGAAATGAAAGAATTACGATAGCTCTGCGGCACTAAATCCGGTGCCCACTCCGTATTTTAGTAACCGATTAGTGAATGCCAGCCAGTTTCCCATATCTTTTATTTGAGAGGTCTATGAAATTTTCCTCCAGTCAAGAAATATACCTATCCGTTGGAGTCCTAGTAACAATGTCCGATGTGAAAGCACACATGTATGATCCCATATCCATATTTAACATACCAAACACTCACAAAGGAGAACAGTGTTCGATAAGAAAAAGGAGGTTAAAAGACAACCTAGGACCTATGAACCCATACAAGTATATTACATCATCATCCTATAACACCTAGGTCCCGCATCTGTGACCGCCATATAGCGATCCCTAAAATAACGCTAAGGCGGCCACGGACGCGGGAACAGCACATTCAAAACAAGGTAAAAAAATTCAAAGCACCACGAGAAGTAAAACCATACAAGTCACAGGTGTGTGGCAAAAAAGGAGCATGACACCCTCCAGAGCTAACCGCGCAAAACTCGGCCGCACGACTGCGCAAACCTCGGCCGCTCAACCTCGCACACATCTACTTTTCCATTGCTGATGCTTGTAATATTATGTATATTCAAGCACTGATTTTCTGCAGTGAAGATGGGTCTAAACGTAATTGCGTCACACAGCTGCCTGCGCGAGTTAATTAACGCAAGCAGGCCAACCTGTGAAAGCTATTACTGAATAGACAAATCATGATGTTCCGGAAGCAAAACATTGGCTTTGCTAATGCTGATGCGTATCTTGCTGAAGTCTGCTGCTGAGCCTGTAGCTATTCAAATTACTCTTCTTGTGCTGAAGTTACAGTTAAGCACACCTTCTGACCGGCTCAGCTGGATAGCTTATACATAACCATCAGTTACAGTAGTGGAGCCAGTGTTTAGTCTACCAAAAACAAATAATTAAAAAAAGGGCATACCTTCCACAGAGGCACCATATGTACCAGGTTGGCTGCTGGCTGAGGGTGGAAGCTGCTGGGAAATGCCCGCTTCCATCTCCCACATCAGGGAGGGGTACTTCAGCAGCAGGGCTTCCACAGTTCGGCGGAGACTCTGGTCATCAAGCATCCCCAGTACTCTCGGTGTGAAAAAAATGCAACACTATAAAGCAACACAGCAAATAAGTTTGTAAGCACACCAAGCTGTCTGATCGACATCCTCCTTCTGTGGCTGGTCATAAATCAGATTGTAAGCGAGTCAAGTGAGACATGGAGTTAAGTGCAAGATCTTCAAATCTTGTTTGATATTGTTGGAAAAGCTAGAAGTCACATTTATTTCAAGTAATAAAATCCAGTAAGTCGAAATGGTAAGACATAACAAAACATACAACAAACACACATAAACTTCATGTGAAATTTGTTACCGCTTCATCTTGTTTTACCTCATATGGTCGTTTTTTAACCCATGTGTGTTGCGTGCTTTTCTGAATATATGTATGGATGTAAATGCGAGACTGGTGAGAGGGAGGTGACACTGACAACCAAACGAATAATGTATGAATGGTTATAAAGACACAGGAGGGGGACTTATCAAACTAACTTATAACAGAGGCAGTATTGCATTGTGTGGGTAGGGATGAGTGCATTTATCTCACTGGTATTTTGCAGATTGTTGTGAATTTTAGGTGGCTGGCGTTGCAAATTTGTGAGAAAATTTTAGATGGCTGGTGCGACTCGTCTGGCCTGCTGCCATGCTTTTCAGACTTGGTTAAAATGGGCATACACTGCACCCTTTAGAACACTGAAATGGGGAGACGTGGAAATGACATGGAATCCAATGTTTTCTCATAAGGTACAAATGAAACACCCCACCAGCCATCTCAGCCAAAATCACATCAAATATGTGCTACATTTCCTTGAAGTCTACATAAAGATTTGATAAAAAATATATGAACAGGGTGCAATGAGAACCAGATATGGAAGAATAAAACAATATCATTTGTGTCTCCATTGCTATGTGCCAAAATCTTTGTTGTGTTTACCTTTACCTTGCTCGATGGAAATATTTGTTAAACAATTTGTGGAACCACCACCAATAAATAAATCTAATAATCATCAGAGAGCATTTGGCAGCAAGGAGACCAGAAAAGGGAAGACAAATTAACAGAAAATTCACCTACCTCCACCCACAGCCTGCTGTCAGCTTCTGCTATTGCATTGCTTCAGCTTCTGCTATTGCTATTATTATTGCATCTGTAACATATGTGGGCCCTCAACTTGGAATTATCCTTGTTAAGATCTTTCTGTGATTATATTTGTTCTTTGATGTGTATTTAACGTAAATTCAGTGTTCATTGTGTTTTGTATTTGCTCGCTTCTGTTTATTATTTCTTTCCCCTTTAAAGGTTGTGGTGGTGCCATAGCCGGGAGAGCCCTGTCACTGTGGTTGGGTGCCCTGTTTGTGCTGGCTATGTGTCTGTGTGTTTTACGAAAAACAATAAAAATGTCTCTCTCTCTCTCATAGCAAATAAATATTTACCCTCTGAAATCTACTATCCTTTACCTCTGCACTGTAAGGAAAATCTTTACAATCCCTGCACGAACTCCCGCCAAATCTTTTAAGGCCGTCTCCACATGTCATCCTGCTGTTTTTTAATCCATGTCTGTTTTAACCCATGCCTGTGTATGTTTCATTTGCTCGTTTTTTGTGAATATATGTATGGAGGTAATCTGGTTGGATGTGGATTGACAGAGTCAGATTTCCACTATTTCCATTGCCAACAAATTATCAGTACTGCAAATGCATCTGGATAAATCATGTGATCCTGATTGGAATTGTCCATGGAAACTTGTCAGCCAGTCCTTTACTTTGCCCCCAGCCTCATTGTCAAATTGAGAAGATCATGACCTCACCAGTTTTTTTCCTTTGTTCTGCTCCTTTGTTAACTTGGAAACTTTAAGTGCATAAGAAACAAGCAATTTTTAAGCATGCTACGAATTATATACACACAACACAGTAATATCAGTTAGCATCAACGGAAATCAATGCCCTACAAATAACATTTTTGTCATATTTGCCTCAATATTTACCTTGATAATACTACGGACATTTCGAAATAGTTACACAAAACAACAGAGACAAAAGCTGAGTTATTCTGCCGTGCAGAAAGCATACTAGTATGCCGCACACATGCGCAGTACCATATCTTGTGGCTCATGATACCGTATTGCGCATGCGTGCGCCGCAATATTTTGCGTTCTGCCGGCAGTACAACACGGCTAAAATCGCGTCGAAGGAATGTCACATATGCGCAGTAATCGGTTGACCTTCAATTCCATTTCACAGCGAGTCTACGATCGAGCTAAATCAAGGTTTGTGATTTTACCGACTATTAAAATTATTATTTTGATGACGTCTATAATTAGTAGAAAGGAAGATATATTTCTGTTTCTAGCGTATCAAAGTGAAGAAAAATGTGGTTTCCTGATTTTTAGACCAATTTTGTTGATTTAATATGCTGTCTGGAACTTCGACAAACTGGTCCATTCCCTTTAAAGGGATATTGTCGCAAAAATTATTATTGTGGTTTCTTAATATTTGAAAAATCCTGATTCTGGCACTATCAATCATTTCTTTATCTTCAGCTAAATTTTTGGAGGCCACTCAACAATTATTCAAATTCGCTAACAATATCAATAATAGGCTGTAACCTGCTCTTCACCTCTATTCTATCAAACAAAGTTTTAAGTTCTACAAATGATTTTTTGGGAGTAGAAAATGTTTTTATGCTGTATTCGTATTCAATTTATTTTTATTAACCCTTAAAAATACAAATATTAGATTAGTTTGGCCAAAACATTCGGCTTGAGAAAACTTATCAGGAAAGTTTTAAAATCGGGCAGGTGTCGCACAGCGGGGATGGTATAGTGGCCTCCATTCCCGACTCTCACGCGGGTAATACGGGTTCGAATCTAGGTCGTGGAAGTTTTTACTGTAAAAAGATTTTTTCTGAATTTCTTCTTGTTTGTTCATGCGTTCTAATGGATGAAGCATAGTCGGATTCATGTTTGCCGATCGGGGGAGGGGTAACTTCCGCGGAGGGCACCATCCGGACCGGGGGGGGGCACCTTTGACCGGCAAAACCATCAGATGGACGCTAAATCCTATCAGTGTGCGCCGATTTTCGCATCCTGGGGGAGGGGATGGGACGCGACATTTTAGGGTTCACCGAGAGTTAATCAGAGAGGGGAGGGGGCGCGTGCCCCCTTTGCCCTCCTGGATCCTCCTATGGGATGAAGTAAATATTCTAAGGACAATTTCTTCTGGTTATCCCTCCGTCCGAGTAGTTGAGGGAAAGGGAATATTAGCCCCAAATATTTTTCTAATCTGATCGGCGTACCAAACTGGAACCGGCTTGTCTCCAGCTCCCTGCAATGGTTCTCAATCCGTCGGATTTCCCTCTATTGGAGACCAGTTCCCCTGTTTTCTGACCAGCGGGACACACTGTTCGCCGTTCGAAAATGTCTTTTGTGTCCTTTGCTGAAGGCCATTCTTGAAGGCTGACCGGTTTTCGTGCAAACCAAGAACCAGAAACCGGCCCAATAAAAAGCAGGGGTGACTCTTCGAGATTATATGTGTTAATCTCGAGATTAATGTGTCTCGAGATTAATTAATCGTTTAACCCTCGCCCCACCGGGGGTCATCGATGGCCCCCTAAGGTTTTTCCGGGATGGCAGAAAGACGATGAGGCGCAGCACCGTGGTTGAGGGCTCTACCTCTCACTGCATCATTTTCCCACCATCCCTGAAATTTTTTACCCCGGGTCACCCAAGGTCAGGTCACCAGACGAGGTCAACCAAGGTCACCTCACTTCAGCTTTAGAGCTCTGTAAGAGCTACATTTCGGAGTCGATCGATTTGAAACTTCCTACACTTTATGACCCCTCCAGGGTCTACAAGGTGTATATCCGGGATTTTTCGATTTCGTGCCCTGAGGTCAGGTCACGAGGTGACCTCTCCCATTGAAAAAGCATGGGAAAAGCTGTCTTATGATCTAAAAGTCACAAAAACGATTGAAAATGCTGAGCTTGATCAGAAAAGCGTTTTTGGACACCCTTTCACGGATTCCAGGGGCCATATTTGCCCTTTGACATCCCCAAGGTCATCCAAGGTCACCAGGGGTCAAAAACAGTATTTTGACAATAACTTTGACCTGTATAAGCTAGTGCGCTGAAACAAACACCATCGTGTTTGTCTCGTCATTGGCTTTCATTTGATATACGGCAAGGTCACTTTCCGACCTTTCGTGACCTCAGGTCATACTAGGTCACGAGGTGACCTCTGGAGATCAAACTACTGGTGGGAGGGCTTTACGCTTTCATAGCAGAAAAAGTACTGGCAATTTCCTATCAAATGTACTTTCCCACACCTCAATAGCTCTAAGGGCATAAGAGTTATGCCCAGTTTGCTTAAGCATTGCATATTTGAGTGAAAATAGCCGATCTTGACCTAATTTGACCTCTGGAGGTCAAACCATTGACCTGAACACTAAAACATGTGAAGTAATTTCTTACTGAATTCACGCGAGCTTTCTAGTGCACTTTGCAGATTTGCGCTAACGCCCATATTTTCGGAGTTAGAGGGGGCTATCGATGACCCCCGGTGGGGCTAAGGTGGCGCCGGACCCCCGGTGGGGCGCGGGTTAACACGCGCATTGACGGGAGGTGGGTACCCGCCCCCCCGTCTGGTTTTTCGGATAGAACATAAAAACGGCGGCGCATAGCGCCGCCGCACTTGTATCCATACGCGTATATTAACAGTAAAAACGCAGCACATGGTAAAACATACACTCCTAACACTAGGCAAAGAAAACTAGGCAGGGGCACCGCCACGGAATTTAAGCCATCACACATTTATTAGGTAGGTACTTAACACACTCGGGTTAAAAATAAACTCGGGTTAAAAAATTTGACATACCTTCTCTCATCATTTTTACAACTTTTGTCAAAATTTTAAGGTTAGGTCATCTCAGGTCAGGTCACCAGTACAGGTCAAGTGACCTGACCTCAAAGTTTAAGACAAAATAAGTCGGAACAAAGTGAACTCATCCGATTGAAGTGACCTGACAAAATGGTTAAAATATTTCGATGGAGAAGCGTATGGGCTACCCAAAGCCGTTTACCATTTTTCACTACCTACCGTGGTTCTGGAGATTTTAGGGGGTACCCGCGCCCCCTGTCAAAGCGAAGGCGGCGCAGAGCCCCGTCGATGCGCGTGTTAATCTGGTAAAACAACGAGATAAAACGTTAATCCGTACGAGATAAAACATGTTCGAGATTAAATGTGGCGGTCTCCCAGGGCGGACCACCCTGAAAGACCGCCTGGGCCTTTCACGGCAGGAGAGTGTGGAGGTGGAGCGCCTGCGCATTGGCCACTCCCTTCTCCTGTGCAGCTACCGAAAGAGGATCGGCCTGGACCCGGAGGCCACGTTACAGGAATGCGACGATAGAGAGGACGAGATCCTCCACCACCTTCTGACCCGGTGCCCTGCGTGCGCTGACCTGCGCTGGGACATATTTGGACGGGACGACCCGCCCATCCGGGAAGCGCTGGCGGACCCACGACGGCTGGCGATGTTCCTTCGGCGGTTGGGGCGCCTGCAGGGGCGCCCCCTCCCATATGGCCGGAACACTCAATCAATCAATCAGATTAAATGTGTCCGTCGACATCTAAATCTTTGATATAATTGTAATTCTTTGGTCTCCGGAGAATATAAAAACACGTAGTCTAGAGAACCAGAGAATAGCTGAATGTGATACGGAAGAATAACTCTTGATATGCGTCAGAACTGGGGAACCAGAGAGCAGCCACCACGATCCTTGGATGAACTCATCAAAGCGTGGAACGCACCACGAACCCAAACCTGATCACTTTTTGTTTCAGGGGGAACGTTTGTTGTGTGTTGCAGGTTGGAGATGGACTGGCCACCTCACTCCTCTGTCCGTGGTGGTAGCTCTTTCTAATTTTTTTCGTATATAGATATACAAGATTTAAGAATACATTGTTTTTTACTTCAAGTTGAGTTAGTTTCTGATCAGGGCACATCAAGAAAATATACCTCAAAATTATAGCCTGGAACAGTTCGTATTAAATAAAAAGGATTCTATAATTAATCTTAACATTGGTAGTCACAGAGTCTAAACCTAAGAAGACGCATCGCAGCTTTAAGACAAGCAAGCTGCTACCCTCATGAGTGACATTTGTTTATGAAAATAATAAGCGTTTATTTTTAATACTTCGGAGTTCGGAAACGGTCCTTTCTCATAATAGAACAAACAATTCCAGAAGCACTTCATATAACATCATATCATTATATAAAATAGTATATTAACCGTTATTTTTATTAGATTGTTTATTAGATTATCTACGTTAATAAGATATTTCATGACCAGCCTCCTCGAATCATAGTTCCAAAATGGGGCTAATACACTAATAAATATTCAGGTACATCCCTTCACCAAAATTATCATAATATAATAGGTGAACACATACATTTTTAGTCAGAGTGCTAGGATAACCTCGAATCGAGTTCCAATATTTGAATATTCCAGTACTGAACTGCATTATTCCAGCATTCGATTTCCAAATCAGATTTCTAAATTTAAATTTCTAAATCTAAATTTCAAGCCTTGGTCACACTATGACCAAAAGTTTTCGCTTATTGTATTATGAGGATTCTGACGAGGGGCTGTGCCCGAATATGTGATCACAGTGTAATCACAGGCTCCATTTTGCGTCAAGAATTCGAGAGGCAAAGCCATGAAACATCTTACCAATTTATAATCATGCTCCTCGGCTACGCAATGCAAAATTCATCTACTTTTAAAAACCAACAGATATCAGTTGATCAATGAGGCTTATATTCAATCTCACAAAAACATGAGAAAATATAACCTACCAGGAAATTACAAGCGAGTGATAACCCTCGGCAGGTGAGAAACGCGTGCAACAATCAGGTCTGCGAGTCCCCAACGAGCAGTCTTCCGAGTGCAACGTGGACTAGAGGATATAACTCAGTACGTCAGTGACGGATCCAGGCCAATATTTTTGTGGGGGGGAGGGGAGGACAGGGTCCAAAATCGTGAATACACATTTTTTAAAGGTCGGTGAAAATCGCAGAGTTTGGGAGGAAAGTAAATTTTCCCTGAACCCACCAGTGGGTATGCAGCTCCTAGCTTCCAGTCATTGAAGTGCACTCTAAGAAGGCTGGGAGCGAACCAAATACTGAGTGTACATCAAAAGCATAACAGATTTTGCATCTGTCCACAATAAGTGCTACACGGTTTGATAAAATGTTCACCGCAATAGTCTGAGCACAGAGGTGTCACTTATTATTTTCGCCGACTTTCGCACGTACGACCACCAACAAAATCTGACCACTTGTTTTTTTACTATAAAGACCCTTTGCATGACTAATTTTCTTACCTTTAGGCTAAAAAATACTTTTAATGGCATGTTTTACTGAGGTCCTCAGAGGATTTGCCTTAATATACCGCGATAAACACCACTTACGCACATACATGGACTGCGGCGGCGCCGTGGGGGTGTAGAGCTGGGCTAGGCTCTTCTTAAATTAGAAGATATTTTCACAGCAGGAACAAATGGGACCAAATAAAGGGTACAAATAAAATATCACAAGCCCACAATGAAAGCAAACAAGATATCACTGAATCTTGTTTTAAACATATGCAATATATATATATATATTATATATATATATATATATATATATATATATATATATATATATATATATATATATATATATATATATATATATATATATATATATATATATATATATATATATATATATATATATATATATATATATATTCAAGAACAAAGACATCCCCAAAGACGATCTATAGTCTAGATCATGGGTTTGTGGAGGGGTCAGGTGGAACCATGCAAATTCATGTTTTTTTATAAATTACAATACATTATTTCAACACTGGCCCACAATAGGAAACAAATATTCCAAATTTCAGGTCTATGGGAGAATCGGTCTGATTGGGTTCATCCCATTCAAACTAACAAACAAAATGATCATACACAAGCTGGTTCATTGGGACGATAGCTTGATGATACACAGCAGCTACAAAAGACAGGTTTTCTAGTAAACAAATTTTTCTCTTTGAAGCGACCCGCCTAATCTTTCATATATTCTTCCAGAAAAACACAAAAAATTGCATCGACCAAGACTGCCCCCCTGTCATTCCTACATGACTATCCATACTCTTTGTTCACAATTATATTGTTGTATTGGGTACACTCCTAGTGTTTCAAATCATAATACATCTTATCCTAGTTTTCCTTCAGTTCATTTTTAATATCAATTATAAAAAGCATGCAGATGGGCATTTTCAGAGGGCAGATGGATGAATTCATCTGCAGATGGGCATGAATGCAGATGGGCATTTTCTGAGGGCAGATGGATGAATTCATGCTACAGTCACTTTCATGTCTGGAAACAAACAGTAGCACTTGAAATATGAGTAAATGGATCTGATAAGTAGATAGGAGTACACGGACTACTATGTACTGTATGGTACCAAAATAAATGGAAAATCTGTTTCAATCTGTAAAATTAATCAAAAACATTTTCATACTTAAAAGAAGGTAGGCTAAGCAGCAAATGCACTAGCATGCACACATTGTGCAGAGCCAGTATTTGTAACAGGTAGAAATTTGTAATTCAAATTACAAGCTTGATATAGACTTTTACTAGAGTGCACAAATATTGTAAATATAAAGTTAGACCAAAAAGAGAGGGAATATGGGCAATTCAAAAATAATATGCTTAAATAATCATTGGAGAATTGCCATCACCAAATAATTTTCACCTATTTTGGTACACAAGTTCACCTGTGCAACAATAAAATGAGGACTTTTTGGCATTGACACTGCTCATAAGCCTTGTTCCGTCTGCCAGCACAGCCTTGTCCGCGAGCCCTCGAGCCTCTCCTCTAGAAAAGAAATACCACAACTGTCTCTAGTATGTGCTATGGCTAATCAGACAAAAATGAACCAGAATACCTATCTACCAATCACAAAAAGTATGCTACCACTGTTGTGCTGTTACTGTTTTTACAGCAGCACCACAGCAGGTAGCCAGCCTGTAAATCTAAGATTGGTTCTAAGATTGGTTCTCAGGGAGAGGCTATAGCCATGTGACATAGACTCAATCCAGTGTGCAAAGTATGGCATTTTCAACGAGATCTCGTCAGGGTGAGTGCCCTAGGAGACAAGAGTGAGTGGTGTGAAGTTCATCAACCTGGTGTGAATTTCGCAGACTGGTGCAAGGAAGGTGACACTGAAAACCAAACAAATAATGGCTGAATGGTTATAAAGATACAGGAGGGGACCTTATAACAAGTATTTAACTAACTAATACAAGAGGTAGCATTGCATTGTGTGGGTAGGAAAGGGTTCATTTTTCTCTATGGTATATAGCAGTTTGGTGTGAATTTTTGGTGTCTGGCAGTGCAATGATTTTAGGTGTCTGGTGTGACTCATCTAGCCTGCTGCCATACTTTGCAGACTGGGACTCAATGCTGCTCGCTGATTGGTGTTGACAGATGAAACGAGACCACAGCTATAACAGTGGGCCAAAATGAATAGTTATCAATGAAGCATACAATTTGCTTTTTGGCAACTTCATGAACCTAATTAATGCAGAACAGAAACATTAAATGCATTGCCCATACTTGATAGGATTAGTGTTTGACTAACTCACTACACTCACTAAACAAAACCTCAATAAGCATTGGTGGCCAGCAAAGATGGATGGCATAAATTCAAATTGTTTCATTAACTTTTCACGCATAGATTTTTTACCTCTAAGAAAATCTCAATTGACCACATCAAAGGCTCAAAATATTCTACGTGCAGATTACCGACGATATGTTGATCCACGAGACCGGAGAGGCTACAATCTCCTCGTCCGAAAAACCACCCAAAGCTTTCTTCATGCCTCAAAGGAGGCTCTTCTGGATCGCACTACCCGTATCTTTTTATTGTATCATTTTAGCTGCAATGCAATCATGCAATAACGAACAATTATTAATTATAATCTTTAGGGTATTCGGGCCTGACCGCAGCGCTAATTAGTGTTATAGAATTTGTATTCATATCTTCGCGTTTGCCGCGGTTTTTGAAATGGTGAATATCGATAGTTCATTGGTAGCCATGATGACATCACATTGATGTAAGATAAGCCCACGTGACCAGATCCTATAAGGACTGGGCTTCTGATTGGTTGATGGTATTTCTTTAAAGTCCTCTATTTCTCTTTCAAAAGCGTTTTGGAAATATATTTTCATAGAATAAGTTTTGATGTTATAGGTTTTAGCTACTGAACTGCTTTAAAAGAAATGTTTGACATGTTTTCATATATAAATTGATAGCTATAACCGAGTCTACGTCACTTTATCGTTACCATAAGGACTCGGTAAAGTCGTCTATAAATGTTGACTTTGAGGCCGATTTTCAGGCATTTTGGGCCTGAATTTGCAAAAATAAGAATATGACTTCTGAAACAACTTTTTGTAACCTTTTGATCTAGCCAATAAAAATTTTTGCGACAATGTCCCTTTAAGTAGGCCTGAGTTGATCAAATAAATGCATGCCCTTTCAACAAATTCTTTGAAGTGTTATGATTTCTTCATTAGATTTACGTAAAATAAGCTGCTCGCCGTTGAGATCAAGGTTACTGTCAAATGGGTGAAACAAGCTGATTTTGATTTATACTATATTGCTGCCAAATACGCCCAAACATGGTATGTTCCAGCTGATCCTTCCAGAAACTTAGTAGTCTCCTAGAACTTAGTAGGAAATGGTGGTGACGTCATCATGGGAGGACTATATTTAGTAGGAAACTTGGTTGTACCCGTAGTTAAAGTACCCTGGGTCAGCCTCTCTCGAGGCTGCCCCAACAGGACGTCAAAACTTCCCACCTTCGGAAAAGTGGGAACCAGCTTCAATCCCTTAAGCTGTTGATCGCAATGTATATAATAAACATACTGTACCAAGCCTTATAAAGTTCACAACCCAATAAAGTAGGGACTGGGTCCTCAACTCGCTGTTCCCCACCTGCTTCAAGAACATTGACGTACACTGGGCAGAGATATTGTACAAAATCCTGGCTTAGTCTGGTGATGGCTCATCATGAGCTCAATGACAGCGCAAATGAGAGGGACCGGGAATACCTAAAAAATACCTGTACACCTAGGGTATTCCAAGGTAATCATGTGGCCTTCCATCTGGAATGCAATTCCCTTGACAGAGCATAACACATATATGTACCTTCCATTCTGACCTCTAAATCTATCAGCCAGGGTTAAGTAGAAAATACAATGTTACATACTCAGACTATGCTTTAAATAATCGCTTACAGCCCGTATTGAAATCCGTAATGATCCCTGGTAAATTGTGAAAGACATGCCGAAGCAATCAAGCAACCCCTCACGCTCACCTATGCGCTTCCAAAATGGCGTATCCAAAGCCATGGACTTGCTGAAAGCTTCCTTTAATTTTCAGTCCACCTCTTTTCTGCAACGCATTTTCGCTCCAGCAACGCTAGAAACGCTTGCAGTGTTTATGACCTATTCGTCATAAAAACGGCGGTGTTTATGACGCATGCGTCATAAACACCGCTTCCTCTCATATGACCTATTCGTCATAAATACCACGGTGGTCGTGTTGGGTGAAAACCGTTTTGCTCTACCTTTCCTGGTTTTGGCTGTATTGGGCCCTCTGCAGACCAAAACCCTCCATATTTCTTGTATCAAAGCAATTATGTAGAGAAGCGCGTGACGGGGCGTGACGGAAACCACATTGTAACACTTAATTTTGGCGCTGATTCTGATGTTGTTGTTGTTGTTGTAGGGTTAAGGCGCACAGCCTCTGGGGCTCAAGCGTCTCGACCTGTGAAATGGGGGGAAAACCTCGCGACCCGTGAGAGGTTCCAGTGAACACTGGAACCAAGAACCGGTAGCGACAACAGGGGCTTGTTCCAGCGCCTCCTTAGAAAAAAAGATGAGAGTAGCTTGGAGTAAGTCGGAGTAGGCGCAAAAGCAGTGTCCGCTGGACCGATTTCGGATGAGATTGGATGAGATATCAGCTGATTGCGCCTGATCAGCGCCAATATGGCGGGCGTGGCGCAGCTAAGAAACTAATCGAATTTGGTCAAGTCCTCTGATACTCATTTAATGTATTTTAGTGAAAGTGGAATACAGAAAAACAACGTAATCAAAACCTTTATCTGCCCACAAATGTCGCGTCTCACTGTAAAACAACTTATTTTAGTTTCTCAATTGAAATTCGTGCGCCACAATTGAGCTCCTCCAACCTCCTCTGAAAAACCACCTTTCGTTTGAGAGGAGATTGGATTAGATTTGAGATGAGCTTTGGCGAGCTTGGAGGAAGTTTAAGGAGGCGCTGGACCGGGCGAGAGGAAGTTGGAGAAGCTTTGAGGAGGTTGGAGCAGGTTTGAGGAGGCGCTGGAACAGGCCCCAGGTGTACTATTAACTAGTCCTTATCTAGGATGACTCTTTGCAAACACAGGGCCCCTATTTCTATACGTTTTCTAGGCAAAAGATTCTAGTACAAAGGTGCACAATACTATTTTCATGCTACTCAAGTTAGAAAACCATTGAATATGCTAAATTTATCTAAAACATGGCGCATCCAAGTATTTACGGTTCAGGACTAGTCTCAACATGCTAAATATGTCGATAAAGGTCACAGTCTTTAAGAAAAACAACCACGTGATCGAACATTCTTTCATCATTTCCTAAAAGAGTTTCCAGGGTCATTTGAACGGTCAATATTTCGCAAGCCGCTTGTAGTTGTCTCCGCTGTGCCTGGAATTTCGGACAGTGTAACCACAAATGTTCAACAGTCACTCTAACCTCGCACTCATCACATATTGGGGGGGCTTCTCGTTCCATTAAGTGTCGGTGGGTGAGTCTCGTGTGTCCAAGTCTTAGTCGGGCTAGTATCACTTCGTCCCTTCTGTTTTCCCTGTATGACGACATCCATTCTACGGTTTGCTTCTTTATCATTTGCAGGTTAGTAGGGGCGTATGGCGTTGCCACTTCTTATCGATATATTGCCACATGCACTTTTTTAATTTGGCTGTAGTATTCAGAGTAATGGACTTTCACCTCTGTCATATGTTCATACCGAAGAGACATTTTGCTTTTTTATCAGCCATGTCATTGCCCGGGATTCCCTGGTGACTAGGGATCCAGACTATCTTTATTTCGAAGCCATCCATTATTAAATCGTGATAGATCTGACGGATATTACCTGAGATTGGTGATGTGTCCTCCGTGTTCGTGACATTTCTGGATCGCTGAAAGGGAGTCTACACATATAATCACTTTAATAATATTTCTCGATTTGATAAACTGGAGACATCTAAAAATGGCAAAAAGTTCGCGGTGCAGATTGTCACGTCATCAGTGATTCTTTCCTCTATCGTTCCATATCCAAAATGAATAGCACAACCTGTTTTACCATTCATTTTTGATCCATCCGTATACATAAATTTATAATCGACATATTTGAAAAGGAGATCTATAAATTTTTCATGAACCTCTACTGGGCAAGTTCCCTGTTTTGTGTTTATAAGCTTGAAGGTTTCGATAGGAATAAGGTCCCAAGGAGCCGTTTCTTCGTGGGTACTGCCAAAGTTAGAGGGCACTGTGAAGTCGAAAAATTCGTTAATTTTCTTAATTCTACACGAGATAGCGATACCACATAGAAGTTTCAGCCGTCTCTCCCCGAGGTGCATCAGAGACGCTAGTGTTGTAACATGGGGTTGGCATGGATGTTCCCTGTCGGAAGCTGCTTTCAGATAATACCTTACCGTCAGGTAATGTCGTCTATCCTGTAACGAAGGGAGGTTAGCCTCGACCAGCATTGCTTTGACGGGAGTTGTACGTGAGGGCACCTAGAGCTATCCGGATGCTGGCATTCTGTACAGACTCCAGTGATTCCACAATTTTGTTGTTTGCTCCATCAAATATTTGGCAGCCATATTCCAGAATTGGTCTTATCAGTGATGAATATATCCGCAAAAGGGTCTTTCTATCCGCACCAAAGCTTGGGGCTGAGATGCACTTCAGAACAGAGATTCTCTTCTCTGCTCTGGCTTTTATGTGCAGGATGTGACTTTTCATTGCTAGTTTTTCGTCAAGAATCATTCCAAGGAAGCGTGTCTCAGTCACAAATTCAACGATGGCATTTCCTAGTTTGATACAGTTATATGGTCCATAGTTTTTGTGTCGTAGTTTCCTTTTAAATATTATTACCTGTGATTTTTCCGCTGAAAAGGAGAACCCGTTGTTATTAGCCCAATTCGACACCCGAGAAACCGCATACTGTAATGTTAGGATTGCGTTATCAACGTTTTCATGCGAGGCCCATAATGAACAATCGTCAGCGTACAGTGCACTTGATACATGTTCAGGTAGGTTATCGAAAACATCATTAATCATTAGTAGGAATAGCAGGGGCGAAATCACTCCGCCCTGGACTACACCGTTATACTGGGGAAAAATATCCGAGAGTACCTGAGTCTTAATTTGGAAAGTTCGGTCACTTAGATATCCCTGGACGAAGTTCATAAAGTGACCTCTAAAACCCAAGTTGTAGAGTTTGTTCATTAGGATTCGTTTGTTTACCATATTATAAGCCGATTTGATGTCTAGAAAGATTGCCACAGTACATTTCGCCTCAAAGAAGCTTGTTCTAACATCTGATTCTAGTCGAATAAGGTGGTCAGTGGTACTTTTGTTTTTCCTAAAACCACATTGTACTTTATTCAACATTTTGTTTTTTCTCCACAAACCACATGATCCTTTTAGTAATCATATGCTCAAAAGTTTTTCCTAAACATGAGGTTAGTTGGATGGGTCTGTAGGATTTTAATGATGTTGCTGATTTTCCTGGTTTACATATGGGTACAATGAAGGAGTGGCGCCACTCCGGAGGATAATAATCGTTCTGCCAAATCATGTTGTAAAAATCCAATAGTTGTCGCAGAAAAGCTGGGGGTAAATGTTTCAAAAAGTCATAATGTATACCGTCTGGTCCGACCGAGGTTGACCCAGATGCAGCCAGAGCTTTCTTCAGCTCTGTGAGGGTAAACACGGTGTTATATACTTCATGGTTGTATGAAGAATGATCGTTTGTTTCTAGATGTCGAAGTTTTTGTCTGAATGGATCACTGTAGTTGTTAGACGAAGAAATGCCAGAAAAGAATTGGCCAAGTGAGTTCCCAACCTCGTGAGGGTCAGAAATTACCGTACCATTCTCCTGTAGTACAATCGGTGCTGGTGGTGTGTATCAGACCCCGTTCAAGTTGTTTGGCAGCATTACGTCATCATGGCTGGAGAGGCACAACAGTTACTATGCAGGGCATTGAAGAAATTGCACTTTTTCGAAGCTCTAAATAGCCTATTTTAGAACTTTATCAACACAACTTATATGGTTGAACAGAAAGCTAAAAGATTTTTATTTGTGAAACCATCAGACGTTTCGTAAAAAATCCAGTGAAGAAGATTATTTTTACAAATTTTCCAGAGCGTGTCAAAATAAGGACAGGTTCAGCACTAACAGCTGTTTGCAGTAAGACTAATCTCGATTTTGATTGGCTGTTGATTTCTGACCTTTGATTGGCTGTTGGTGGCACCTGCAGCAGAAGATAATAAACACCGGTGATCTCTTGAACGAAGGTAAACTTATTTATCTCGGCTATTAAGTAGGCCTGAGTTGATCAAATAAATGCCTGTCCTTTCAACAAATTATTTGAAGTGTTATCATTTTTTCATAAGATTTACGTAAAATACACTGCTCGCCGTTGAGATCAAGGTTACTGTTAAATGGGTGAAACAAGTTGATTTCGATTTATACTAGATTGCTGCCAAATACGCCCAAACTTGGTATGTTCCAGCTGATCCTTCCAAAATCTTAGTAGAATCTCCTAGAACTTAGTAGGAAAGGGCGGTGACGTCATCATGGGAGGACTATATTTAGTAGGAAACTTGGTTGTACCCGTAGTTAAAGTACCCTGGTGTGTATCTTTTACCTGAAAAACACTTAATTAAGCTCCACAGTCTGGTTAGTGGGGTCCTGACAGTAAATGTCGCCAGTAAAGTTTCCCAGCTTTTTTCTTTGCCAACAACAACAACAACAACAACAACATATATTTCATGTTCAGAACATATCATTTACAACACAAATATCACGATTGGTGCAAAAGCGCTTAAATGCGCTTAAATTGTAGCACCTCTCGACAGGTTCTTGCTTACACTGGTAAATTACGCCGCCTTAGGTCCGCGGCCGCCCACTCCGGTTACCAGTCCACCGGTGTCCCGCCGCCGCGCAGGTGCGCCGCACTACCACTGTTTAGAATTTAGGTTAAACTATGTTGGCTTGGCCTGAATCTCTTACTTGACATGATGAATTTTATGGTTTGGCGTGCTACTGCATGACCCTCCATATCACTGAGAGAATGTCCGTGAAGCAGGATATCTAGTTTTGTAATGCTGTTAAGGGCCATAAAGTCTGTTCCTATTATTTGAGTTATATTTTGTGCTAGCAAATTTCGGATGTTTTCGTATCGTGGACAGTGTAAAAAGTAATGTTTGGTATCCTCGTTGTTGTGTCCACAGATACAGGAGGGCGATGGAGATTTTTGTACTTGATATGCATGGCCATTCAGTTTTGACATACCGACTCTTAGCCGCATTAAAAGGGAATTAGGAATTTTCGCGCCATGTGTGTAATATTTAGTTGGTTTCCTACACCCTAACTGTTCTTCTACTTGTTTTTTGAAAGCTTGATGTGATGCAGTCATTCTGATTTGCTCTGGTAGTCTATTGAAAAGTTTGGTTGTGCATGGCAGGAAAGAGTTTTTGAAGTTTGTTGTCCGGAACGTTATTTCGGTTCTTTGGTATGCATTTCGTAGGTCCCTGTTCATTGCGTTTTGCCTGAGATTAGGTAGGATACTTTGAATATAGTTTGGCAGGAGTCCCAGACTAAGGCTGTGAAAGAACTGTATTTTATGAATTTCGCGTCTTATTTTTAGTGTAGTCCAGCCGAGATCCGTCCTCAATTTCGTTGTGGCCGTCCTTGGAAGCGCTCCTGTCATGAGTCGGGCTGCTCGGTTCTGAAGTCTTTCAAGGCGCTGGGCGTCATTGGTCGTTATAAGTCCGTCGAATATCACGTCACAGTAGTCGAAATGTGGTCTCACATAGGTTTGAAATAACTTTTCGAGAATTTCTCTGGGTAGATACGGTGCAATAGGGTAGAGAGGGCTGAGGGCTATATTTACTTTCCTTGTTATCTCATTTATTTGCTCGTGGAATCTGAGATCTTTTGAAAATATAATGCCTAGATGTTTGTGCTTCTCGACAACCGGTATTGGCTTGCTGTCGAAAATGAGATTCGGGGCAGTTTTGTCTTGTCTATATGAAAATGTTTGTTGAATAGTTTTAGATGCATTGAAAGTGATGAGCCAGTCGTGCCCGTAAGCGAGAATTTCGTTTAGGTCATTTTGGAGCGAATTTCGAACATCGGTCTCGTTTCCTCGATCGTGTTGAGCGAATAAGCAGGTGTCATCAGCAAAGAATAGGATTTCATTAGTTGTTTTGTTCGATAAACCGTTAAGATATAACAAGGCAAGCAGGGGGCCCAAAACGGAGCCCTGGGGGCATCCGGCTTTCAGTGGGAGTAACGCTGAGCTGGAATTTCTTATCAAAACTCGTTGTCGTCTGTTTGTCAGGTAAGATCGTAGCCATGGAAGAATGTTATCAAGTCCGAATTCATGTCCACATTTATGAAGCAATCCCTTGTGCCAAATTTTCTCAAAATAACGACTTATGTCCAAGTAAAGCACTGTCAGGTCCCGTCCTTTGTCAAGCGTTTCGTACAAAGTATGTGTGAGGTAGAATAGCTGGAGTCTTGTCCCGTGACCTGGTCTATAACCACTCTGTCTTTCTGTTAGTAAATCGTGGTCAGTGAGGTGCTGGTAGATCCTTTTGAACATTATTTTTTCAAAAACTTTAGAAAGGCAACATAGTAAACTAATTGGTCTGTAGGAACTGATCTCGGCTGGACTCCCTTTCTTTTTAAATATGGGTTTAACGTTAGCAATTTTCCATGATGAAGGGAATACACCTTGTTGGAGCGAGTTGTTGAATAATCTGGCCAAAGGTCGCGCGATCAGAAGTGCAGTCAGTTTGATTATTTTAGTTGGCAGTTCGTCGGGTCCAGTTGCCTTGTTTGGGCTTAGTCCATTAATGGTATTGAGTACTTCAAATTCTGTTATGACTGGAATTTCAAGTTTTGGAATTTGTTCATCAGGTGAAGTTCTGATATCTTTGTCCTCGTCATTCAATAGGTCTGACTGTTTAGCAAAGAAAGTATTCAGTGCTTCAGATTTCTCAGTGTCGTTTTCTATCAAAACTCCTTCAGGGCTGATCAGTGGAGGAATGGATGAGTCTTTACTTTTCCCAGTCATTCTTCGAACAATTGAGTGATATTTTTGGGGGTTGTGCTTCTCTTCTAGGAGTAATTTAGCGCCTCGGTGAAAACATTGAGCTTTGAGCTTTCTTACCATTGTGTTTACTTTATTCCTACATTGCCTCCATCTACTCCAATCAACGTCGTTGTCACTTTCCCTTTTAGCCTGGCGTGATTGTGCGTGTTTGAATAGTCGGTCACGTTTACGCATTAGTCTTTTGAGTTCATTAGTCATCCAGGGTTTATTTTTACATGAGAATATGGTCTTAATGGGAATTGTATCTTTGCTGCTTCTATCAGTGTGGATGTGAATAAGGCGGTTGCAGTGTCAATTTCGTTGTTTATGATACTATCCCAATTAGTGTGTAAGAGTTTATGGGTAAGATTTTCCACATCAAGTCGTGAGTAATCCCAGACCTGCTTTTCTTGTAACGGGGTATCGGGAGTAGTTGCCTTGACAGAAACATGAATGGGAAAATGATCCAGGTTGGAAAATGAGGGCAGCACTCCACTGGCAGTTACAATTTCTGGGTTGGAAACAAAGCAAAGGTCTCGAAGGTTTTTGTGTTGCATCCTGATGGCGAGTTGGCTCTGTAATTAGCTGTGAGAGTCCCAAAGATTCTGCGGTGATTTCTAACTGTCGTTCAAAGGCTGACACCGGAGAGTGGTTAAAGTTGCTGCTAAGATATGTGTTGCCAGCGTTGAAATCCCCCGTTACTATTATAGATGCAGGATTATATATTTGAGCCATGCTTATACTTTCGTGGAAATGATCGAGAAATTCTTGTAGGCGTTCAGCCCTAAGATCAGGAGGTATGTAGACGCAACATAGGATTATCGTCATAGTGCTAAATTTAACCTTAGCCCAGATCCATTCTTCATTGCCAATTTCTAAGTCAGGGAGTCGTGATGCCGCTAATGAGGTATGAAAGTAGATTGCTACCCCACCTCCTCTTCTGTTTCTATGTCGCACAAAAGGTTGCTGAAAATGTTTTAATTTAAATTGACTTTCGTGTATGGTGGAGTCTAGTTTAGTTTCGGTGAGAGCCAGAATTTGAATTTTATTAGAACTTGTGAACTCTTCTAACTCATCTCTTCGGTTTTCACTGGTTATACTGTTAATGTTAACGTGGGCTATTTTGGAATCATCTTTTGGACCCGGATTTGACTCTATCCCTCCTATTTTTAGAATTTTGTCCAGATCAAGATACATGTTTAAGAACCACCAACTGCTTAGGTAATTTTGGGAAGAGAGACTTATTAGTTTAGATTGTTGAGGACCATGCAGTAGCACCTTTCCAGTAGAATGAGTATGACAATGGAAAGAACTGCGTGGAGTGCGGCACACCAGCGCCGCGGCTCGAGACACTACATACATGTGATACAGTTGACCGCCAATAGTCCGGAGCGGGCACTCGCCACGGTCTCTGAGGGTATGAACCAGGACATAACACATGTTCAACATTTTTTAAGCTTCGTAGCCTAAATGGATATTACTTCTAAACCTTTTGATTTCAAATAAACACGATGTCTTGTAACTCTACTATACCAGAATAATGAGAAGAGATCCATGTCATGATAGCCTGCCACGATATGCCAGCTACCACGACATGAGCGTGCCACCTCAGCCGAGACAGCACCGATCTGAGTGCAGGCGGGCGGGGTAGCACCGCGGAGCGACTGACACACAGCAGACGGGGCGGGTCGCGCCGCAGAGGCGGCCCCAGCGAGATTGTTAAACGTCAGAACAGAAGCAAAACTCTATATACAGCAGGTCGCCGATTAGTGCATGGATGACACCACCGAGGCGGTGGCAGCAGCTGTGAAACAGATGGACATACATAAGTGTACATAATACAAGCTAGGTGAGCCCTTAATCCGCCCGTGGTAAGCCGCAACTAATGGACAGGCGCAGCGGGGGTACCTCGGCGGGGCGGCTCCACCCATCCAGACTGTACAGTGGAGCCGACCAGAGTCCACTTCCCGGTCCCGCAGCCGTCACAGCCATCACAACAGGTGCAGTACAGTCTCGGCGCAGAGGGTGTCTGAGCCAGTACAGTCTCAGAAAGAACAGCAGGCACAAGCATTCGATATTTCGCTCACTTCTGATATTCTCTTTGTCATCATCATATTTTCAATCTCAGGGAGTTTTGATTTGCATTCAAATCTACGACTATTTTAGAACTATTCACAATTTCTAGCATTTCTCCAACAGTACCTTAGCGTTGCGTGCCCGCCGCCCGACCGAATCCGTCACGTCGGCGCAGTCATCAGCAGAGCAGGAGCAGTAGGGTCAAGCTGCAGAGGCGATCTCAGCCAGTTAGGTTGGTTATCACTTTCGTGACTTACCGCTACGACCGCGCCTGCCGCCCTGGTTCTCCTGTCGGCCAGTCCCGGGGACGGGCCGATGGGCGGTGACTGTCTTTGAGCGGCGGCGGATCCGGATCCACCAGGACGGGCGGAGCCCCCGGCCGAGACACACTCGGGGTGGCCGGTTCCGAGGGAGGGGAGGACTGTGCCTCGGGTGAGCCCCCTCGTCTGCTGCGCTGCCTCAGAGTCCTGATGCCGTGGGGAGTGTTCCGCTGCTGCTGGCGGCCGGCCGTGCTCCGATGGGCGATCATGGGCGATCCGAGCGTCCCGCAGGTGGGGGGCGACCAGCGACGACTGACGTCCATGCAGAATGTCGTCAGCCGCGTCCAGGGCCGGGTGGTCACCCACGAGTCCCCGGAGGTCAGCTGCGCTGCGGATTGGCTTGGTTGGTCCGTTGTTAACTTTGACCTTGATTCGTCCAGAATCACTCCATGCTGCTGTCAGCTTTCCAGCACGCTTTAGCTCCCGGCAGGCAAACAGGAGTGCGCTGTTGTAGCGTGTTAAGTTGTCGGATATATATACGTTCTCCACCATACTCTGAGTGAGCGCTGAGTCTCTTGGCAGGACGACGTCCCTGAGGTTCTTCCTCTCCTGATAAAGTTCGTCCCTTTTAGCATAGGTGACAAATCGGACGATTACTGGTCTGTGTTTTCTCGACTGTTCGCTTTTTCGTCCGATCCTGTGCGCTGCAACAATTTCGCCTGGGGACAGGTTGACATCCAAAATCCTGGCCAGTTCAATGACGAGTCCCATCACTGACTCCTCTGAATGCTCAGGGAGACCGCTGATGGTAATGTTGGACTTACGGCTATGCTGTTCGATGTCGTTTATCCGGAGATTCTGTTCCTCAATCATGGGAGTCACCAGCTGGTCCTGTAGAAATTTTAAAACCACTGGGTCTTTCATTCCCTCCTTGATGGCGTACACTAGGTCGGTTCTATCCATGGCGAGCGCCCGCTCCACGCTTCTCACACGAAAATCACTATGGTCACCGGTTCAGCGCTGGGTCCTCGCTACACTGGACACAGTAGCGCTGAGTGCGTGCGGAGCGGAGCGGGCGGAGTACGTCCTGACCCGGCGGCGACCGGTCAGCGAATGATTGCCTGGCGTATAGTGCGCCTAGCCATGGCCTTCAAACGTTTATACTCAAATAGTAGTGCTGAGTTTGTTCTATTTCGTCTAAATCTGTTAAGGGCTCGTATTCTTCTTGCCACTGCCCTTCGGCATTCCGAAGTCCACCAAGGGCAGTTGTATTTGTATGTTTGTTTTTTATGGGGTATACTATTTTCGGCCGCGTTCATAATTATTTCCGATACTGCTTTACAGCTTCTGTCCACACTATCAAGCTCAATTTGTACATCACATTTCTCGGGAATTTGGCCCAGTTCGCCTTTGTGGTGTTAAATTGGACTATTGGTAATGTATAATTTGTCAGGATATTTTGAGTTAGACCAATATGTATCACAAAGTGATCACTATTAAAACAGTCATTGTTAGTCGACCATGTAAACGAGGGGGCCAGGGCGCTGGAACAAATGGTTATGTCAATATGAGAAAGGTTTCCTGAAAATTCATCTAGGCGTGTCGGGTTTCCATTGTTCATTACATGTAATGCTCGCTCACGAATAATTTCTCCCCATATATTTCCACGAGCATCGTTGCGTGGAGCTCCCCCAAAGTCTATTTTTGCTGTTGGCGTCCGAGCAGATGATAAATGGAAGATTGAATTGTTCGACCAGGCTGTCTAAATCATTTTTTCTCAAGGGCATACCTGGGGGAAGATATAATGAACATACAATAATTTTCTGCCTGTTGATTGAACATACACATGCAACAGCTTGTAGTTGGGTATTCAGGGCGAGATGGTAATGTGGAAGCTTATTTGAAACATACAGGGTTACACCACCCTGTCGAGCACCTGTTCCAGCATAAGCATTGTAACACGAGTAATTCACTAAGTTGAAGTTATAAGGGTCGTTGGGGAGAAAATGGGTTTCCTGCAAACAAATTATTAGTGGTGACAACATCAACAACATTGGCTTAACCTCAGCCCATTTCCCTATCAAACCCCGACAGTTCCACTGAAGAATTTCAGAACTCATTGGATGGGTTTGTTGTTTGTAAGTTCCTTACAATCCTGAAATTCCTGAAAAAAAATTAGGGCCATATGTGCCGAGCATAGCAGGGTAGGTCTGCCATCTTTACACATACTTTTCTTGCAATGGCTGGCATGGTGACTAGAACAAGACATTTGGTCCTCTAAGCCAGTGTTTGGCCTGCACTCACAGACCCGGAGGGTCCGATGTTGGGTCAGGTTAGTAATTGAAGTATTGGTCCTGAAAAATCTGAAAAGCCTTGAACAGTTTGTATTGGGGAGTTTACTAGAGCACACTGGGAATTTGTAACTCAGGTACACAGTCAGGTTAGATAGTAAACATACATCCGTCAGGTGATACCGAAAGCACAGACAAAACAGGCAATTTAGGAGACTAGGACAAAGGTTAGTACTATAACTACATATTCTACTGCTAATGCTATATGGAGAAATACAGACTAGATGTCTCAGGTGCTGTACTGAATGCACCTTCCAACAACATATTTGTTTTCTGAACTTGCTGGCTGATTGCAGCAAATTCAGAAAACGTACAGCTTGGATGCTTCGATGGTGCAGTGTCAAATGCATCCTCCAACACTGTATCTGCCTTCCGAACCTTCCGGCTGTACACGGAAAATTCAGAAAACATACTGCTTGGATGCTCGCAAGTATCCATGAGATAGCCACTGTGGTGGCAAAAAACAGAGAGCGCAAAACCAGGTTCCTGGCAAAAAACAGAAAACAGGCAACAGAAACCATAAAACACTTTGAGAACCAGAAACCGGCCAAGCTCAGAGCTAACCGTTGATGAAACCATAAAGGAGACATTGAGTATCGCATTCGAACTAAATATTGAAAGTCGCGTTGTGGGAACACAGAAGAAAAAGGGGCGCTGCAGATTGCAGGGCTAACCCCTTTGAATGCAACGGATAATTCAAAGAAAAACTCTTGAGTACTCTGTATGAGCTGAGAAGCACTATCTGCAAGAGTAACATGGGAGCTCTCTTCAGAATGAACAGAAATAACCTTGAAAAACCAAGTATAAACCAAAGCAGAACCATTCTGAATGTACTGGAGAAAGAAAAAAGTGCCAGAACAAAAATGTAAATGTGCCACCACAGGTTCATGGATGCAAATTGGTTTCCCGAGTATTCTTTCAGTGTATGTTGGGTCAAGTATTGTAGATCTCCTCTTCCTGCAATTTTTAAGCTCCTCCAGGGTTTGCGCTGAAAAGTACTGAGGTCCAGAGGTATCACTATTGCCAAGTGCCTGAGAGGCCTCAGGAACACAGCTACTGTGCCCCCTGGCCCCGTCCTCTTTACGTTTCCCTCTTGGGCTCATAACCACCTGCCAGAAACCAGGTGCTTCGTCCCTGGCCACAGGGTTGTCCCTTACCACTGGGTCATCACAACCCTGCTCCACCTCTACGTGATTGCTGTGATTTGCTGCATCACCCTTGTCTATGTCCTGTCTTACCACTGCTTCCCTACTCATCCTCTGGTCACCATCACACACACCCCCTTCGTTGTTCTTTTCCCTCTACCTGCACAACCGTTTTCTCTCGCCTATCTTCGCTACCTGCCTTCTCAGCTACCTTGTCCTGTGTCAGCTTTGTCAGCAACTCCACAACCGTCATCAAACACTTTTCAACTTTTTCCAATCGGTCACCTACACTGCCTAGTCCTGTACTTGCAGCACTTTTCGCTGCCACTGCTGCAAATGATGTAGTCATCGAGTTATCTCTTCCTATTCTTTGCATCACCTGCTGCCTTGCCTCTGGGTAAGAAATACCCTTGTCCATCTTTACTTTGACAACCTCCTTCTCCTCCCTGAATCGCGGACACACACTATTTAGAGACACATGGTCAGTTCCTCCACAGTTTACACATTTCATCATACATGACAGGGTGCCTGGAACCATGTTTGGGGTCTCCACATCGTAGGCATGTTGGGGCCGCCCTGCACATGTGGTAAGTGTGCCCTAACTTACCACAGGCCAAGCACTGGCGGGGCCTTGGATATGATCGTCTCACTGTGTATGAAACATAGTCCATTTCAATTTTCTCTGGTGGAACCATGAGGTCAAAGGTGAGGACAAAGGCTGGTGTCTTGATCAGCCTTGTCCCCATCCTTTTCCACACCTGCTTTGCCTCCTTCACACCATGCTCCCTCAGTCCCTCTACAACTTCGCTCTCGTCTAACTCCTTCAGATCCTCCGCATAAATTGTGCCCTTACTCTCGTTCAACTTTTCGTGCTTCTGTACCTTGACTGCCAAATCTGCAAATTTCTTTACCCTCATCAACTTCTCGGTTTGAACGCTATCTTTGGTTCTGATCAGAAGTTTTTCATCCAGGAAACTCACCTTCTCCGCCTTCTCATCTCCCAACACACCCCTCAAACAGGCCTGTATCCAGGGCCAGCCCTTGCTCTTTACAGGGGCTCCCGACTCGAGCTCAAGCAACAGGAAAGATCCCTGTCTTTTGCTCCCTCCAGTCATCGTGTCACCAAAACATTCCTCCGTAATATCTCTAGCCTTCCTTTTAAGAGGCCGCCCCGCCATAATGGCGAGGTCCTAAGAGCAAGACACCAAGGGAAATAAGCTGTGGTCAAAAGAAAAAAACAAATATACCCCTACCTAGAAATCAAAGATGGCGGCGTGCAACACCCACCACCCGCGTGGCGAGAAAAACGAAGGGAGTTCACCCACTGGAAGCAAGGAAGGAAAAACACTCAAAATACACACCAACGAAACCAAAGAGAAGAGAAATATACCTATCCGCATTCAACCCATCACGATCACCGATCGAAAAAACTTTGGAAAACACGAAACCAAAACGAAGCAATGGGGGCACCACATGGAGCGACAATCCTGTACGTCCGTTCGCCACGAGGTCTGGTTCAAGGGTGAAAACCATTTTGCTCTACCTTTCC